>JAIEZT010000441.1:9817450-9904091 GCA_019594935.1 Periophthalmus modestus
ATGTAATATTCAGTACAGTGCAGGTACCAGAATGAACTGGACAGAGGCTGGAAATAAGTTTTTAGCGGATTAATTAACAAGTGTGGCACCTTGAAAAACACTTAAAATCAAAGCAATCGTCAATTTAGTAAAGGCAGGTAAAGTGTTCAGCTGCTATTCAAACATCAGAGTGCACACAAATCAATATCATTCACTACAAAACACAGCAAATCAAATAAAAGATTAGAATAGTGTGGCACGTCACTGCACTACGCCGTGTTGCACCATTGCCCGAATTTTACTAAAACTATATAACGTGCCAGTGTGCAACAATTATATGTTATAGGCCCATATGCACTTAGTAAAATGAAAACATAGCAGAGGGATAAAAAACAGTGACAAGTATGAAAACTGATCAAGTTCCTATAAAACACACACTTCATTAGGATAAGTTGGACCAGTTGGATATCATCAAATAGATCAATACTACCTTTGCCTTTAAGGTTGAGTTCAAATGTTTGTACTGTTCTTCCTGTAACTTATCACTAAATTCAGAACAATAAAAAAAAGTATTTTACATAAACACAGTAGTAGTAATAGTATTTGCAGTAGAAGTGCATAGAAACTCACATGCTTAATGCTACTTGGCATGGTGGAGGGCTGGAGGGAGCCTGAGAACATGTCTATGGATGAATGTGCAAACTACAATAATTACGATGTAAAACGAGCGCATTTCACTCTCATTTTAGTCATGCAAACAACAAGGAGGTTGCTCAGTATGCAAGGTAGAAAGATCACTTACTCAAGCTCTGTTTAATGTCGTGTTTTCGACCAAAAGCAAGTAGTAAAAGGTTACGCATGACACTATGAGTCTTCACCTACGGACGCTCACGCCTACTCCTGCTACAGTTTCATCCATTACATCTGCATTAAACTCATAATAATATCACACAGGCTCATGTGGCTCTATAGTTCTGCTTGAGCTTGTGAAGATGTTAATTAATAATCTGATGCAGTGTATAACTTATAAATATTAGTATATGTAAACTTTCAGTTTGATCTGTGCAGTGAATTGTGGGATGCCTCATAGCTCCTTGCCACTGGTTAGGAACCTCTGAAGGTTCTGATGCTAAAGGAGCTATGAAAGGAAGCATAATGTCTCCTTTCCTTAGGCCTCCTACCTTTCCTCATCAGTTCAGATGATTCTTGTCATGGCTGACGATGATGCACATCTGGGTCAGCGATGAGGACAGGAGCTCTGAGGCTCATTTAACCAAGTGGAGCCGTGAGTGTGGAAATGAAGCAGTGACTCATGGTGTTTCTCAAGATCCTTCCTCCAAAGACCACTCTGTAGCACTCCTCTTGAGTCGGCTCCTCTGAAACAGAGCCAAGAGTCCTGCTCACACCACCTGGAGCACATGTGGAAGAGGCTCCAGAGGGAATGACCTGATCAAACACGACAAATCTGAGTTTTAATAAACATCAGCACTCCTACAAATGAAAAGTACCAGAAGTGTTTTTATGTGTCTTCAAACATGTGAATAATAAAACACGACTGAATCCTGTGTGATCATGTGATTTAGGCTGATTGTTAAATAAATGCACAGCCTGAAATATTTTACCCCCAATCTTTTCTTAAATACATTTTGCTCAATTTGCTGCAGTTGTCCTGATCTGAATTCATTTCAACGTGGCTAAAACAGCAAAATATTATTTTTTTTTATTGTGTAATGACTTTTATTTGAATAAACTGGATATTACAGCTTAAATAAAGTTTGTAAAAAATGAAAGTTGCAGTCCATTCTGGGCAATTTCAAGCCTTCCGAGATGGCCAAAGATTCACAGGTGCATCCTGGGTAAATGAGCCACACGGAGAAGTCGAGCGTGGAGTTCGTGAGGGTTTTGGGTGAATTGGAAAATCCTGACGACTAGGAAACACCGTCAGTGTTTGGAGCATAAGGCCTGTCGTGTTTGCATGTGTCCTGGAGGAGTGTGGCCCTAATGGCTTGGCATGGTATTGCGGTTAATTGCCTCCCTGTTTCGCTACGCTCACATCCTGTCCAACAGCAGAATGGGGTTATATGATCGGAAATACAGGTACCTGGACAGATATGAACAAAAACGATGTAAAAAGTTCTCAGTGGTTTAAAATTGGAATTAGTTGGCAAAAATAAATAAATAAATAAATCAATGTAAAAATCCAACCAGGACTTTCATATTAGTAGATTAATAAAAAGATAAAAATTAATTGGCCTCATGTATGAAAGTTTTAAAGTTCTATGCAAAAGTTCATAATCACTTTTTCCACTTTCAGAAGACAGTAAAAGAATTCTGTGCCAAAAAACAAATAAATAAATAAATAAGAAAAGAACAGTGAGCGGGCTTGCATCTCTACATACCTGACATGTACTTGACCTGGGGAAGGTGTTTCCCGCTTGTCTCCATAGAAATTATGTTCCTCTGACTATAATCCTCCACTCGATGGCGGGAGTCCCCAACCTTTTGTGCACCACCACCACCTAAGTGTGGCAGATAAATATGGCAAAAATAAGTTAAGTGGATCAAAAATACAACTCACTATACCACTGAATCAGTGGGAGCCCTGCGCTTATTTCTTTTTTTACCTCTTGTTCACGTTTGTTTCTTTCAAAAAACTCTAAAGCAGACATGACAGACTCAGGCCCGCGGGCCAAATTTGGTCCTCGATGTACATATATTTGGCCTGCGAGATCATATCAAATATGTATTAGAGCTGGTCTGCTGGTCGTCACTCCAGTATTGGGCATGCACCTCTAACACTATGAATCCCAGAATGCTTTGCAAATGTGTTGCATCGGCCCCACCACCTCTGTTGACACTTATTAGCTGCTGCTACCTGTCGCCTCACTCAAATTTAATCCACCCCTTCTGAAAAACATGCAGATGTGGTTGAAATTTTTCAATAAATATTTAGTTTGGCCCTCTGTGAATTTGAGTTTGACACCCCTGCTCTAAAGTCTTATGTTTTAATCCAGGTGCTTAGTCTCCATGTGTCAAAGCAGTTTTGAACGTTTCATTGCCTCGTTTACTTTTCCCGCATATTACGCAGAGCGGACTCGGCGTGTGAGAGTCACCTGTTGTGACAAACTCATAATTGAAGTAGGACTCCTGGTGTTGTCTGTTAAATTGATCTTTCTTTTTTTTGGAGGTCTTAGGCTCATCTTCTGGATCCTCAGTTTGGCCTTTTCCCCTTTGCATAAAAGCTCTCCAAAGACTTTTGTTTTAGCTCATTTTCACGAGCTTGTGGGTCTACTCTTGGGTGACGTGTCTGATGTGTTAAACGTGATATAATAGTGATAATAATAATTTTAAAAATCACGGATATAATAAACTCGCCATTATATCAAATGGATTTCTGTGGCGATTTCCTATCAGGATTTTCATTATATTTATGAACAACTTTATTATGTGTCATGAGGGACGGGCGAAAGTTACGTCGGAGAACACGTGGTCACTGATAAATGATTTACTGTTTTTGTGCGGCCCGGTAGCAAATGCGCAACGGGCCGGTACCAATCCCCAGCCCGGTGGTTGGGGACCACTGCTTTATGGTGTAAAACTCATCTTCTATGGAATTATGCAGGTAATGTGCCACCTCCAGAAAGTTGCACAGTTTGGCTTTAGCGTGTCAGTCTTCATCCCTTCTCTCTGTTTACCCGTCCCAAAAGAGCTCCTCGGCTCAGCTCCCGCCCGGCGACAGATCCGGTCTAATGGCGTCAGTCAGGCGGAACCAACACAAGCCGAACAAAGCTGCAGGCATGTTCACCTCCACGTTTCAATATTCTCTTAGGCTTTGGTTGTTCTCTGCAAAAGTAAAAGGAGTTACTTTGACATGAGTTAATATGACATATATAGACACTTTTACAAACTTTATTCATTCACAGGGGAAATATCACCGTAGATAACACATTACAAAATAACAAAGAGCAAAAAATAAATTCTAAATAATTCAGGGCCCAGGATTTTTTCCCCGTGCATTTGAGCATGTCTCGTTTTAGTCTTGTCCCAGTACAGATATATATTTAATAAGCAGCTCTTGAGGTCACTGCATCGAATTATAATGTGTTTTATTGTCTGATAATCGGGAAGTGTGTGTTTGCATGCTAGTTGTTGTTAGTTTGACCAGTACAGCAAAATGACGCTTAACTTAAAATTGTGAAAGGTGCTCATAAACTCATCATGGTGAATAATTAGAATGGTCAGAATGCATAAGGTAAGTGAGGAATAACTTTGGACCACTGCAAACTGTTTAAAATGAATTACTGTATTTTCCAGACTATAAGTCGCACTTTTTCTCATAGTTTGGCCGGGGGTGTGACTCAGACTACTACTACTTTATTATTCTTTTATGCTCTGGTACTATTGCGACTTATTATTCCTTTAATGGCATTTACGCGTGGGGCATCTCTGGTATTAAAATGTCGACTTTCTTATGGCACCGCTGGGTTTCTGAATTTGACCCATGTGACTCAAAGTACCACTGTACAATGAAGGTTCGTTCCTCGGTGGTATATATGCTCATATTAATGTCGGACGGGTAGTTCTAAATGCTCTGAAAAAATAAATGAAAAATATTTAGAAAGAAAATAGTTCTGATTTTTTTTTCAACTGTCAGTGACTTTTGTGTATGTGATAAATACACATACAATAAATAAATAAAACGAAATGAAATGCGTAGAAAACACAGATACCTGCTCTCAAATGTAGTGAAGTAAAAGTAAAAAGTATCCACTATAAAATGTACTTAAGTAAAGTACAGATACCTAAAATGCATACTTAAGAACAGTACTTTAATACTTTGTTACTCTATTTTGTCCACCTCTGATTAGTATGGAGTATCCGCAGGTGAAGTGTCTTATACCGAGGAGCTACGATACATTTATAAAACACAGCCTGACTGGTACTGGATCAAAACATGACATAAAACAGTATATTTTCTCTTAAAATACTCCAAAAACATGTAGCACCTGTAAATATGAATACAAATGACCTTTGGGTGCCGCATATCTGCTCAGGAGGTACAAACTGAAGCACACATTATTCATATTAGGACCCCATACTAACATGACTCTCTCACAACCGAAAAGCAGCGTGGTGTTATCGGCCGGTGTGCGCCAGGGCCCCGGGAGGAGGAGGAGGTGTTGTCGTGGTGGTGGTGGTAAAATATTAGCATAAACATTAGCAGATGGAGCAGGAATGCTAAAAAGCTAATTGTGTTTCTGCATAGTTATGTGTGAGCTGCTTGAAAATGTGTGCTATTTGTCAGCCTGGACTTAGATGTAGGAGGTGTCATAAAAGTAAACTCAAAAACAAGCCCACCCGGTTTCAAACAGATCAAAGGCGCTGGAGCAGATTTTTACTGTCTTAAAAGCGTGAAAAACAGAACTATTTTTCTTATGGTCATGATCACATTTTTATAAAGCGCTTTTCCACCTTCAAGGCACTCAACACGCTCTAAATCAACAAACCACACACCCGTTCACACACACATTCATACACCAGTGTACGCAGACACTGGGGGCGAGGCGGGTTAAGTGTCTTGCCCGAGGACACAACAACCGACAGCATTCATCTGTGGGAGCTGGAATCGCACCGTCAAACCTGTGGGTCGGTGCTCGTTTTAAAGGTTTTGCAGTGGTCCAAAGTCATTCCGCACTCGCCTTATGCGTTCTGAACATCGTAATTATTCACCATGATGAGTTTATAAGCGCTTTTCACAACTCTCAGAGACCAGAGCAGTCGGTAAAGCTACTAACAACTAACATGCTAACAATGCACCTCTGATTATTGGACAATAAAATGCTTTCTATTTCGATGTAGACGGCATGCAGCTGACTTATTTTGACCTTAAGAGCTGCTTATACAATATATCTCAAAGACAATGTTTTTTTTTAAATAGAAGAATTTTTTGCTATTCTACAAAATAAAATTGACAAAAATACAAACAACACTGAGTAGATCAAACAAAGTAAAACAGTAGCTCAGTTGGTAAAGTGTTGCTGGTTTGAACAAGTAAAGGGGCTGCCATGTATCTGTAAACAGGCCATTGTTACCTTTCAGTTTAACACTTATCCTTTCCATTGGCAAAACTAAAACTCTTTGATAGTGTGAATGAAGTCATAAAATCTCAAGTGGACTGGTCAAAGGTGTGTCCAGACATTAAGTTTTTGTATTGATAAAATTACAAAGTTGAAGGAAAGCAAAAATGTTGTCTCCTTGAGAAGACAAATGTCTCCTGTACCAGTCTGTAAACAGTGGACCTCCAACTCCAGGAGGGAACGGATGTAAATGAGAGTTTAGAGTCTGAGCAAAAGGGCTGCACTGTTTCTGCTCTGTGCACACAGGCCTACAGAATATGAGGACTTTGACTCACTGCTCACTGCTGTGTGTATTTGTGTTTATAGCTTTTTCTTGACTCATTGAATACAATTAAAAATAGCAAAAATTTTTGTAATCAACGTTATAGCTTTACACCATGTTCATTATAGAAGGAGCATGGCTTGGCCATTTGCACCAGCACCACACGGTGATCCATGACCTGCAGCAGGTGCTTCTGGTACAGCACACGGCATGGACCCCTGTTCTGTACTGTCAGGATGAGAGCTTGATTTGTTGGACAGGACAGCTGCTGGACGCTCGCCTCTTATGTAGATGGCAAGGGACAGGGCCAAAGAGTGACAGGCAAAGTGTCTTTTTATTCGGCCAAGAAAACAGGGTAATTATTAGGCCATTTTAACTTGAGTTAGTTAGTAAGTGCAAACTCCTGCAGTTTTACTTTACATTACTTTTACTGGACTGTTGCAAAGACTGGAACTGTCTGTCCTCCACAGATAATTCACACCTGTTTTTCTAATGTGTTAAATATTCACAAAGTTTTTGTTCTCATCTTCTTGATAAATCAAGCTGGCACGTTTGTCCAAAACGTCCCATTTCACAGATTAATTTGGTCCCAGGAGCAAAATCTGCACTGCATCGCAAAGCGACGTAAAGCGACGTAAAGCGACGCAAAGCGACGCAAAGCGACGCAAAGCGACGCAAAGCGACGCAAAGCGACGCAAAGCGACGCAAAGCGAGAGTGTTACCTGCTTAGTAAAGTGCTGTCAAAAGAGTAATCCTTCTTGTCATGTGTAAATGTGATGGGTGCTGGAAAGCTCATCTGGAATCTGATATTTTTGGCTATAAGCCTTTGACACACGTCATTGAAAGCTCTTCATCTCTGGACAACACTCTGGGGAAAATCTTGGCGAATGGTTACTATTGTTCCATCCCACATCAATGCGCACCCTGCACACAGAGCCAAAACTCTCATTTTATCCACTGAGTAATGAAGTTTCATTATTACAGTCATGGGAGCATCTGAACAGGAGCAACCAAAACCCAGAGTACAGTGACATCTATCCAGTACGAAGCGGCCATGCGGTCAATGAGGTCACCAAGCCTCATAATTTTTTGACTTGTTAGCTCTATGACTGGTATTCGTCGTCATTCTTCACTTGTCGGTGCCATCTGGAGCCACATCTCTGGCAGACACGTTTGGCTGCACAAAGGTAAAGCTGCAAATAGAGCTTAAATGTATAACTTCATCGGTAGTTTGGCCGGGTTCTCTCTGGCCCGACACCTCTCAGTCTGACGTCATCACTGGAACTGGGTCTTTTTTTAAATGTATTTTAACTAAAATACATGGAGGAAAAAGTAAGGTACAGGGCCTTTAAAGAGGGGGTATTTTACTTCTGTGGGGTATTAACTGCTAACACATTACATATTTAGATCACCATGTACCTTTCATTGTTCTGAAAGTGCTATATTCATAGAAAACAATGTATTAATATGTTTTATAAGTTGCACTTCAGTTTTTGACACTCCCCTCTATTTACTCGCTACGCTAAGTCACTCCCCCTTCAGAGCCCTATCACAACACAATGAATGTGCATCCTGCCAATGAAACCACTGCACATCACATGAAGTTTGTCAAGTTGCTGTGGACAGTTTTGTATCATGTTTTTGTATATTTCTGGAGAATTGTCACGTGGAAGCATGGGTGATGTAGGCTTGTAGGTGAAGCATTGGACAAAATTTTACAGCTAACTGTAAAAAGGGTTTGAATAGGGCCTGGGAGAGATCGCTAGATTACTCAAACATGCATGGATAACATATAAAACCTCTTCAGGCATGTTTTTGATGAGGGAACATTATAACATGGTAAAAAAAAGCTCCAAAAAAGCATAATATCCCTTCTTTAAATTACTTAATTAAACATTTGACTGTACAACTGAACTAAACTGCACTAAAGACTAAACAAAAACATAACTTAAAAGTCAGAAGTCATGCAAGAATGTTTTTGGTCAGTACTTTTTCATCATCTAACGGCACAGCTCTGCTCATACATCAAACCACAGTAATCTTAATTTATTCAACAGGGGCATTTTAGTGGGGGAATGCAAAAAATAAATAACATATCAAATAAATGAGGTTGCCGTATGTTGTGTGCATCCAGGAGTGATCTATAAGCTACAAACTCAAACCGTGGAACAAATAAAATGTCAAAGAGATAGATTAGCCACACACAGAGCCACTGGAGGGTTCACAAAACACAGGAGATGACGAAGAAACGAGACAGCATCAGGGTATGTTAATTTAATACACTGATTAATAGTTTTTCAATGGCATGTCTAGTTTACATCAAAATGCAAACAAAATTGGAACATGGAACATCTTTATTGTTTCAGCCACACCTGTCGTTAAAAAGTGGATCCGGGACAGTCGCAAAAGCAAACTCATTGGCTCGGAATCGTTTGCTGACAGCCTCGGGAAGTGATTTTCATGTTTTTTGTTCTTCTTTCTCACTCTTGCGTGAAAGAAGCTGTTAGGACTGTCACAGAAGGGATGCGAGTTCCTCAAAAAGGGGCCAAAACAAGGACTGGGGTCATAGTTGTGGTTTGCTCTAACACACTCTCAAGATGTTATTGCACCTTGTCGTGACGTCTTGTTGGACACATCCCTGGATTCCTCGACTTGCAATGTGTCAAGTGAGGAGATCTTAAAATGCCCTACTATTTTGAGAAACGCAAGCTTGGGCATCACTCACGCTCCTCTGCCAAAGCAAGCCTTGATGCACCACCAGCTGTAGAGAGTGGGCGAAGAATCCCAAACCACGCACGCTGAAATCCTGCAACGCCTTCTTCATGTTGTTTGCATGTTCACACAGTAACAGAAAAGGCTTTATGGATGTAACACATATCGAGCATCCTGATGAGTGTCTCTGATATGGAGCTCACTCCCGAAGTAAAGTTTTCATTAATTTTTCCCTTAGACTTTTCAAAAAAAATCGAATTTTAAGCGTTCAAAGGCATCACAGACTCTGACTAGCTACATGCAAACTCCAATATCCATAACACGGTTGTTTTAAGTTCAAAAAGACTATTTAAAATGCAAGATTCTGTGAAATGTTACAATAACTTTCATGTATTTTCATGTTATGGAAATGTGTTTGCTTACGGTCGGATACAGCCGGGGAGTGATGTATCTACGATCAGGCTGACCATACTCCATTAAGGGTTGAAATTTCACACTCTCTTGATCATGCAAAACCTTGATTCAATTATTCTACCTTATATGTTGAGCACAAGGCGCTCCAACACCTTCCAGAGAAAATCCTTTCTCTTCACTGGACTCTTTTGCTTCCGCCGTGTCTCACTGTTCACTGTGACTTTGTTGTGTTTGCCTGGATGCTGAATCTCCAAATTGTATGTAAAGGACCTATATTACACAAAAATTTACTCTTACGAGCTTTAACCCATGTTATAATTGTGTTACCGCCTCAGAAATATACTGTAAGAATGTTCGTTTCTGGTGTAAACGTCAAAGAGGACCAAGAGACTGAGACATCAAGTCAGAAGGGTTTGATGAGTTCCACACAGGTAAAGTGAACAATGAAGCCGGGGACTCTCAGGAAAGGATTGGAAGAGAATCCTGAGATGTGCATGTGGCAGCTTTTATAATGTCTCCCAATGTATATGTGTGTGTAAGGCAGGTCCTCTTCTGGTCTACATGGTGTTACACATTAAGAAACTTTAAGCAAAGTCGAACAAGGTGAGTGTTTTATGACCCTCTCAGAGTGGGGGTCACACATTCCTTAGAGAGAGGGAGATAAGAAGATATGGCCTATGTATATTGTCCACACGTCCTTGTAAACCCCCACGCCGGTCTCCATAGCATCCTGGTGATCCCCCACACATTCCATATCCACTGGTGGCCATGTGTTAGTTATCGTAGCATTAGTAATTCAAGATACCAGTTTGATGTAGTGCTGCACTGCTGTTACCTCATTGAAAACATATCTGTAGCTGTGTTTTGTTTCATTCATGCATGTTTGAGTAACCCTTTATTATCAGTCTGTCTACATCTCCAAAGCTCAAAATCCTCTGTTCCACCTTGTGATGTCATGCAGCGATAGTTTTTTAAGTTAACAGCTACCTTATACCTTTTGTTCAGCAGAGATTAGCAACTTCAATGATCCAAATGATTCTAGTGAAGGTGTATGGAGTTTAAAAACACAGCAGAGCACTTCCTGTATTACCACATGACATCACAAGGTGGAACAGAGTGTTTTAAGTTTGAAATATGCAGGGTTTGGGTGTTAAACATGTGCAAATGAAACGAAACAAAACTCCAGGTATGTCTGTGATGAGGAAACATAACACAGATCAGTAAAGAGTGTAATATGGGCCCTTTAAGTTGCTTGTGAGCTGTGTTGCACATCTGACTTGTCTGCGTTTTGCTACTTGGCTGGTCCAGTTGAAAAACCGTCCACTCTGCAAACATGCTGTAAGGCTTTGCAAGCACTCGTCACATCTTTTCAGTACAGTTTGACATGATGTGAAAAAGCAGTAAAGAAGAACTGATCTCTGGGTAGCAACATTACCAAAGCTGGTCAATTTATGTGCACTCTAGACTTTTTAATGCATTATGGGAGTTATTGTTACTGTGTTGGCTCAGCGGTTAGTTTTAAATGCTCGCCCATACTGATACTTTGAAATAACATGGCATCGGCATAAAATCAAATACTCGTACAGTTGTCTCTCACTATATCACAGTTCACCTTTCGCGGTCTCGCTGTTTCACATTTCAAACATTTCAGAATATGGAGTCAATGTCAAGAAACCTTAATATTTCACATAGAGCTGTTTTTCCTTTAGCTTCTGCATGTTTGTGCCGCTAAGACTCACAAGGTCTCCTCCTCTCCTCTGTCCTCTCCCCTTTGCCCTAACGCTCTGACTTTTGTGCGGCGGACACACATCTAGCACAGATATAATAAACTTGTCGTTATATCAAATGGATTTATGTGGCGATTTCCTATCAGGATTTTCATTATATATCTACAGACAAGCTTATTAGCGTGTCATGAGGAGCGGGCAAAAGTCACTTCGGAGAAAATGTGGTCGCTGATAAATTATTTACTTTTTTTGTGCGGCTCGGTAGAAAATGCGTCACGGACCAGTACCGGTCCCCGGCCTGGTGGTTGGGGACCACTGCTGTAGACCTTTATCAATCAATCTCCTCCGTGCCGTCTGTGTCTCCTGTACAGTACAGAATGTGTTCAGCCAAATTTACATATGTTCGATCGCAGTGTGACTCTTAAGTGCTGTATGTTTGCAAGTTTTCTCCCCGACAAAACCCACAATGTCGATGAAACGAAGGTTTGAACTTGTTTAAACGAGAGAAATGAGAAAAAATGTTAATGCCTGTTTGAGCAAAGTGTGTAAAGTGTGTGGTGAGGGGTTTTACAGCCTTAAAACATATAGAATAATTGTAAAAAATAAAGCTGACTACTTTGCAGATTTCGCCTGTTGCGGGTTATTTTTAGAACGTAACCTCCACGATAAAACAGGGACCACTGTATTGCTATTCACCTTATTGTGGAAGTTGCCGTGGCCACCGCCATCATCATTCGAGTTGTATTACTTTGCATGGGGCTGCCTTGACAGTAAATGCATTCTATAGAGACTACAAAGTCGCTTTAAAGCCTCCACAGAATCGCTGCAGTGTTGACTTGTTGGTCACATGAACATGGAACATTTTACACAAATGAACCAACTTTGTATCAGATGTAATGGCAAAACTTTTCTTAAATTCTCCATTGAAATAAATGGGATTCCCACTTAACCAGAAGCGCCACCACAAAGAGAGTGCTGTTTAGTCGCATTTAGCGGCAAAAGTGGGCGGGGCCAAATAAAGTCAATAGGAGAAGCCATAATCGTAATCAAGCTTCAAGATCTGGAGATGGGTCCTTCCAAAACTAAAGGTCATATCTTACAAGTGGAGATGTACTGACCTTTTGGTTGGTCTACTGCAATAAATGTTTTTGGTTTTTTTTTTGTTTTTTTTTATTTCTACAAAATCAGTTATAAAAATCTTTACACAATTCTAAACATCCAAATCGACAAAGTAATGGTGTGTTCATGTTATCCTTGGAGGTTGAATTTTCAGAGCGCCAACTTATAAATTTAAAATATCCTGCTATTTCAGGATTCTGACTTGTAAACTGCACCTCTTCTGCACTTGGAAAACGTAAATAATTCGACAGCTGTAGTGTTGATAGGGATAACAGTAGCTCAGATGGTAGAGTGTTTGTCGACGGATCTGAAGGTTGGCTCTTGACATTAAAAAAAAAAAAAACAACATCATTGGTTGAGCATTCAGATCCACTGAGCCACAAGTTGACAGATGAACACTGTCACTTTGTCCTTGGGCAAAACACTTAACCCACCTCACCCTCAGTGCCTGTGTACACTGCTGTATGAATGTGTGTGTAAATGGGTGTGAATAGGTGAGTGGTTCTTTGATGTTGAGTGTCTTGAAGGTGGAAAATGTGAAGATTTACTTATGGTATACCAGTAGTTGCTCAGCACTGTCTGTTGTCTGTGAACCTGCTCCTACGTCATAATAGACAGCAACAAAAGCTTAGTTTCACTCTTGCAGCTTAGTTTCAAACTTGCATGTGTGTAACTTGTAAATGTAATAACAATGTCCAGAGCATCTATGTGACTCACCCACAGCGTTCGGCTCCAGTCAAATGAAGCTCATCAAGGCTGTAGTTATAGGAGCCGATTCGGAGCCGAGTTCCATATTTGGAATTCCGACCACGAGTATCATAGCAACCAAAGAGCCAATCCAGAGCGAGGCTATTGAGGGTAACGCTCCTTCCCATCTGCGCCGCTGGTTTAACAGGAAGTGGGCGCTTAGCAACATTGTCAATCAAACCTGTTGCTAAGTGGGAGCGACTTCTGGGAAAGAAGGCACCTCATTTGTCTGGTAGTAATGTTCATATCTTGATGTATGGACACAATAGTGAAATAAAAGGATCATGTACGGCTAAAATGATGAGTCTGACAGCAGTAGTTACAGAGAGAGGGGTCACAGCCTTTCAGTCTGAAGTAAATTGGAGCCAGAGTCGATGGAGTCGGAAGCGCGCCCATGATCACTTCCTATTTAGATTGCAGCAGTTAGCAGGTTAGAAAAAATAGGTCACACGCATTAATATTTCGTTGTTCCGCCTTTAGCTTTGATTACGGCGCGCATTTGCTGTGGCATTGTTTCCATAAGCTTCTGCTATGTCACAAGATTTATTTCCATCCAGTGTTGCATTCATTTTTCACCAAAATCTTGCATTGATGATGGTCGAGTCTGACGCTGGACAAAGTCTTCTCCAGCACATCCCAAAGATTCTCAATGAGGTTAAGGTCTAGACCAGTGGTTCTTAACCTTGTTGGAGGTACTGAACCCCACCAGTTTCATCTGCACATTCACTGAACCCTTCTTTATTGAAAAATAAAATATGATTTATTTTTTTTTTCAAATTCAAGACAGAGGTGAGTTTTACTGGTCCAGAAAATGAACGGTGCATTAACATCACTGTGTTCAAAGAAAACCAATTCATGAACTCACAACAAATTACATACAAACCTTTTCACAAAGACATGACCTTTTTTAATACTACCACCCTGAAATGATTTTAATTTTTAACCTTATGTATTTTAATAGTGCTATTCATTATTTTTAACATTTTAACACAAACCCATCACCTAATTTCTATCAGGCTACAATAATAATGAATATTTACTGTAAATTAGTGACTTCTCCTGTTTCCTTTGAGAGACCAGTTCAGAAATGCTTCACCTTGTGCCTCATGACCTTTTCACAGCAAAGTCTGTTCTGTGTCTCAGTTCACCAAAGTGCCCTTAAATGCACCGTTCGAACAGCGTATTTAATCGGGCGGGTACTTCGATAGGCACATAGAAGGTTGCATTTGTCGAACTGGGACACGGCCGGTGTCTGGAGACGCTCAGAGTCCGCGAGTCTGTTGGCCGTGACAGAATCTGACGCTATAGAGTTAAGAAAGAAATCACACGACAAACCATCACGACAGTCACTAGTTGATACTGAGTCACCAAATTCTCTGCAGCACAGATTGGCCAAGCAGCGTGACCCACCTTTTTTTGGCCAGGCAGTGTATATACAGTCTATGGTGCAGATTGATCCATGTAATATATTTTAGTCCCCAGTGTCTATTACTTATATAAGCCACTGCCACAACTGAACTGCAGCATAACTTTGCAGTGTACTTTAAGAGATATTTCAGACCCTGGACATCAAATCAAAAACACTCAACCAACAGCTCTTCTGCGGCATAATGAACGAGTCTTGAGTCTGATGGTAAGTGCCATTTTATGACGCTGAATTTTAACACTATGCTAATGACTTTAAAAAGACTCCATTTCCTCTCGGGTGCTGCTCTTCAAAGCCGCTCTCACAATCAGTCATGGCAAGTTGTACCTCTGAATGCACGTATGATAAACAAACCCCAAAAGTGCCGCAGTGCAATCCAGATGAGAAGGACAAAGTCAGAGAGTGTGACCGGTGGGCGTCCTGATTTTAAATTATGACTCAAGTATAAAGGTTCTATATTACTCAAAATGGAGCTTTTAGCTGTGTTATAATGTTGTTTCCTCATCACAGACAGACCTGGAGTTGTGTTTTGTTTCATTCACACGTTTAACACAGAAACCCATATTTAGGCTGAGTTCTTCTCTCAAACAAAAAACACTCTGTTCCACCTTGTGATGTCATGTGGTGATACAGGAAGTGCTCCACTGTGTTTTTAAACTCCATCACTAGAATAATTAGGATCATTTCAGCTACAGAATTGCCAATCTCTCCATCCATCCATTTTATTCCACTTATCCGGGGCTGGGTCGTGGACGCAGCAGTCTAAGCAGGGACTCCCAGACTTCCCTCATTCCAGACACCTCCTCCAACTCGTCCGGTGGAACCCCAAGGCATTCCCAGTCCCCCTGGGCCTCGTCCCAGGACATGTCCGGAACAACTCCCTAAGGAGGCGTCAGGGAGGCATCCTGAGCAGATGCCCGTGCTCCCGTGTGACTTAGTTCCTCACCCTATCTCTAAGGGAGCGTGCATCCCCCCTGTGGAGGAAACCCATTTCGGCCGCTTGTATCCGTGATCTTGTCCTTTCGGTCATTACCCAAAGCTCATGACCATAGCCAGTCTCTACTGAACTAGAAGTAAAAAGAGCTGTTAGGTTCAAAACTTCATGACATCACAAGGTGGAACAGGGCATTTTGAGGTTTGGAGATGTAGTCAAACTAATAATGCAGGATTATTCAAATGCGTGAATAAAACATTACAACATAGATCAGAAAAAAGCATAATATGGACTCTTTAACAGCCATGTCCGTAATATCACTCTATCTAAGAAAATAAAGTATATCTTAACCGTTGTCTCCCCGAGTTCAGATGGATATGATTGACAGGTGGATTAGCCAATCAGGGACATGTATGGTATGTCCGTATCAAAACAAAAAAATATTGAAAAAATAAAAAAATATATATCACAGGGGTTCTGAAAAGCATCACAGATTTCTGTAGAATTAGTGAGCAAAGCATTAAACCCTATTAATCTGAGGTGAGAGAAATAACCAAGTAGCTGCTTCATTTCACACGCTCCACTGCTTGCATAATCATGTCTTTTTTGGTACTTTTTCTTTGTACTAGTGGGAAATATTCGGTTAATTTTCTCTGCTACGATGAGATTTGAGCTTTGGAGGGTAGAATTATGAACTTGTATGACTCATTATAGATACAAACTAACTACTTAAGTGTACTGCACTTCACATTTTGAACAATTTAGTACATTTAGAATAGTTTTGGTGGATAATTAATAATGCTTTATGGGTTTGGTTTCAATGTTATCATTTCTCATCTACTGTATATTTCAGCAGCAGTCATCAATGTATCGCTCGTCCTCCTCTGTGCCGGCCTCTCTTAGCTCCACCCCCTGCTCCGCCTGGTTTGCCAGGGAATACAACATAAAAACGCCTAAGAGCTTTGTGCACTCTCTCTCCATGCACATTTGAGTTTGTCTTTGTTTTCCCGTGTGTGAATATAGCCTAATATTTGTGTGTTTTTATTTCATGCATGTTATGACATTGCTGTGTGTTTCTTGTGGAACTTTTTATTTTGGAGGTTTAAGCACAGGCCTGGCACACAACCTGACAGACACTGGGAGAGCGCACCTGTCTTAATTAAACCGATGCCGCGAAACTAGCGGTACTAGCTGTGAGGCGAAACTATCCAGAGGAATGAGAGAGGACTGGGAGGAGGAGCATTCCCCACTCTACGGGCGTGCAACTGGAAACTGAGGGGCTCTCAGCAGTCGTCCAGACTTGGTGAGTGGCGGACGCACAGGGTGGGTGGGCGATTTGAGCTGGTTGTTCTCCCCCACGGGCAGCTCTCCTCCATTCCAGGAGTGACACTGTGCAGCGACGCAGAGACACGGAGGGACGAGTGGAGACCAGGCTCACGTTTGTACAGGTGTACATAACTGGAGCTGTGGTGAGTCTGCGGCAGATAGGGTAAAATACAGGAACCTTATACCTCCCCACTGGCAGTATCTCTCTCTCGTCCTCCCCACAGGAGCAGAGGCTGCAGGAGGAGCTGGCCGAGCCTCGATCAATCCCCGCCTCCTTTTCAGCTCGTCTTTCTTCTTTCTTTTTTTTTCTTCACTAGCTGGGTGGCATTGCTGTTTATGTTGTTTTTTTTTAAGCCTCGACCACATACAGATCAAAGCAAAAGGCGAAATTTAAATCTGTCAACTGGACAAATCGTTGTAGGAGTGAAGATGTTTCGCAGACAGATCACACACACCTCTCTCTCCCTCACCTCACGCACTGCACTACACTACTGATACCCACATAACCCCCAACCTCAGCCCAAGCCCTTTAAGCGGCCTACGGTTCACAGGATAAATAGACCACTGTCAACTCGGACTAGATCCATTTTGAAATTCTGAGCTTTTATGGGACAGTTTGTAGACAACACAAAAAAATTATAATAATAATAAATAAAATATGTGTAGCTTGTCTGTATGTGTATGTCTAGCTAAAGCATGCTGAAGTGGAAGGGAAGCGAGAAAGAGGGAGTAAGAGGGGTGAGTTCAGGTGAAAAAATCAAGGGAGATATGAAAATCCTGTTAAAAATGATACTGATTGTGATTAAAGAAAAAAAAGGCAGACTTGGTGGGGTGCTGTGTTCCTTGGTGTTGACACAGACAGATCCACAGTCATTCCAGTTGTTTTAATTTAACAACTGGACTAACCCGAACAACTCCAATCTTATTTTAGTCCAGTTGAACCCCCTCCTCCTTGTCTGGTTCTACGTCTCTTTCACATGTCTCAAACGCTGCATGAGCCCTTCAGTGTGTAGAGTTTTCCCACCTCGTGTGTGGTTTGTGAGTGTGGAGCTGCCGGAGCTCTGACTGAGGTCATGACAGCCTGCTGCTCTTAAAGGATGACTGACTTTAACAAGTCAAATCGATTTAGAGAAAGTGCAACCTATCAACAAACAGGCTGCAGAAAAGCCTTTATCACTTCACTTGTCTGAAGCACTGCAGGGATTCATGTGGTTCTCAGAGAGGCTGTACCGAGGCCTGTCAGGGTAACTAAATGTGAAGCACAATATATTGTTACTATGATGAATGATAATATTGAAACTATTTAATCCAACTGACTCAATAATAATAATGCAAGATAATCCTTGTAGACCTGTTTTTAAATAGACAGTGTCATTAAAAGGCCTGAGCTGCAACAAATAAACAGCAGAATGAAGCAATAATTTGACTTATTCAACGTTTTACAGATCAAATCTTATTGTACAGGGTGTCCATAAAGTCTCTTAACAATTTTAAAATTGAATTACAAAGGCAAGTGATAAAATATATTAATTAGATTTGTTATTTTGTACTCAGTGGTCATAAACGTCAAAATTAGTGGTTATAAAAATGACATTGCATTAGTGTATTTCAGGCAGCAATCTGACCAGAATTGAAGAAGCGGCTTGGATGAGAGATTTTTTTTTTTTTTTTTTTTGTAAAACAACAAAAGTATCCAAAATCCCCCCATTTTTGCAAAGAAAAAGTACACACTATAAATACTGAGCCGTAAGATGTATTGTTCCAGCTTTCATTTATTGAACGATGGTCGATATAGTGATTATTGTGACAGACCTACTTTCTGTACCTGATTTTTACTGTCCTTAAAAATAAAAGCAGAACTAGTTTATTTTAAAGTTTGCAGTGACCCAAAATTATTCTTCACTTACCTTATACATTCTGAGTTATTCCCCAATTATTCACTGAATGAGTTGTACTTTTCACAACTCTCAGAGGCCAGAGCAGAGTTTTGCGAATCAGAGTAAGTTTTATTGCCATCGTCAGTGAGCAAAATTCACAAACTAGAAACTTGCGTCGGTGCAACGCGAAACAAAGAAGAATATGAGCTATGATTAAATAAAAATAAAGGCATACATTAAAATAAAGTGAAAAAAAAGTGAAAAAATAACAAGAAGTGAGTGTTAGCATGCTAGTTGTTGCTCAATCCGTTTGACTACTATCAGTTTATGTTGTTTGTTCATGTGTTATGTACTTTTTCCTTCCTGTTGCTCTTTCTCCAGCCTGTAAGGATCTACATTACAGTGAGTAACATGGTGCTTCGACCAGGGACAGACAGAACGACATGACAGCTTGTTTGGGATTTTAAAATCACTATACCTGATTTTTACAGACTTAAAAAAAGTTCAAAACGGTATTACATAATTTTAAAGAGGTTTGCTGTGGTCTAAAGTTATTCCTCACTTACCTTATGCATTCCAAGCATCCTAATTATTCACCACAAGGAGTTTATAAGCGCTTTGCAAAACTCTCAGAGACCAGGGTGAGGTTTTGCAGTGATGGTAAAGCTAACCCGCACTTCCTGATCCTGAGAATTCTTTTTAATTGGATGTGGACCACATGCAGCTGACTTAATTTGACCTCAAGAGCTGCTTATACCGTATATCTGTACTGGGACAAAAAAAGCATGCTCAAATATGGAAACAATCAGGTACGGGGTCTATAACTCGCTACCTCCAGTTTTTAGGCGAAGGCTTACCAACTACACTACTGCCCCAATCCTCTAATTCTGAGGCTTTTTCTGTTCTCCCCAACACGGCTCTGGCACCCAGGTCAGAATACAAACAGTTTGCTTAAAATTGCATTCCTCCAACCTCAAAGTAAAATATGAAATGTTGGCAGGATTCATAATAGGCTTACTTTGTGCATGTTGCTGGCTCTAAGTCCCACTCAGGTCGTTGAAGTGTCAATGTGAGAGTGCTTTAGACGTTTTATAAAGTCCAAAAATGAGCCAGGTGCTTTTCAGAGATGAGGACGCTTACAAGCAAAATACCTCTGACCTCCACAACTATCACTTTTGAATATCAGTGTCAAGGATTTGCTTATTTACTGGTGACAGTATTTGGCTTCAGGGAAAGTTATGAAGAATAACGGGGTTCAATCCATATGGGCTTTAGCTGTTGACTGCAGAGTTGGTTTTGACAACGTTCTGAGTGTCCCTTAAATCATTTTTTTCTTTGAATTGAGGGATAATAAGTACAAATAACGCACTTCCTGACTGGACAATAATCAATAATAGCTTAATCTAATTATTAACAGACATCTATGGTGGAATAACTCCATAGACTGTATAAAGAAGTGGACTAAATGAACGTGACGTCACCAATAGCGTTCGGCTCAGTTTAGTAAGGAGCAGACACTTAGCAACGCTGTCAATCAAACGATCACACGGAAAGAAGGTGCCTGATTTGTCTGCATTAATGTACATATCTTATAGCTAAATTGTCATAAAGACTGACCGGGGGACCAGAGACACAGGACTCGGGGATTAGAACAGAGTTTATTTGTAGATTTAGGAAACTGAATGAAGGTATTCATAACAGACAGTTGGGAGCGGTGTTTTAGGCAGTAGTCCTGGAGCGGGTCGTGGGTCGTGGGGTGACATTACATAACACAAGATACACTCCACCACATACACAGATTCACATCAACACACACCTAGGCCTTTATAATACACATAGTCATAGTTTTAGGTAAGTGGTAGGTAAGTCTTGAGAGTGAGTTTGAGTGGTAAGTGTAGTGTAAGTGAGACAGTAAGGAAGAGATATGGAGGGACAACTATTGCCACCAATAAGAGCTCGGTCATATGCAGGGGAGCACTGTGACTTAATAAGCCCGAATAAAGTTTTTGATGTGTGCTCAAGATCTGACATACAGCAGCAACACTTCATCAATGCTGCGACATTTTCACACCAAACACCTGGCTGGCTGTTGCTGTTGGTCCTGCTCCTGGTGGTGCAGCAAACCAGCAAGGAAAGCCTGTCCTTTATGTGGGTAATAACATGCTTCAGTATACACACAGATCAAAATGTTACATCATTTTAATGTCCAATTCCTTTCCATATTATTATTTTTAAGGCCGCTAATCTGAGTTGGATGAGTCATTCATTGAAATAATCGTCACAGATGTTCAGCTTTTCAAAACGGTGGAGAATAAAGACTTCAGGTCCTTTATCAAAAAACTTGACCCATGCTATGTCCTGCCCACTCATCAGGCTGTCAGGGCAATGATTGAAAAGAAATATAAAGAGGTCAAAGAGCAGTCGATAAAGGACATCATTTTATTCTCCATTTTTTCCAGTTTAAAAGCCTCTGTAAGCTCTTTAGTTGGCCAAGTCAGAGTACAACTAATACATACATATACGTATAGGACATAAAGACAACAGTTTGAAAAGTACATTTTTTTATTAGAAAGTAGCCATTTTATTGGTATAGCACATTTAAAATGTGAGTTGCGCCAAAGTGGGAAAAGCAGCTTAATTTAAACAGTAGTTGACACAAAATAATGTAAAACAATTACACAATAAACAGAAGAATAAGTTATAAGAAAATAAAAATAAAATGGAAGTGATAAAATTCATCCAGATAAAAGTCACAGAAAAGGGGAGTGGGAATAGGGCAAAACACAAAAAAACCCAAATCCTGACATAAATAAAAATTTAAGGATCATGTAGAGCGGGTTAATATGAACATTTTAAAACCAAAATGACGAGACTCACTGCAGCAGTTACAGAGAGAGATCAATGTTGAGTCGATTGAACCAGAAGAGCGCCTATGCTCACTTCCTATTTGGAACGCAGCGGCTAGCAGGTTAGCTATGTTAATTTATAGATACGGTTAGATATGAATAACACTGATGTTTGTAGCCACTGATGCAGGGAGGGTCAGAAACACTGCACCATTCTGCACTTTGAGCACAGTGCAGTAGGACGTCCAGCAGGTCCTTCTCTGAAAATCCTACAGACAGTTCGTCAAAACTGTAGAATAAAAGGATAGCTTCACAAACAATGTCAAAAGGTACCAGCAGCATTTATTACACATTTCTGATGTGAAATGTGTAATAAGTGCTGCTGGTACCTTCAGTTGGTACATTTTGTGCCTCTTCTCGAGAGTTATGAAATTTTAAATGGTCTCTCCTAAATGGAATCTGATGCCAGGGCTTTAAAAAGTCAGTTACACAGTTCACTCCAGGACTCTGCCGTTAGAGGCCCCAAGTCTATTTCCCACAGCCTTTTGACTCTATCAGAGTTGTCAGTGTTAAGATTGGGCAGAACACTGTAAAGATTTTAGTTTTGTGGTTTTCAAAATCAGAGTACATAGGGGAGACAGGCAATCGCCCAATGAACTCCTTTAATTTGTGAAGAATTAAATGTTTAACTTGTGTGCATATAAAAATAATCTCTTATTGAATAGCCTACCCAGGCTATTCAATAAGAGAATAGCACCTGGACGATCCCACTGCATCGTCCAGGTGCTTGAAGAATGTTTTTGTCTGTTTTGCTTAATCCTGAGGACAGCCGGGTACAACAACACAGAGGAGACGCTTCTCTCTGAATCGTTGCTTGATTGAGCAGAATCCCAGTCATTTTTTTGGATACTTCTGTTGAAAAAAACCCAGATATGATGATGGTGGTGCCTCTGTACCTCAAGGCTGCCTGCAATATCCTCCTCGTCTGATATTGGTGTTTAGTGTGGCAGTGTCAGGAGAGCAGGTCTGCAGTTTCAGAAGTACAGGGCCAATCTTTATGTCAAGTGTGGTCTCCATTGCTTTAAGCACCTCTGCGGTGATTCTCTCCAAAAACTTGTTAACATCCAGCGGTTGAACTGGGTGACCTGGTATAGGCCACCATTGTGCCTTCCTTCTCAGTAGCAGTGGACATAGACGAGTCATTTTCCCAGCTTTGGGCCGTTTCACAAGATCAGTAATCTTCTTTTGTGTTAGCATTACACACGTATGAGCACGAGTTTTATTGTGAATTTCTGTAGCAAAACAGCTGAGGCAGATAGGGAGCTGCGGGAGCTGTGGCAGAATCCCGTTACTCCATCATTAACGCAGCAGACGTATTTTCTCAAGAACTGCTTATTCGATATAAGTGTAATGAGGCAAAACACATCTTGTTCAGTTACATGAAAACATGAGTATAGGGCCTCTTACTAACTACTTTCTGTTTTTTAGACTTAACCCACTACACTACTGCCCCCATCTTCTACTAATGATGCTATTTCCATCTCCAACAAGGGTCTGCCACACATATTTTATTCACATATTTTATTTTTAGGAGGAACACCAAGACCTGGCTTAATTTACCCCAAATCAAAATCCTTTTTTTTTTTTTTTTTATTTTGAATGCCTATTTCTACTACTAAATTTGAAATACTGGTTAATAAGGCCATGGAGGAAAACATCAGGAAAGACTTTCCTTTTCTCAGACATTTTTCAAAACTTAAAACAGTGTTCAATTCAATTCAATTTCTCTTTATTGTCACATGTGCATATACATACAAGATATATAGCACAGATGAAACTGCTGTCCTCTCCCACCTCAGTGCAACATATTAAATGTGCCAAAAAAAAAAAAAAAAAAAAAAAAAAAAAAAAAAAAAAATAAAAATGTGCAAACAACAAAAAAATTGTTAATCGTTAATGCAATAATTTAAAATGTTGCATTAGTCTTTTGAGTAAAAAAAAAAACAAACAAAAAAATGATTTGAATGAAAAAACAAGATTTAATCAAATAACTGTTTTTTTAGTCTAGACACTGGTCTCAGACTGTTTACTCAACCAAACCATGAGACATGTACAGATGTGTTCCTTGGATATTTACACTCAGGGATTGAAAAATATGTTTCTTTTATATTGTGGATATTTTACCCATCTGTGTTGCCAGACTGTGTCTGAATGCAGGAGATTATGAGAGGAGGCTATGTGAAATCATTTGTCATCTTATGCTTAATGCATCTTAATCTATAATTAAGCAAATGAATCTCTGGCTAACTAACATCAGATGCTGTGGCTGTTTAAAGCTGTTCCTAAAGTCGTTTGTCTTGATAAAATAAGATGGCCTGACGCTGCATAAATTGGCCTACTACTCCACACATCAATCATAACCAGGTAACACCAAACAGCTCTTCTCCTCTGTCAGCTGTCGTCTCAAACCTTACATCCCAATATTACAGCCCTACATGCACAAACTGCAAATGTTCATTGACTTTTCCACGTCCAAAATTGACAATATTCACTCATTTCTCTCACCTACACAGGTCCATCCAAGGTATTCCGACAATACTCACCTCACAGCAGGAGTCCCAGAATATAGTTTGCAGATCTAAGATCTAAGCCTTCCATGCCCCCCCTTTCTGCTCAAAGCACGCAACAATTCCATCCCCCCCCCCCCCCCCCCCCCCCCTTTCTGCTCAAAGCACTGATGATCAAACCCCTTCTCAAAAACCTACCCTTGTCAAAAAAAACTGCCATTGTCAACCCATTTCCAATCCCCCCTCCATCTCCAAAATTTTAGAAAGTTGTTTCCACCCAGCTTCTCAGTCATCTCAAACCTAGCAGTCTTCCAATCTGGTTTCCTCCCCTCCCACAATACAGAAACAGCTCTCATCAGGATCGCCAGTGACCTGCTGACGGCCTCTGATTCCGGTTCCTCAGCCCTTCTCATTCTTCTCGACCTCTCTGCTGCATTCGACGCCACGGACCATCACATCCCCCTCCACCATCTCCAGCACTACATCGGCCTCGCTGATTCAGCCCTTCACCAGTTCTGCTCCTATCTCACTGAACGGGCCGAGTATGTAGTCCTGACCCCGCACCGTCACCTGTGGGGTCCACCAGAGCTCGGTACTCGGCCCAGCCCCCTCTGCCACCGCCGCCCGCCTCAGTTCCTGCCTGGTGGAGATAGGTGCATGGATGAGTCAGAACTTCCTGCAGCTGAATGGCTCAAAAACAGAAGCCTTTCAAACTGGAACCTCTCGCTTCCTCTGTTGAAAGCCTTGGGGTCAAGTTTGACTCCCAACTTTCCTACGACAGTGACGTCACCTGCATCTGCAAAACTTCTTTCCTTCACTTACGTAATATTTCCAGGCGCCGTCCCTCTTGTTCCCTTTCGGCTGCGGAGAAGCTCGTCCATGCCTTTGTCTCTTCCAGGTTGGACTACGGTAACGCACTCCTCGGGATCTTTGGCAGGAGCGTCCAAAAGCTCCTGTATGTTCAGAACAGTGCTGCCAGGGTCCTGATGAGGCTGCACAAGGTCCTCCCGCACACCCAGCACAGTCTCCACCTACCTCACAGAACTGCTCCCACCACTCAGACCAACAGCACCGTCTGCTCCGGTCCAGGACACGGTTCAAGACCACGGGGGGACAGGGCCTTTGCGGCTGCTGCTCCTCGTCTCTGGAACGCTCTACCAGACCACCTCAGGGCTCCACAGATGGTTGAACTGAAAATGTTCCTAGAGTTGTTTTTCTTTAGCTTCACAATATGTCAATTTAAAGATTTACTTTCAAATGTAAAGTGCATTATGTAAAATGTGTTGTTATTATGAGACAGAGGAAAAATTTGACTTATGTTTATGAATGCGTCATGTTTTTATCAAAAAAGGACTCAAGCAATACAGTCTCTGGCGGATCGTGTTCACCACAGCTGCACAGTTCTTATCAAAGGCTTACCGTACAAGTTTCATCAGACGAGCATAAATGAAGCAAAGTACTGTCTCTTGAAACCCTGAGTTTGATTGCCTTCTGTGAGAAAGTCGTTGATACAGTGCTGGTTTAGTTTCTTCAGTGTAATGCAGTGATGCCCAAGAACCTGCTAGTGATGTGGAGCTTTTTTGAACGGTTCCTTAAAGTGAACATTTGTAACCAGATCTCATTTTTTGTTCTAATTTGTATGCATTTATACTCTGATTAACACTGAACCAACACAAAATCAGCACAGAAGCAGAGCAGGTGACACACGTGAGAGTTTTGCACATAGAAAAAATATATTTGACAGTTTTAAATTATTATTATTATTATTGTAGAGCAACATCCATCACTATAACCTGCTGTTTGGAGCATCTTTAATGAGCAATAATAAGTGTCAAAAACTTTTTTTCTGTCCCACCATGTACAAGCTGGAACCATGACCAGCAGAAACCCAACAGATGTCGCCATTTTGTAGGTGCAGAGCATGAGTGTGTATGAGTGTATATGTGTGTATATGAGTGTGTATGTGTGTATATGTGTGTGTATGAGTGTGTATGAGTGGATATGTGTGTATATGCGAGTGTGTATGGGTGTGTATGTGTGTATATGTGTGTGTATGAGTGTATATGTGTGTATATGAGTGTGTATATAAATTGTTGTTGCTATAAGCTAAAAGCACTAGATGCACCAAAGCACTTTAAGATGAGGGTTAAGTCTATTTACTTTTCTGTGATTTATGCACCATGTCTTGCAAACGACTCTTTAAATTGATGGGAAAAAGAGCTAGTCTTTTCAACGGCTCTTTAAAGTGCACAGATACTGAAGATTTGGATCCTTTAAAAGAGACATTTGTCATACATCTCTAGTGCTTTAAAACTAGAAAATGAAGTTGCACTACATTAACCATGTCCCAACAACTACGTCCTAGATGCAGAGTTTAGAGGCTGGATCAAATAACTCAAATGGGAGCAGCTTTAATGAGAGACTTTTCTGATTTTGTGATTATTTGTCAGTATCTGGGGAGGTCCCATGTTAAAATGCCAGCCCCTCGTTGCTGTTTGCTGTTTATCAGTACCGCAATGGACATCAACTTGCACGATTACAGAAGACATTACATCATTCTAGGCCAATAATTTTTAATATAGATGGGGACATGAGGACTATTATTTTGTAAAGTCGCCGTACAGTGGTCCCTCATTTATCGCAATAGGTGAAATCTGCAAAGAAAGCGTTATTTTTTTTACAATTATTATGTGTTTTAAAGCTGTTAAACCCCTCACCACACACTTTATACACTTTTCTCAGACAGGCATTAACATTTTCTCACATTTTTCTCATTTAAACTCTCTCAATGTTCAAACCTTTGTGCTTCGTGCTTTTCATAACTCTCAGATACCAGAGTGGTGCTGTCATTTTAAAAATAGCAACAACTAGCATGCTAACAGTGCGCATCCCGATTATTGGACAGTAAAACTCTGTATAATTGGATGCAGACAGCACACAGCGGACATATGTTGAAGAGCTGCTGACACAATAAATCTGTACTGGAGATTAATTAATTTTAGACAACAGATTTTGCTCAGGCGACAGTGATAAAGGTTAAATAGTTTTCATCTTTCAGGATTGCGTCGCAGGCCCTCATGTGCACACCGACGTCAAGCGCAAGCACTACTTTTGCTTGTCACCTCGCTGCAAGAGACTGGTGATTTCGGCATTGTTGTACAAGTTCCTTTGGTGATGGAGAGGAATTAATTTCACCTCTAGACCTGTCACAATAATGACTATATCGACTTATCGTTCAGTGCATGAAAGCTGGAACAGTATAGTTTTGTGCTCAATATTTTCTTGCAATAATCAGGAGATTTTTGTTATTTTAGTTACCATGAGATTCGAGCTGTAGATGAGTCAATAATCAACTTTTATCTAATTATTTGATTATTCTGCTGTTTATTTGTTGCAGCTCAGGACTTTTAATGTTACTGTCTATTTTAAAATGGGTTCACTGGGATTATCCTGCTTTAATTGAACTGTGTCGCTCTGCTGAGAAGGTGATTGGCTGCAGCCTTCCATCTCTCCAGGACCTGTACGCCTCCAGGACTCGGGGGCGAGCAGGTTGTACAGCAGCTGACACTTCTCACCCTGGACATGGACTATTTCAGCCACTTCCCTCTGGCAGGAGGCTACGGTCCATCAGGACCAGAACCTCTCGTCACAAGAACAGTTTCTTCCCCTCTGCTGTTTCTCTCATGAACACTACATAAACCTGCACTAAACTGGACACTTTATAACACTGGTCACCTTAATAACCCATGATGCACTGTTGTTGTTGTTTTTGATGCCACTATTGTATATATTTCTACCTCCTGCATGCCCTTATTTGTATTTATTTAGTGTGTTTTTTGTGTGTGTGTGTTGTTGTATGTGCACTTAATCACCGAAGTAAGTTCCTAGTCTGTGAGCTCTGCTCATGGACAATGGCAATAAAACTTCTTCTGATTCTGATTCTGATTGAGCCCATGCAAAAAAGAGTAAGGCTTACCTCAACTGTGCACGCAGGGTCTGGTCCATGACAACTTCATCAGCTGACTCTTCATCCTCCACACACTGCAAAAGTTTACAGAGAGGGTCTGGAACCATATCCTGTCTCCTTGATTTCTGGTAGGTGAGACCGACAGGCAGATCAACCAAAGTTTTGTAAAGTTTAATGTCATACTGTGGAACATTCCAGGTGAAACAAAAGCATTTTTATGGGAGCAAGCAGGTCACTACCAGATAAGTTACACAGTGACAGTGCACCTTTTAACATTTACTTTAGATGTTAATGTTAGATTTTGACTCAACACAGTAACCTACAAAGGCTTAGCAGGGCGTTTATGTTTTCTCAAGACCGATTATGGCAGGGGTGTCAAACTCAAATTCACAGAGGGCCAAAATTAAAAACTAGGAGTAAGTCACAGGCCAAACTAAATATTTATTGAAACATTTCACAACAATATCTGCATGTTTTTCAGAAGGGGTGGATTAAATTTGAGAGAGGCCACAGGTATGAGATGCTACTGAGTGAATGAATGTCAACATAAGTGTCGGGGGTCGGCGCCAACACATTTGCAAAGCATTCTGGGATCCGTGGTATTAGTGGTGCATGTGCTATACTGGTGCGGCAGCCAGCGGGACAGCTCTAATACATATTTGATATGGTCTCGCGGGCCAAATATAATTATATCGAGGGCCAAATTTGACCCACAGGCCTGAGTTTGACATGTCTGGATGTATGGATTTGTCAAAACTTGTGGATGTCTGTGTAATCCCTCAGTCGTCCAGGTCTGATCCATAGCAACAGACAAAGTTTAAATCTTTCAACTGGACAAATCGTTGTAGGAGTGAAGATGTTTTGCTGCTCATCCAAGCCGCTTTTTCAGTTCAGTTCCAAAACTTGTGGCGTTTAAACAGACCCTTAGTCTTAGCATCTGGCAACCCGAGTGAGAGGCTCCTGTGAGGCTTATTGTGCGTTCTGATTGGATCTTAAGAACCTAAAAAGCAATTATAATATATACAACATCACCGTTATGTTCAATGTTTTCGTAATCGATAATAAAGTCATACAGCAGAACATTCCAAGTAAAACAAAACACTTTTTATAGAAGCAAACAGGTGACCAGCAGTAAAGTTACACACTACAACTTAAAAATGTGAACAGAATACAAAAACGTCATTGCTGTTGATTAGTTGAAGAGTTGTTCTGGTCAGACTAATGCAGGTGGCCTGTTTGTGAGCAGATCCAGTCGACTGCAGCTCGAAGACAAATGAGGTTTATTATGGAAGCGTGATCGATACTTTGTGAGTGGTTGATTTATTGTAACACAGCAGTAAAGGCGTATGTAGAGTGAGTCTCATGAGTTTGTCTCTGGGGCATATGGAGTGTGTCAGCCAGAGAAATGAATGTTACCACTGGAGTTGAAGGCTTGACACTCCCCTGGCGCGCAAAGAGGAGCTGCACTTTCTTTACTTTGTCTCACTTTTATGGGAATTTTATTTTAGAAAGTTGGAAATTGAAACGATTTGCGTAGAGCACACACACATTTTGGGCTGTGCAGTTTGTCACATTGTAGCTGTGATCAAATTGGTCATAGACTGCAAATATTGACTTGGAGCTTGATTTTTTTTTTTTTTTTAATGAAAAAAAATACAAAAAACAGCACAGTACAAAACATAACAGGACTTGACAAGAGATAGAAACATGCGAAGGAGACAAAGAGACAAGAAAATGATAAACCTGGTACAAAGCATAGGGCAAGAAACAGAAATAAAACAATGATCAGAGCTTGGAGTGGGTTGAGGGGGTGGGCATGATTTTTTTGGCTTCATTACTTTACTATTAAACCTTGTGTTGCATACTGTGTGTTACAATATTAAGGTGTACTTGTTTCTCAGTTAGAATGCCACACATGCTTGTTTTGAGATGTCTACACTGGAATCTGCTACTTCCGTTATATGATACAGGTATGCATCTTCGGGTTGACAGGAGGCCTTGTAATACATCTTTTCAGTGACTGCAAACATCTTTTAAGTGACGTATTCTACTTTCTTGTAAACAGCTAACGGTATATCTATTTACGACCTTGTACAAACAGTATGTAAATATAGTTTAAGCCCTTATAGGACCAGCATTCTATAGATAGTACCTTTCTTGGGGTATAAGTACTGGATGGCTCTTTTGTAGGGAGACATACGCATGAGCCTGCTGTCTGTAACTTCATTCATCTCATGAGATAAACTTCTTTCAACTTTCTACCTGGTCTGCAATCTCTTCCATCACGATTACAAATGAGCTAATGTTTTATTATTGAGCAGTTAAAATGAATGAATGAGTGAGTATAGTTATAGACATTCAATTTCAGGGTTGAGTCTACATTCTCTTTTATTCATTTTTTCCTTCCTTTGTCGTAACGCCAGGCAGGAGGGACCAAACAGACAGAACTCGATGAAGGTTTAACAGTGTTTATTTACAGTGCAAAGTGCAAAAAATTATGGGAGATTGAACGATGAGTCGGGAGCGGGGTGTTTGCCGTGGTCCAAAGGTAGAACGTGAGTAGCAGAGTCTGAGACGGGATGGACAGTACCAGTAGAGAAGAGCAGGGTAGGAGGCAGGAGAGCTGAGAGGGTCCAGGAAGCAGGATCTGGTGAGGAGCAAAAGTATCCAGTTTAGCAAAGTCAAAAAGCGAAAATGGAGCCAAGCAGGGAGTACTACAGAGATACGCGGACGATCTGTCGCTGAGTGTTGGGTCCTGGCTCCTCTTATCCTCCCTAGGTGTGACTGATTGTAGATTAGCTCCAGGTGTGCACGGGGGGAGCCAAAATCTCCACCCCAGCTCCAGGTTCAGACACAGAAGGAAGGGGAGAAAGTGCAAAAAAGGGGCAGGACCAACAGGGATCATGACATCCTTTCTTTCCTTTCCCTTTTTTTTCTTTTTTCCTCATTCCTCCTTTTTCCCTTTCTTTTTTTTCTTCTTTTCTTCCTCTCCCTTGATATTTTTTGAAGTAACTGCACTGGTATTGAAGCCTGTATGCGTCACCTAACATCCATAAATGCTGATGTTAAAAGCCGCAGTAGTGTTGTAAGTGCGGGCGTGACACATTTATGCATAATGCCGAAAAAGCAAATGGATAATTACATGTTTATTGACACAGTTCCAATACTTGAAAAATGACAGTATTAATCTGATTTATAAATGTATAGTTCTACAAACATAAAAGTGAAAAGTGCTGGATATAAATGTGCATGTGCGTTACTGAAAGTGCACATTTAACAGTGTGACAGCCCTGGGAAAGAAGCTGTCTCTTAGCGTGAAGGCAGGAGGGTGAGTAGAGTCCTTCTTCGCTCTGGACGTCCTCAAGCGCAGTTAGACGAGGCCTGATAATGTGCTGGACATCGGCTCTGGTTTAGCCCTGGTTTACTGCATCTTTAGCCCAAGTTTTTGTCTTAAGAGTGTCGTCTAAAGTGATTAGAAAAAGTCCAGAGCTTGTCTCACCTCTTGAGTGCAGTGATTTGTTTTTTGACGCAATAAACTGAACAATAATCACATTTCCAGAGACATGCGTGTGTTTTTTCTTCAGCTGTGCTACCTCTTTTTCTGTACCATCAACTTTCACATGCTCTTTGGTGGTTCTGTGTTATTTGAAAGAGCCTGATGATTTAATAAAGACATCTGCCCCCTCAGTGCGTACATGCATAACAAAACACAGCATCTTTTTTTACAACGATAGGCGAGACAAGACAAGGCAAGTTTATTTGTATAGCACAATTTGTACAGAAAGTAATTCAAAGTGCTTTACAGAATAAGAAAGACATTAAAATCACACAAAGCAAAACATATATAATCACAAATAATCATCATAAAATTACCATTAAAACAGACCAAAAAGCAAAAGACACTGGCGTTCGTGATGGATCCAGGGGTCCAAGAGAAGGAACTGTTGGCAGCTCACCAGAATCATTGTGTCTGAGAGAAGTGGACCGAGGAGCCTGTCTGAGGTGAGCTTGTTGTGGGATTCTTCTCTCTGGAGTCCATGGAGGCGATAGTGGCGGGAGTGAGCCACTGTAAATGCCAGTGGAGTATTTGAATCTTGCTTACAGACAGTTTAAGACAGTTTGAATATCCATTGTCTAAGCTGAGCGTGTATCTCAAGACGCGTTGTGTATTTGTTAAAATTTGTGGAGGTGTAAATGGACCCTGAGTCATAAGATCTGTCAACACAAATGAGAAACTGGATAATCATCTAAAAAAAAAAAACGAACTAGAAGATAAACAGCACTGCCATCATGTCCAGTGTTTTTATAATCAAGAATAAATCTGAATTAGAATTGAAGTTGTGAAGTTCTTTTTAATGTGAAGTTATTTTTAATTTGTTTAGGTGAGCTGATCATGCCTGTAGAGCAATAATGTGTAAGAGGATGGTACAGCAGAGTTACTCCAGCTGAGCTCCACCTCTGAGCAGCTCCAGCCAGAGTTGGCCTCTGCTCTCAGGGGACACACAGCAGCGCCTGGAGATAGAGTCTGGGAATATGGGCCCTGCTGAACTTAACAGGACACAATGCTGCCTAAGGAATGTAAAAAGTCCTCTCAGCTGACACGGATCGGGCGCATGAATTAAAAATATGTTCACATTTTGAAGCTTGAACATAATTTCAACTTTTTTCCCATGCAAATAATCACAATAATTACAGATACATTAGCCAGAAATCTGGTCCAAAAATCTGTTTCTCTACTTTTTGGAAAACAAATCTTCCGCTTTATTCAGGTTGTGGATGTAGCAGTCATGTAAGCAGGGACTTCTAGACTTCCCTCACCCCGACACTTCCTCCAGCTCCTCCTGGGGGACCCCAAGGCGTTCTCAAGCCTGTCAAGAGACATCGTTCCTCCAGTCCTGCCCATTCCATTAGGATATGCCTGGAACACCTGCCAGACGTCCAGAGGCATTTTTAGAGAATCCTGCCGTAGAAAACACTTAAAAAAAACTTGCCATATTAGTCTTAAGATTTAAAGAAAGCAAGTTTTTGGAGTTGGATAACGGGTCTACTATTTAAAACTGTGATGAAAAAGTGATGCCCGATCTGAACACATTAAAGCTGTGATGGAGACTTGTCATTCTTCCTTTGTGTCAAATGAAGAAGGCTAATGTCAAAGAAAACAGCATTGGCCTATTATGTGAATTTATAGAAATGACATATGCTTTACGCATGCATGTATGTTGTAATTAGAGGTGTCCCAGTCCCCAGAACAGGTAGGAATGGGTCTGGTGCGTAAACTCACAAAAACAGATGGTAGCAATCACAGCATGTGTGTAATGGCCTGAAGCATTCACAATCACAAGCAAAACTGTAATCTAGGTCTCAAATTGGGTTTTTTTTTTCGTACAAATGTTTACACAACTATGTCTTAAGATTCAAATAAGAGGTGACTACAACTATGCCCCCAATGATAATTATACACTGGCCAACAAAAAAGTCACCACCAAAAAAAAAAAAAAGGTCATACACTCTAATATTTCGTTGTTCTGCCTTTGTTCTGCCATTCTGCAATGTCACAAGATTTATTTCCATCAAGTGTTGCATTCATTTTTCACAAAGATGTTACATTGATGATGGTCGAGTCTGACGCTGCACAAAGCTTCTCCAGCACATCCCAAAGATTCTCAATGGGGTTAAGGTCTGGACTCTGTGGTGGACAATCCATGTGTGAAAATGATGTCTCATGCTCCCTGAACCACTCTTTCACAATTTGAGCCCAATGAATTCTGGCATTGTCATCTTGGAATATGGCCGTGCCGTCAGGGAAGAAAAAAATCCATTGATGGAATAACCTGGTCATTCAGTATATTCAGGTCGTCAGCTGACCTCATTCTTTGAGCTCAGACTGTTGCTGAACCTAGACCTGACTCGTACCTATAGGCCTATTTGCTTAGTTAAATCCAGGTAGCAACTTTCTTTTTGGTCAGGCAGTGTGATCATAATACATCAGATTTATATAGAGCTGTTTTGATGCTTTACAGCACACGTGTTAAACCCAAGGCCCGTGGGCCAAATGTGGCCCGCCACGTCATTTTATATGGCCCGCAACAAAGTAAATTAAAAGGTATGACTGTCTTAAAATATCAGTTTGTCAGGAGATACACAGTTACACAGCAATTTTTTTTCCATATCTATTCAAATCCACATGCAATATTTGTAACTTTAATTAAATTAAAAAGTAGTTGCACTTATTTTACATTTCGTTACATTTAGTTACATTTATCTTACAATTACATCTGGCCCTTTGATCATTTTGTTGACGTGGCCCTCTGTGAAAATGAGTTTGACACCCCTGCTTTACAGGAAATCACGGGGGGGAGGCCAGATTGAACAGGTGACTTTTTAGTGGGGACACAGCGAAGGCCTGGTGCCCCAAGGTTCAGTACTTTGTCCTGGTGAGGGGAGTGAGGTTGGAAGTAATAATCAGTGTTAAAGTATTGTTTGGAAAAGGGGGTCAGATTACTCTTCGTTCTGCTCCGTTTAACTTACAGTACTGTTGATGTCTTATATTTTATGAATGAAATCTGCCTGTTTGCTGCTGTCAAACAGGCAGATTTAAAAGCACAAACTACATAATCACTTACATCTGGGAGACGGATGGAAATTAATCCTAATGTTAATGATTTCACATGGAACAATTCAAGTCAGTCACGACGCTCTAGGATAGATTTATGGTTCAAATCAAATGAGTGTTTACAATACATAAAAAAACACGATTATGCCCCTCAGACTCATTACAAAGCCAGACTCATTCACATTTTTGGAACTAAACCTAATAATCGAAACTTAAGGGGATACGACAGTCTATTAACTGGCAAAACGTTCTGTGAGCTCATAAACAAGAAAAAGCAGAAGAAATATTTAAAAAGCGAAGTGGGAGTTTTTTAAAGGTCCCATATTACACAAAACTGACTCTTGTGAGCTTTAAGCCGGGTTATAACGTTGTTACCTCATCAAAAACATATCTGGAGTTGTGTTTTGTTTGATTCACACACGAGTTACTCTGCATTATATCGATGTCTACATCTCCAAAGCTCAAAACGCTTTGTTCCACCTTGTGATGTCATGAAGCGGTGACGTAGTTTTCAGGTTAATCGCTACCTTTTACCTTTAGTTTAGTAGAGATGGGCAAATCCAAGGGCTGAAATCCTCCAAATGACTCTAGTGAAGGTGTTTGGAGTTTACAAACACAGTGGAGCACTTCTTGTATTACCACATGATGACATCACAAGGTGGAACAGAGTGTTTTCTGTTTGAGAGAAGAACTCAGCCTAAATATACAGGGTTTGTGTGTTAAAAATGTGACAGAGATCAGAAAATGTTGTAATATGGGCCCTTTAATTTCACATGAGCTATAAAAAGAAGTAAAGAGATAAAAAGAAACAAGCAAGAGAAATCAACTTAATGAATAAACTTTGTGTCTTTTTTGGTGGATCGATACTAAATATTGACTGACTGAGGTATCACAAAGTATTTATTCTAAAAAAAAAAAAAAAAAAATTAATAAAGATTTGGGAAATTTTAAGATGCATTTTTTATATTTTAGTTCACCTGCAGATATATTTATTTTTACATCAGTTTACATAGTTCTGCCAAGGTAAGATTAATAGTTATAAATATCTTTTAAATATCTTTGTTATGAATATCAGATTGATACAAAAGTCGCTGGTGTCGCCCATGACTAATTTCGTGAATATTTCTGTTTGAAAATGATAAGAGATTATTGTTCACATTTAATTAAAGCAGTGTTAAAAGTATAACCTGGCAAAAGTAAGAAGATATTACAGTGCTAAGTCATCAAGATAAACAACCAAATGTTACAAGATTAAAACAACCTCATGTTTGGATTCATAAACGTGTTTCATCAGATTGTTCTGTTTTTCCTTTTACTCTTGATATCATATGTTAGTAATTACAAAATAAATAAAATGTTTTGGCAGAAAATCAGTGTTCAAGATGGATTATGGTGCAGCTTAAGGTCAGTGTCAGTATGACTTTATCATGGAAGTTAATAAGAAACATTTTGTGATTAGCAAGAGTCTAAACTTAACACAAAAACTAGAAGAGTAAAAACCTCAGTGTCTCATGACTGTCAAAGTAAAAGCCACAGATCTGTCCAACTATAAAAGTGGCAGGTGTTTACAGTGCACAGCCACAGAGTTCACAGCTGTGGATGTAATGGCCCAGAACATGTGCCTGAGTATTATTTAATGTTTCATAATGTTTGTTTGCTATGAAGGAACAGGAAAAAGAAGAAGTTTTCAAAGGAACAATATGTCTATGGGACACAAGGCCAATGATCCACTTTACAGGTCAATCTGTAAAATGATATAACTCTGACAAAGATACAGCTCCAGCTCTCCAATGTTAGAATAAACAGGCCCATCATTGGTGCTAATGGATAATGTCTATTGTTTAGAACGTTCTGAAAGCCTCATGTCCTTTGGCCATATTCCACCCAAGACTCTTGTGATTCAGTCGATATATTAAGAGATGATTTTAATCATCCTGGTGAATGTGAACTCAGACTTTAAAAATGTGGATGTTTTGACTCATAATGGTTTTAGACAAATACTAGCATCTAGAAACACTAGATGCATTATGGGCATTATTCATTCACTCCACACTCTGTGGTAATAAACTATTGTAGCCACAGCTGCCTGGGGCAGACTGACAGAATGCCAATCTGTGGCATCAGCCCCTCACACCACCAACACACACTCGCACACACACACCAATTTCATATCAGGCAATGTGGGTGAAGTGTCTTGCTTAGGGACACAACAACGAAAATATTATGTTTGGCCAATTAGTTTATATTTGATCAAGATCTTTACAAAATATAGACGTTACAACACAGGAATTATGACATTAAATACACTAATTTTATCATTAATAACTGTGAATGTAGAACTTCCACAAAAATTCAAAAATCTACATTTTTACATGTTATTTTTCAAAATAAACTATAGTTATGCATTTTTCCAGTTTTATTTCCATATCACACATATTAATAATTACAGTCTGTATCACAACAAATGCATTAATAAAACAATAATAATGCCTTACACTTCTAATGTGGTTTACAGGCTCAAAGCGCTACACTATTGTCATTATTTATTCTCTTCCACACTTGGTGATGGTAAGCTACTTGAAGCCACAGCTGCCCTGGGGCAGACTGACAGAAGATTGCCAATCTGCGCCATCAGCCCCTCCGACCACCACCAATCGCACACAACGACAGAACTTGGTCCGAGCGGGACTCAATCCTCCAAACTTCGGGTTGGGGGACCAAGGCTCTAACCACTGAGCCACTGCCCTCTGCTGCTGACACAATGTGATTGGTCTAATTGTCTCCACACAAACTCCGCCCCTGCAGCCAGGTGTTTGTAATAAAAAACACCTGGCTGTAATTGGCTGTGGCTGCTTGAGCTATTTTTTATACATTTTTAACCACAAACCTACAAATATATCTATAAAACTGCCCAAAAGGACTAGGAACTGTAGATAATGACATTTAAACTCCATCTACACAGGTTAGTAGCCAAAAAGAGTTGATATAGAGTTTTGGTAAAAGGAGCTGTGAACTTCAAAAGTACTGCTTCATGACATCACAAGGTGGAACAGAACATCTTGGGCTTTGGAGATGTAGACAGATTAATAATAAAGGGCTACTTAAACATGTGTAAATGAAACAAAACACAACTACAGATATCTTTTCAATGAGGTAACAGTATTATAACATGGCTTAAAGATCACAAGATCACCATTTTGCATAATATAGGACCTTTAAAAATAAAGCAGTGGCTCATATACAGCAGAGTTAAAGGTTTCAGTGCAATAACAATGTTAGAAAAAAGACACAGGACTGAGTCTGAGCTCCTCTCACTACTTTTAATGATTTGGAAGTTATCTGTGTGAAGTCTGAGCTGTGAGCATTACTTTGCCTGGTGGCATCACCTACTTGTCTCCATAGAGATAGCTACATTTTTAGTACCATACTGTACTATTTTAAAGCTTTAAAAAATCAACCTGAGGACTTCGAGGAGCATCAGAACTGTTGTAGAAGTACTTTGATTGTACTTTTGATACACTAACTATGTTGTCACTCATTTTCTCCGCAGACAGCCTCAGCCTGGTGATCGCAGAGTCGCCTCCTCAGCACAAAAGGAGCCCACTCCACAACAAAACAACAAAAGGTCCCTCTCCAGCATGAAAGGACTCCGCTGGAACCAGAGGAAAAAAAAGTAACATTTCAAATTGATTCACACTTACACCTAATTAAAGGGTATGACTAGATGATGAATCAATAATGGTATAAAAAATAGTGACAATCAAAAACATCACAATCCCTTATAAAACTGAAACATGATCTGGAGACATGACTGTAATCAATGGGGTAAGACATAAACAGCAACTATGGTAGGACATGAAGCCACAACCTTTGAATGCTCTTGCAACTGAAAGCGTAGAAGTCAAATGTGCTGTCCATTGCGCCACAGAGCCACCAGTGAGGAAGCAGAAAATGTCTGCAGAGCTCATCACTTTCACATAGGCCGTGATCTACAGATAGTGGAATAACAAAGTAAAAGCTATAGGCATTTCATGAGTAGATGGAGCATCGCAGCCTAATTTATTTTAGCCCATTTCGCCACTTTTTTCCTCTTGTGTAATCAATCACCTTTTGGCAACTCTTTTATCATACGGAATCTCCTTCTATCTAATCACTTGGGTTGCTAAGGCATAAACCGTGACTCTAGTGGGGCTCAAACTCACAACCTTTGGATGTACTTACCACTGAAACTTTTTTTTTTAACATAGGGATTCTCCTTTTGTGTATATAATCAATGGGGTAAGACATAAACACCGACTCTGGTGGGACTCAAACCCACAACCTCCAATGCAAGAAAAGATGTTTGCAGAGATCACTTTCACAAAGAAAAGTTATAGGCATTACATGAGTGGGGAGAGCTGCTCATCCAAGCCGCTCCTTCAGTTCTGGTCAGATTGCTGGTGGCTGCTGCCTTATATCTATCTGTAGGGAGGGGCTAACCACACTGAAACTGTAAACAACTATTGTCTCCAGTTTCAGCTGAAACTACCCTTTTCAGCCCTTAACGACCCTGCTATTGTTCTCATTGTTCTGGTCTGAGGATGGAGTTACAGATGGGGGAGAGATTATGTCTCAGGCCCCCATTCCTGTTTAAGGAAGGATTCTCTTTCCTAATAAAAATAGCTTATTTTACTCCCCTCTCAAACCATTTCTTTTCTCTGGCCAAGATCTGAACTTCACTATCTTCAAAGGACTGGTTAGTGGCTTTGAGATGGAGATGCATGGCGGACTGGGGTCCAGAGGAACTCTCACGCCGGTGTCTTCACTCCTACAACGATTTGTCCAGTTGACAGAGTTTAACTTTGTCTTTTGCTATGGATCAGACCTGGATGACTGAGGGTTTACACAGATATTTTGGGTCATGTGAATGTGCTCTTGTCCATGCAATCAGTGGGATAGCGGAGGCATAAAAAGCAACTCTGATGGGACTCAAACCCACAAACTTTGAATGTCTTCACTACTGAACACTGAGAAGTCCAACACACTATCCATTGCGCCACAGTGCCCTTGTGTATGCAAGCACCTTTTGATGATTTTTTTTGTCATAAGGATACTTCTTTTGTGTTGGAGTAAGACAAATCCAATGCAGGTTAACTTATTTCAAAGTATTGAACCATTATCCACCTCATGTCCATGCAATCAGTGGGATAGGTGTGACATGAAAAGCGACTCTGGCGGGACTCGAACCCACAACCTTTGAATTGCCATGTACTCGAAAGCCTAGAAGTCCAACGCGCTATCCATTGCGCCACAGAGCCCCCATGTACTTGGTCACATTTTGGCAATTTTTTGTAATATCATTTTTCTTTCATCTATGTAATCAGTAAGGTAGGTAAGACGTAAAAGCGACTCTGGTGGGACTCGAACCCACAACCTTTGAATTGCTATGGACTCTAAAGCCTAGAAGTCCAACGCGCTATCCATTGCGCCACAGAGCCCCCATGTACTTGGTCATATTTTGGGAATTTTTTTGTAATATCAATCTCCTTTCATCCATGTAATCAGTAAGGTAGATTGAGATTTTTTCAAATCTTAAGGAATCTTCTTTCATCGTGTAATCAGTAGGTTAGTGAGACATAAACAGGGACTCTGGTGGGACTTTAACCCACAACCTTTGAATGGCCATTGCAGGCGAACTTATTTCAAAGTATTGAACCATTTTTCAATCAGGGGGGTAGGTGTGACATAAACAACGACTCTGGTGGGACTCGAACCCCACAACCTTTGAATTGCTTGAACGCCTAGAAGTCCAATGCGCTATCCATTGCGCCACAGAGCCCTCGTGTACTTAATCATGTTGTGGCAATTTTTTTTATCATAATGAATCCAATTTTGTCTGTATTGTAGTCAATGGGGGAAGGCAACAATGACTCTGGTGGGACTCCAGCCCACAACCTTTGAACGTCCTTGCACTTGAAAACCTACTGAAAAGACTGAAGACTGACTGATGAGTAATGTATGATCACTTTCACAAAGGCCGTGATCTAAAGCTAATGGACAGGAAAAGTAAAAGTTTTAGGCATTACATGAATGAAGGAAGCGTTGTCTTGCATTTTCAAGTAAATTCAGTTTCTGTGAGAAGCATTTTTTCACCCATTTTCTAGTAATGTAATCATAATGTGATCATATTGTCTTTCATTTTTTTGTAAGTCCAACACGCGTATCTGTGTTTCTAATAAAACTATAGCTGCAAATTTTTAGTGCTAGTGCTAAATAAGTAGTCACCTCTTAATGTCTCTAGCCCCTTGATGGCACCTCGTTGGTTGTTTGACCTGCATGTAGACTCGGACAAAAGTGGTTAGACCGATTTTGGGGCAAAGACTACTGAATTTGATTGTTTAGCACAGTCACGTTCTCTGGGCATGCAAACGTAGTGACTTATTTGTCCCCTCAGACTCTCCCTTTTTGAAGACAAATTCTAATATGCTGTGCTTGTAATCTACATATTAGTTTCCTTTACAATACGTTTCACTGTCTCAATACACTGCCCTGATATTAAACAGACCTCAGCACTTTGCATTATGGGAAACAGGATGACGTCAAGACCATTCAAACCATTCTGTTAATGCAAGTTTAGAATTTGTAAGGAACTGGAGTGAATCCCATTATGTTTTTGCACAATGTGGAGGTTGTTTGACAGAGCATATCGTGTCTTGCTGTGGCCAATAGAGCTGATGCAGTGCACATTACTGAGCACTTACCTAGGGCTTGGAGCTGATGAGCAGAATGTAACAGTCATAGTTTGCTCCTGGGAGAGTTGGAAAGCTGAGACAGGGCTGGTCAAGTTTAAATTGGACTCTAGCTGGAAGTCCACACCTGTTGTGCTAGCCAAGAATCACTCCAGAACTATTCTTTGAGAAAATTAAAGCCTCAACTGGTGGTATGTGTAAAAGGGTCCATTAGTAGATCATGTATCCCAGGCGGATTTATACTAACTTCAAGGCAGGTCCAGTATGTACTTACAACGGGTAACTTGCTGATTGCTTGTTACACCAACGACAAGGCTCTCCTGTCACTCAAAATACTTCTTACATTCACTCCAAACTTGTTGGCCTGTCACGATCACAAATTTTGCAGTGCGCTATACTGCTTAAGAAAATATAGATGATAAACAATAATACTGAAACAAAATGCCACTGACAAATAACCCTAAAGTAGAATTATTCCCCAAAAAGCTATGCCAAATATAGAGTATGGTTAAAAAATACAAACTGCAGTAAATGAACAGCAGAATGAAACATTTTAGTAGGTAGTTTGTATCTGTAAAAAAACATAGAAGTGATTTATTCAACCCTTTAAAGTGCAAATCTAATCGCAGAGCAGAAAAAATGCAGGCTCTGTCGTTAAAGTTATTTTTCATGGACCACGCTTCTTACTTGAAAATACAGCCTTGCTTTGAGTTTTTTTCTAAACATGTCTACATTTTGGTGAAACAATCACAGCAAAAAGGTTCTGGGTTCGAGTCCCGCCAAGGCCTTTCCGTGTATAGTTTGCATGTTTCTCACTGTGTCTGGGTGAGTTTTTCTGGTTTCCCGCATCAACCCAAACATGCACAATACATCAAATCCTCCATCTAGCTCAAGATCTGGAGGTCCCCAAGTGCAGTACAGCATCAGTTCGCTGTTCCTAAAAGATTGATCTGGCGACACTGGTTGAGGGATGGGTCAAATGCTGAAATTCCGTCACAATCAATCAATCACTCAATCAAACTTTATTTCTATAGCACCTTCCAACAACCAACGCTGACCAAAGTGCTGTACAACATTAAAAACAAGATAAAAAACAATAAATATCATACAAATAGGTCGACAAAGCACATTACACCATTAAAATGAAGGAAGTGTCACAGGGCCACTAAGTGTTAAAAGCCTCTAAATAGGTGGGTTTTAAGTTTGGCTTTGAACAGAGGCAGGTCAGTGATGGAACGTAACTCAATGGGCAAAGAGTTCCAGAGTTTTGGACCCGCCACTGCAAAAAAACAGCGATCACCCCACTGTTTGACCCGGGACCGGGGGATCTCCAGCAGATGTTGCCCAGCAGATCGTAGAGCTCTGCTGGGTGGGTGAGGGGTCAAAATCTCACACAGATAGGAGGGTAAAATTTTAAAATAAATTCTGAAGTGGACAGGGAGCCAGTGCAAGGGTCACAAGGGCTTAATAAAGTACATTTTAAAACATGAAATACAAAGATGACCAAAAGCGTGTGAATAAAGAAAAAAAAATTAAACATATGTCCACTTTGAATCCATTACTAGTTTAATTTTCAGCGCTGTGTGGTGAATCAAAGCATGTGTCGGTGCACGATCCACTGGCACACACTGATAACCTTCTTTACTCTTTTTGTTTGATAAGTCTTGCAGCTGCGTGCTCTAGTTTCCTCCCCGCACACGCGACACAGATTCTCCCCACGCGCCTACATTTGCATACGCTGCTTCACGTTGCGCGTATTACCTAGCGTTTGTGGGTGTTAGCCGCTGAAGCTTGATTACGAGTCCCCCAAAAACACTCATGTACTGGGCTCATTCACACATGCTGATTAATGGGTCGTGACTGTGCAGCATCGTGTCTGAGGAACTTGAGAACCTGATTGCTGCGCTCTGAAAAATAGCAACTCATCCTTAAAGAGGGAATATTACACTTCTATGGGGAATTAATTGCTAACACATTTTTGTCAAATAGAGGAAGCTCATCTGAACCGCTTCTTCGGTTTTGGTCAGATTACTGATGGACACTGCCTTATTTACAGTTTCTGTTTGTAGCCTAGGTCTATTGTGCTACTCTAAGTGTGCACTGTGTCCGAGTCCTACTTAACATAGTCATTCAGCCCCTAATGAGTGATGTTACACCTATTGGCCTCCTGGCTCGCCCTGTAGTTTTCTTTGTTTTGCTTTGGGTCTGAGGATTGAGTTATAAATAGGGGATAGATGATGTCTGAGGCCCCCATTCCTGTTCAAAGAAGGATTGTCTTTCCTAACAAAAACTGCTTCTTTAAAACCCCTCTCAAACCATTTCTTTTCTTTGGCAAAGATCTGTATCTGTAAAGACAGAAACTGGTTCACCCAAAGGACAAAACCCTGAGCCACAAACAAAGTAATGTGGTCTAAATCATTCAGTGTAGTGAAGAGAGCAGTGAGCGGTACATTGGAGAAACTAAACAGCCACTCCATAAGAGAATGTACCAACACCGGCGTGAGAGCTCCTCGGGACCCCAGTCTGCTGTGCATCTTCATCTCAAAGCCGCTAACCACTCCTTTGAAGATAGTGAGGATCAGATCTTAGCCAAAGAAAAGAAATGGTTTGAAAGGGGAGTTAAAGAGGTTATTTTTGTTAGGAAAGACAATCCTTCCTTGAAAAGCATGAGCGCTGCCAATGTCTGGGCGGGACAAACAGGTAAAGGGCACAATTTGATTAAGATCACCTAACCCTAAAACCCTTCAGAGTGCACCACAATGCAATCAATGTGCATCCCACCCATGAAACTACTCCACATTGCGTCAGGTTTGTGAAGTCGTAGTGTAATGTTTTGTATCATGCTCTAATATGAGTCACAGAGTGCTTCCTGGTTACTTTGGTTTGTGGGCAGAGCATTGTACAAGAGGCGTGGACTGTGACCAAAAGAAGGGTTTGAATAGAGTCTGAGAGAGATCACGAGATTATTCAAACATCCATGGGTGACATATAAACCTGCTTTAGGCATGTTTTTGTTGAGGTAACAGAGATGTAAGCTGATTTTGCATAATGGCCTCGGTTTAAAAGTTGTGGAGGGCACACATTACACACTGTAGGATCAGAGAGCACAGACTACAAAGGCGCAGGCTTTAATTGCTCAGCGTGGGGTGGCCTCGGCATATTTTTGTTGTTCAGTGTCATCCCAACAACTCACCAGGAGAGCGGGTGATCTGACGCCTTTTTATCTGCACACGCTCCCTATATTTGAATTGGTCTAATCTTTCTCTGCGTGGTTCAGAAGAAAAGCAGCTGGACTTTGGTGTACTATTCACAAAGAAACAGCATGAACTTTTAATGGCTAACATGAAAAATAATTCAACAAACCAGACCAGTAGTTGTTATCCAAAGAGAAAAGACAGGTTTTCATGTTTTATTACTTTGTTTGATGGGACAAACTAATAAAGTGAAGGTTTGTGAGGAGAAAGAATGCTCAAAAATGTAACTTTATTCCTATTTCCATCAAAGCGTTCGAGTGCGTAACTGGGTGTTGGTTACTTGGTTACGGAGGCTGCTGTCTGCTTTGTGTTATGACCCCACTAATCCCGCAGAGGGCGCACTGTGCAGTCTGATGGGTTTGGCTTTGCTAGAGATGTGCTTTCTTTATAAATTACCCATTTGCTGTACAAATTTGAGTATAAAAGTTAGCAGGTTCTTTAAAGGGCCAATATTCCGCTATTTTCTGATCATTGTTATAATGTTGTTTCCTTACAATATTGCGTAATGTAGAATCTTTAAACTGTAATAATAATATAGATATGTTTTGCTTCCCGTCCACTGTACTGATGAAGATTAGACAGTACTTAGTGTGTCTTTGTGTCTCTGAGCAAGTTATTTTTTGGCCAACATCTCTGGTTTTCATCCTGAACTACAAGCATTGTGCAGTGCAACAGTGTTTGTTTAGCTAGCTGAGCTTCTCTGGAGGATTTTGGGCAAACAACAGCCAGCATGATGGGATTATTTTGCCTTTTTCCATCACCTGCGTCCACTCCGGTCCAGTGCAGGTATGAAAATCCAACATGTCATGTGGGTTTTTTATATTCCCGTCATGAGTTTATGCGGCTAAATATGTTTCCACCTTCCAAAATGTGCTTTAACCAAATTAAGGGTTCTTAAAGTGGTATTTGGCGTTTCCACCTCCTGTACTTATCACTGTAATGTGCTTTTAAAATAAGGTGATGGAAATGCAACTCATGCCATCAATATACAAATATCTAAATCACAGGGACAATTTATGTGATGTTTGATTAGTCATTTAAGAAAATAAGTGTTTTCAGATTTTCTGTGTAAAGTAAACAAGCTTTGGCCCTTGTTTCACATCTCTCCTCTTCAGGATGCCAGGTCATTTTAACTGCAGTCAACCATCTTTGCACATTTTTTGCCAAATTAAAAAACTAATGAACTTTTATAAATAAAGTGCCCAAGCCTGACATATCTTTCTGTGATGTCAGTCTTTTCATTCCCAGTCACCCCACAGGAACAGATGGCCACAGAAAGCCAACATGAACAAAATTCACAAACTAAGAACTTGCTTTGGTCTTGTGCAACATTAAGCAATATAAACTATGATAAAATAAAAATAAGGCCATGCATTAGAAATAAGAAAAATACCTCCAGCCCAGTCACAACAGTGAGAGCTCAGCACTAAGACCAGGGCTGGCAGTGCATTCCTCTCCAATCACTTTAAGACACATGCTAAGTCAGAACTAAGCAAAAGAGCACACTGTTTTCTCCTGTTAGTGCCCACTACCTGGTGTAATGTACATATTATTCAGTGACGTGCAGTCAGGGGAGGCAGGTGAGGCACTGTCATCGCAGAGAAAAAATAAATGAAATGGTTATATTTATCCAATGATGTGTACTATAAAGTAATTTTCTGTTTATCTTTGCAATTTTGATTCTTTTTTTTATTCCAAATCACTGAATTTACTTTTACCATTCAAAAACTGAGAAGAGATGTGTGGAAAGGCACCAGCCGTTCATGCCTCACATGGAGTGACTGTGCTGTAGCTCAGCAGTGACGCTGCCGCTTTAAGCGGCTGTGAGACACGTAGTTACCTGGCCCCATGAGCCCAGGAATTCTTGCAACTTCTGGGGCCACAGAATAGTAACAGCAAGCTACACTTTAGAGTTGCCAAGTCAAGTTTAGCAATCCGTTCACTTTTTTCTTCTTGTCTGGCCCTACTTTTTAAATGGAGGAAGATTACATATTAAAGCTCGGCACTTTTCTAAAGTCTTCAGTCGAAGCAGGAGGTTATAATTAAAGGAAGACATAGGCTAAAGGAGCTAAATGGTTTGCTCCAGACTATGGGACAAAAGACTTGCTCTTTTCAAAGTGCACACGAAAAGGCTGCCAATACGAAACCAGCTTGTTTTTTATTTCATACTATTCGAGCTATTTCATACGGACTTCAGAACTTCTATTTTGAAACTTTTTTATTCTGGCCCCAAGTCACTAGGAGAGAAACTGATCCGGGGCCAAAAGTACTGACACCTGGTTTATATGTTTGTAAATCTGATTGTGATGACATCAGTGCCTCACCAGCCATGAACCTCACCGCACGTCACTACTATTATTGCTACCAACTCAGCAGTGTGCACATAATCATTGTTACAGAGGAAGTATTACCATAGATTGTATATATAGCCACGACATTACATACATGAATAGAAAGTGAGCATGTGTGTGAAGTGGTTCCTTCGAGCTCTGTAACTTATTTCACTATTTTGTTCCTAAATTATGATATGAACATTCATAACAGACCAATCAGGCGCCCTCCTTCCCAGAGGTTGCTCCCACTAGCGTTAGCAACAGGATGATTGACAGCCTTGTTGCTAAGCGACCATTCCTTGCCAAACCAGTGGTGTGGGTGGAAAGGGTCGTGTACCTTCAACAGCCTTGCTCCTGATTAAGTGACAAAATATGGTCCTCTAGCCTCGATGAAGTTCACATAGGGCCAGAGAGAGATCACTAAATTACTGAAACATGCTTGGATGACATCTAAAACCTCTTCAGGCATGTTTCAGGATTATAACATGAATTATAACATAGCTCAAAAAAGTTTTATATTCTGTAAAATGTCAAACTTTGGAACATAAAAAACATCTGTACAGTTACGATTACAGTTACAGTTACAGTTACAGTTACCGTTACTGTCCAGAGCCTCCCCACCAGCTCTTGGTAGCCCAGGTCCTTCTTTCCAAGTGTCTTCAGCAACATGTCTACTTCTGTTTGGCAAGATCCACAGTCCACATCAAGTGTATACCTGCTTCCACCTCTCCCCAAACTCTGTATCCCTCTGCCCATTTAAAATATAAAGGGTTCACACTTCCTTTTAGCTCTCCACATTCACACATTTCTAGCACCTGTTTTATTGGTTGAAATCCTGAATGTGTCCCTCATTTACTCACATATTTCAACTTTGACTGTTAAAATGAAAGAGTTCACCCATAAAGCAGGGTTTCTTAACATTTTTCACCTTGAAGTGCGAGGTCACCTTTTGAGTACAATCCCTCTAGCCCAAGACTGCACTCACACTGTCTTCTTCATTGTGTAGAGCCATTTAACACCAACTTATGATGTACTTTAGATAACCATAGGCATCACTGAAGTCAGTTTACCTGCTTTCTGTCCTGTCCATGAGCTGCACTGTACATAACCGTAGTGATAGTCATAAAAGTTTTGCAGCTTTACACCTTTAAGCCCGTCACACACTACAGGATCATTTGCCCAATTTAGTTCCTGATTTCCTTCTCCTCGTCTCTGGATCTTCGCGTGTGATTTATAATCGGCTGTGCTCCTCATGTGTGGGGTGTCAATGTGATTCTGAGTTGTTCGGTCATATTGATTTTATGTCTGTTCTTAAGTCTCTTAAAAATTATTTACCTTGACTTTGACTGTTTCTCTCTTTTCTCGTTTGAAGTTTTTAATTCCCCACAAATCCATGGTTTCTCATGTCTTAAACTGCTAGAAGGATAGAAATAAGTGTGGAACTGTGGTTTGTGAATCTAAATTGACTCACTTAAAGTTTTGCTCACAGCTCATAAATACACATTTATGATCACTGCATGAAGCTGCACAACAGGTTTTAATGGATCCCAAAGAGAGACCTGTTACGTACATACACTGCCTGGCCAAAAAAAAAAAAAGGTCACACACTTTAATATTTGGTTGGACCAGCTTTAGCTTTGATTCCGGCACACATTCACTGTGGCATTGTTTGCAATAAGCTTCTGCAATGTCACAAGATTTATTTCCATCCAGTGTTGCGTTAATTTTTCACCAAGATCTTGAATTGATGATGGTCGAGTCTGAAGCTGCACAAAGCCTTCTCCAGCACATCCCAAAGATTCTCAATGGGGTTAAGGTCTGGACTCTGTGGAGGCCAAGCCATGTGTGAAAATGACGTCTCATGCTCCTGAACCACTCTTTCACAATTTGAGCCCGATGAATCCTGGCATTGTCATCTTGGAATATGCCCGTGCCATCAGGAAAGAAAAAATCCATTGATGGAATAACCTGGTCATTCAGTATATTCAGGTCGTCAGCTGACCTCATTCTTTGAGCACAGACTGTTGCTGAACCTAGACCTGACCAACTGGAGGAGGCTCGTACCTATTTGGTTAGTTACATCCAGGTAGTCACTTTTTTTTGTTTGGCCAGGCAGTGTATATGTAGTGTGGCGACGCAATGCATCTTAGCTGAAAATGTGTTCAGACAGTGAGCTAACAATTGCTATACTATGCTAATCGAAACTCAAAAGGTCAACACTCCAGACATGGAATGGGATATTTCCGGCAGTTAGCGGAAATATACATTTGTTTGATCATGTCTGACATTTACCCAGACTGCAGCCTGTTCATTCATTTTGAACCATAGACTGCATGAAGAAAGAGACTAAGTGAGTGTGACGTCACCCATAACATTTGGCTCCAGTCAAATGAAGCTCATCGAGGCTAGAGCAGTTATAGGGGCCAATATGGAGACAAGTCCCATATTAGAAAATCTGACTGTGAGTATCATAGCAACCAAAGATCTGTAATTTGCACTGTTAAAGCTACAGACGTATTAGTTCATCAGCTATTTGGGCATCCAGTTCTATAAATAAAAGTTGGATTAACCAAAATAAAGATTCATTCTGGATTCTATCTGCCACATTCAGGTACATGTGTGTCATTGTGCACAGCCCCTCCTATCATCGTGGGCCCTAAGCATCGGCATATACAGCCTATATCTGTGTAAACCCTCAGTCGTCCAGGTCTGATCCATAGCAAAAGTTGTAACCTCATCCAAGCCGCTTCTTCAGAACTGAAGAAGCGGCTTGGATGAGCAGCGAAACATCTTCACTCTTACAACGATTTGTCCAGTTGACAGATTTTAACTTTGTCCGTTGCTATATATAGCCTATGTCACAGGCCGGATCTGAAGACTCTGGGTTGTATTCATTCATTCACCACTGTAAAGCCACACTGGAGGCATGGTTGGTGAAGTGTCTTGCCCAAGGACAGAACAACAGTATGCACTAAAGTAACTGTCTCCCAACACAGCGCTACTATCTTCTTAGGTGCGGACTACTCAAGTTACGACAGGGCCCCCGCTTCCCAAACCCAGATATTTTTATCACTCATGTCTGTCTTTCAATCTACATGTGCTTTTCTGCGTAAATAACACTTTCTATTTGCCAAGCCCCGTCCCCTCCCTCCTCCCTCGCTCATAAACACGTCTCGGGGACAGCGTGAAGACAGCATGATGTAAATTTACTACATGCTCGTCTGTTGCCGCTGGGTACTTACTGTTGTTAATACTGCTGCCTTTGCTGGACGAGTGAATGACCCTCGAACGAGCCACATAATTATGTTCATAATCGTTCATAATGTTTTGTGCTCATGTGGGCTATATGTACATTTGCGTGCAGATTATACACTTATGAATATGTTTAATCACCAGCTTATTAGTCACACATTTATTTAAAGTTTCCCTGCATTTGCTGAAGACAAATAACATGATCATGAAGTGAAACCAAAGTGAATGTTTCCTTGATGGCAGCGCATAGGCTTATCACAGGCCTATTTATAATGAGTAGGCTTAAATAGAAGTTGTTGTATCGAAAGTGGAGTCCTAGAGCGTGGGGGGGCCGTGTAACACTACCACATAACAGTATATAACAGTATAGAATCCATAAATGTGATCACACTTTAGCAGCTTGGAATACATGAAAATGCACTAGAAAACAGGAGAAATGTCTATAATATTCAATATTTTCTGGGGAGGTCCTGTTCCTTCACTGTCTGATATGAGGCCTCATGTCAGATTTTGCTTAGGGCCCCGCTGAAGTTTAGATCCGGCTCTGACCAGGCTCTACCCTGCATAGCTTCAGAGGTCAGACAAGATCACGCATTGTCATTTAGAGCAACACGTTACATTTTTGTTCACTACAGTTAAAAGGAAGCATTTGACCTAATAAAAGCTAAAACTTGCTTCCATTTCCTGTTTAGTTTTAACACTAGGAGCTGATTTAAATGTGCTCTGTCCTTAGAAATCCCATTTATCATTTTTCTGCCCTTTGTTTGAGGTATTTAAATGAGCCTCTTGAAGTAAATGAGGACAGTAATGACTTGAGCCAGTTCAAATCTCTGCGGCCCGATTCCCTATGGCCACGCATGTACAGCCTCCCCACGCTGGCGGCCATTAATAGACCAGAGGTTCATTTAGAGTGACTTTCCTGTAATTGGAATTCTGAGTTTTTAATCAAATTCTTAGAGTATTATTATAGTTCTTTATAATTTGGTTGGGTCCTTGGGCATAGGTCAAATAAAGAAAAAAAAATCTGTTTTTTTTTTGTTTTTTTTTCAATATTCTGTGATTTCTGTACTAAGGCAGGTATATGTCTCTATATTATGTTACATTTACTCATTCACATTTATACTTACTATTTAAGACTTTTTGACGAAATTGTTCTAGTCAGGGTAGTAATCAGATGCCATACTTTTACTCCTATTACAGTAATGTATTTTACACTGTAACCAAACTTTACATACAATACATTTTGTTTATTCTTCACACTCTAAGTATTTTTTGCTCTTTGTTATTATAATGTGTAAGCTGCTGTGTAATTGAAACAGACGCATTGGCTGAGAGCGGGAGCACTGGAGCAAAACAGCGCTGCGGCTTTTTAGCGTCTGTGTGTGTTTGTTTTTGCTCAACTGGATTGAACAAAAAAACAGGTTTGTGCTGCCTTTAGTGCTGCCTGACCACGGAGCCAAAAACTATGATTTTTTAATATCAAAGCATGTCAATTGGCTGCTGAGACTGTTGAAATTGGAAAATGTGTCTCAGATAAAATGTCCCTGACCTGTGGGGTGCCCCAGAGGCCAATCTTGGGGTCCCTGTTGTTCGATCTGTACATGCTGTCATACATGGCCAGTTAATACGCAGCAATAATGTGTCCTACCACAACTATGCAGATGACACTCAGATCTATGTCTCACTGGCAGCATGTGAATATGGACCATTGGATTCACTCTGCCACTGCATTCAACAAACTATAATAAGGGAAGACTGAAGTCATCATTTTTGGCCCACAGAAACATAGAGAACGTGTCAGCAGCCACCTCCAGTCTCTCTCTCTAAAAACTTCAACTCAGGCAAGAAATCTAGGGGTAATAATGGACTCAGACTTGAACTATACCAGCCACATCAAACCAATAACATCTGCAGCTTTTTGCCATCTAAAAAACATTATCCATGCATTTGTTTAAATCCAGGCTCAAAACTGTTCAGTTTAGCTGTGCATATGACTGAAAACTTTTTATTCTGCACTCTTCTCTTTTAATGTTAATTTTATGATGATTATTTGTGGTTATTTATATTTCAATTTGTGTGATTTGAATGTCTTTCTTATTCTGTAAAGCACTTTGAATTACTTTGTGTATGATTTGTGCTGTACAAATAAACTTGCCTTACCTTAAACTCAGTTGAGAGTCCCTCCTCTTCTCAAATGGTATCAATCGAGCTCAGCCATTCCACATTGATATCATAGAGCTGACTCCATTAGCACTGTAATATCAGTCTGTTTTTTGTGAGGTTATAATATGCTCATTTAAATACAAATCAAAGACATGCTACATAACGACCAGCCCCTCCCACACGGCCCACACACTCGTCTGTCTGTTCCTGCTCCCTTTTTCAACCTTTTTCAACCTTTTTCAACCTGACAGCTCTTGAGTTCTTGATGGATACAAATTAGGGCTCTCCTTGTTCCCATAGGCACAGTATGGGTCGGAACGGTGTGGAATGTTTCCACTGTCTAACGTGATCCGTACCGTCTCGGTTTGAAGCAGATCACTGGAGGCATTACTACCTTACAAGGGAGTCTGGCACAATTAGAACCTAGGAGCAGCTTGCAGGGGGGCAGGACTGGATATGCCTCCATGCAGTCATTGGAGGACCAGCAGCATTCTAGTAGTGGTGCACATGACGCTGACTTGATCTTGACGTGATGGCCACTGAAATGCTGAGCCAATATGCTTCACAAAACAGACCTAGCAAACTTTTTACTGTTTATTGATGCACGCCACTCCTGTCAAGATAAAAATATATAAAAAATATATATATTTACACTGTATATTGGAACTAGCGAATTGCAAATCCCAATGCATTGAATAAAGGGGGGTTAAAGCGCAGCGTAGGCGTAGTTTAGTGTTTACACTAGCTTTAGAGTCGCCTTACAGCGTCACAAACTTGGAATACTAAATGTCTGTGATTCGCTGAGATCAGCCTTATGAGAGTATAAACCAGGCACGATTTAGATTTTATTTATTAAGTCAAGATTAGTTGAGGTGACAGTGTCTCACGTAGCAGAGCTCTCCCCCTGGACCCGGAGCCATACCTGGAGCATTGAAACATAACTCGGCTGGAGGGAGCTGCACCAAACAGACCTGCTCCAAAGTGGCTCCCAGCGAACCGTGCCTCACTGACAAAGTGTCTTAATGGCAGAAAAGAACAGAACCATTTATCACTTCTTACCTCTCCTTCTAACATACAGACTTCATTCGCTCCTGCCTTGTGAGAGAGGAGAAAGAAACACACAATATCTCTCCTGGTTTGTGATCCGTCATATATAATGAGCCATAATGTCCGTGTGGAAAATAACCCTGTCTGAGTCCCAAATACAGTCCAATATATACAAATATTAATAAACTATGTAGGTCTAAGTGTCTCTAAGTGAGCTTCAAAATGACTTAGTATATGCCTGTAATATGTTTGTAAAATAAATATACTTATTTGCAGTGTAGTTTGTATAAAAAGTGCTTTATTAAGCTGTTATCGACTGAATATTGACTTCCAGCCCAAGTCTGCTCCTGCCCATAAGTCGCCGCGTGCTACTGCCAAACTCATTTCTGCGATTTCCACTTCACAAAAGCTCAAGCTTATCCCGACGCAATGGACTTGTTTTTATCTGAGCATCCCACCTGGGCCCCATAAAGCCACAGGCCACTGACTGCACCACAACACAAGACAGAAAAAGAATGATGTCCTTCACAACATTTTATGACAGTTATTTGAAGTTTCTTTGACTTTTTGAAACTTGGAAAAACTTAGCCCAATGTCAAAAGTTTTGAGGTTCTTTGAGGCCTCTGAATAAATGACATAAGTCTGCACCATGACAACTGCAACTTTGTCACTGGATGATACTGAAAAAAAAGGTTGAATAAGGGGCTAAATTGTAATGAAATGTAAATGTAAAGGTTCTTCCACTTGGATTTCAGAAATGCTGCGATATTATGCTTGCCTGGTAAATACAGGATGAGAACCTTTTATTTGAAGTCTTGAAACCTCCTCTGCATTTTGTTTTATTTCAGTGGCTGCAGTGGCGTTCAAAGTAAATTCTAAATATTATCTGATTTCCAAGACTTTCAAATTACTTAAAATTGACTCTTGTGAACTTTTTGCCATGTTATAATGTTATGACCGCCTCAAAAAGCTCAAACATGTTAACAGCTCCTTTTACCTTTTATTCAGTGAAGATTGGCAATTCCAGGCCTGAAGTTATTGAAATAGTTCTAGTGAAGGTGTATGGAGTTTAAAAACACAGTGGAGCACATCCTGTATTACCATATGACATCACAAAGTGGAACAGAGTATTTTCTGTCTGAGAGAAGAACTCAGCCTAAATATGCAGGGTTTGTGTGTTAAACATGTGTGAATGAGACAAACACAAACACAACTCCAGGTCTGTTGGTGATGTGGAAACAGCATTATGACAGAGATCAGAAAACAGTGTAGTATTTGGAGTCATACAGGTGTGTCCTAATGTGTTTTTAAAAGGTCAGATTAAAGCCCTATTTACTGATATCATGGCCTCACTGTTTTACTTGCATCATCTTGTTTATCCAATATAAACAAGATGAAATATAGTGTGGTATCTGGTCTGCACCGATGCTTGTGCACCTTCCAGCCCCTTTAAGGTCTTAATGCATAGAGGGGATTGAGTTGAGAGGCCCACGTGCCCAACACTGAGATTTTGTGTGTGGAACATCTAGTATTGAGTATTTGATCCACGCCTGGTTATAGATGACGCAAAGACGCGCGCGTGCTGACGTCAGTGCGCACGTGCGTACTGTGTTGTTGTTGTTGTTGCCAAGCGCGTGTTTCAAACTCTTGCAAATTTTTGCAAACCTCGGCTGCGCCAAAAAACCTGCATTTGTGATCTTCATTTGACGATTTCCTCGGAAAGAGACTTAACTTTGGACCCAAACTTCACCCAGACTTTTACGGACCGCTCCTAGACTCGACTAAGAGACTTTAGCGAGAAAAACACGTGAGGTTTGTGACTTTCCATGTTCACGTTAGTCCTTATGGGGTATTACACAGAATACACATATAAATATATCAAAATGACATTTTAACAAAACGCAGATCGTGTTTACAGTGGGGGTTTATTCAAATAAATGTGCGCCCTTGTGCGTTTATGATTTCCTCTGTGCTCAAATACAGCAGACTACTGTATTTACTCTAGTACATTTTAAATATAATTGTAGTTATTTCACAGAACTTTTCTAGCAGCATACCTTTACTTGAGTAATAGCTTATTATTAAAGTAACAGTACTCTTACTTGAGTAAAAGTTTTGTCTACTTTCTCTTCTCACTGTGAGTAAGATTACAAAGCTTTTGTTGACTATACTACATTATTTGAACATATGTGTTTTCTTGCACTACTCCTTCAGATATGATTTCATGTTGCTCATTTTTGTGGTCTGTCATTTGAAAATACCAGATTTTGAAATTTCAACAAAAAGTATTAGCCTTCTGGACTTGACCTTAGAGTACCATATGTTTTTCAACTACTGCTTTTTGCCTTGTGGCCTTTCAGTGGCTGAGAATAAAGTGTTGTACAGGACACTCTTGAGGTGCACACAGTGTGTCAGATGAATGTGTATGTTGAAATAGAGATGCACTCACTAATTGGGTGCCTCTATGCAGAAAAGCATATTAACATGTGTTCACTTTACAAATATAGTTGACCTTAAAACATGATATAAATTGTTGATCAAAATCACTGTTGATCTAGTACTGCAGACACTGTTAGACACTGAGAGGCCAAGTATAAAAACAAAAAAACAGGGTAAGACCAGCTACCAGTGTATTATTTCAAAACATTCATATGCATTGGGGTTATTAATACAACAAACAGTATCTTCTAATATAACACGTACGCAAAGAGCTGCTTTAAAGTGCTGGCTTTTAAAACATTGTAATAGTAATGAACTTCACTGGTCAACAATAGCTGTGTCACCATGTGTGTTCAGCTTTTGGCATAAACGTGAGAAGTGTTTTGGTCTCTACAGTTTTGTCATTTAGACCCCTTTTGTTGTCCTCTCTGGGTTTGATGTATTCTTGTATGTGAGCCCTGTTTGCAGCACCGGTGTCTGACACGAATGTTTCTCTCCACAGATCCGTGTGAGCCAAAGCCCAGCTCTGCTCCGGACGTCCAGACTCCTGCAGACGTCCTCACATCTGGAGCTAAGTCCTCACGCACTCATGTACAGACACACAGCCACATTTACACACACATGCACACTCACACTCACACCCACTTACACACTCTTGCAAACACACACACTCCTTCCTTCTCTCACTGCTCCTACTATGCCCCTTCCTGCTGCTCCTGCTATGCCCCTTCCTGCTGCTCCTGCTATGCCCCTCTCTGCTGCTCCTGCTATGCCCCTCCCTGCTCCTCCTGCTTTACCCCTCTCTGCTCCTCCTGCTATGCCCCTCCCTGCTCCTCCTGCTATGCCCCTCCCTGCTGCTCCTGCTATGCCCCTCCCTGCCCCTCCTGCTATGCCCCTCTCTGCTGCTCCTGCTATGCCCCTCCCTGCTGCTCCTGCTATGCCCTTCTCTACTCCTGCTATGCCCCTACTCTGCTATGCCCCCTCTGCTCCTCTTGCTATGCCCCTCCCTGCTGCTTCTGCTATGCTCCTCCCTGCCGGTCCTGCTGTGCCCACCTCTGCTGCTCGTGCTAAGCCCCGCCATGTTCCTCTTGCTAAGCCCTGCCCTGCCCCTCCTGCTATGCCCCTCTTTGCTCCTCTTGCTATGCCCTTCTCTGCTGCTCCTGCTATGCCCCTCCCTGCTCCTCCTGCTTTACCCCTCTCTGCTCCTCCTGCTATGCCCCTCCCTGCTCCTCCTGCTATGCCCCTCCCTGCTGCTCCTGCTATGCCCCTCCCTGCTCCTCCTGCTATGCCCCTCTCTGCTGCTCCTGCTATGCCCCTCCCTGCTGCTCCTGCTATGCCCCTCCCTGCTGCTCCTGCTTTGCACCTCCCTGCTGCTCCTGCTATGCCCTTCTCTACTCCTGCTATGCCCCTCTCTGCTCCTCTTGCTATGCCCCTCCCCTGCTGCTTCTGCTATGCTCCTCCCTGCCGGTCCTGCTGTGCCCACCTCTGCTGCTCGTGCTAAGCCCCGCCATGTTCCTCTTGCTAAGCCCTGCCCTGCCCCTCCTGCTATGCCCCTCTTTGCTCCTCTTGCTATGCCCTTCTCTGCTGCTCCTGCTATGCCCCTCCCTGCTCCTCCTGCTGCTTTACCCCTCTCTGCTCCTCCTGCTATGCCCCTCCCTGCTCCTCCTGCTATGCCCCTCCCTGCTGCTCCTGCTTTGCCCCTCCCTGCCGCTCCTGCTATGCCCCTCCCTGCTCCTCCTGCTATGCCCCTCCCTGCTGCTCCTGCTATGCCCCTCCCTGCTGCTCTTGCTATGCCCCTCCCTGCTCCTCCTGCTATGCTCCTTCCTGCTCCTCCTCCTATGCCCCTCCCTGCTGCTCCTGCTATATCCCTACCTGCTGCTCCTGCTATGCCCCTCCCTGCTCCTCCTGCTATCCTCCCCTCTCCTGCTCCTGCTATGCCCCTCCCTGCCACTCCTGCTATGCTCCTCCCTACTGCTCCTGCTGTGCCCACCTCTCCTGCTCGTGCTAAGCCCCGCCATGTTCCTCTACTATGCCCCGCTCTTCCTCCTAAGCCCCGCACTTCTCTTCTTGCTAAGCCCCGCATTGCTCCTCCTACTAAGGTCCTCTCTGCTCCATCTGCTTTGCCCCTTCCTGCTGCTCCTGCTAAATCCCTCCCTGCTGCTTCTGCTATGCTCCTCACTGCTGCTCCTGCTTTGCCCACCTCTGCTGCTCGTGCTAAACCTGCTCCTCCTCCTAAGCCCCGCGTATCTCCTCCTGCTACGGTCCTCTCTGCTTCACCTGCTAAGCCTCTCCCTGCTGCTCCTGCTCTGCCCACCTCTGCTGCTCCTGCTACGGCCCTACCTGCTACTTCTTCTATCCCCACCTCTGCTGCTCCTCCTATGCCCCTCTCTGCTGCTCCTGCTATGCCTCTCCTTACTTCTCATTCTCTCTCCGACCCTGCTCCTCCTGCTTTGCCACCCTCTGCTCCTCGTTGGCGGCCAAGGCTCCAGCCTGCTTTTCCGGCTAGGCTCCGGCCAAAGCACCTCTCTGCTCCTCTTCCTAAGCCCATTCCTCCTCGTGTAAATTCTCTCTTTGCTCCTCTTGTTGAGTTCCTCACTCCTCCTCCTCCTCCTCCTCCTCCTCCTCCTAAGCCTTTCTTGGAGCCTCTTCCTATGCCCCTCTTTGCATCTCTCGCTAGGCCGCGAAAGCCCCCCTCTGCTCCTCCTCCTGCTGTGTCCCTCTTTGCTTCTCCTGCTAAGCCCTTTCCTTCTCCTCCTGCTAAGCCCCATCCTGCTCCTCCTTCTAGGCCCCGCCCTGCTCCTCTTGCTGAGCTCCTCCCTGCTCTTCTTGCTGAGCCCCTCCCTGCTCTTCTTGCTGAGCCCCTCCCTGCTCCTCTTGCTAAGCCCCTTCCTCTTCTTCCTATTCGTAAGGTCTACCGTGTTCCTTCTGCTAAAGCCCGTGTTACTCCTCTTGCTAAGGCCCTCTCTGCTCCTCTTGCTACGCTCCTTGCTGCTGTTGCAGGGGTCTTCAGACCATTCATCTCCCATATTCTTTCATTTCTGACCTGGGATTCCACAGATCCCAACTAACTATGACATAAATATGTAAATAAATATGTATCATATTGTACATAGGTGTGGAAAAAAAAAAAAAAAAAAAAAAAAAAAAAAAAGATATTCGTATAATAGTAGGTGTTCTGTCAGACAGGGCTGTGTTTAGCTGCTTTACATGTTTCAGCTACTTTCTGTAGCCTTCCTCAGAAGGGTCACGTGATGGTGTAAAGACAAATTTTGTTGGCGGCTTACGTGGTTTTGTCAGACCGTAGGGGAAGCATATGCCCCCTACTGCCTGATGCCTTCTCCAGGACTGCATCCCACTGCATTTTGTTTGTTTATTCAAGTGTTTTAGACAAACAATTCCTTCCTGATTTGAAGGACTTTAGTTCTCACCGAGTACTCACAAGATATAATATTTGCTTTGAATTGGTTAATTGCTATGACCACACGGGGCGGTTGCCATAGCTTGAAACCCATGATTTGGCTGTTTTTCTGCTTGGAAATAAAAGAATGAGCGGGTCCAAGGAGCATAAATTGTGAGAAGGGAGCCTACTTCTTATCACACACAGGATAAAACGCCAGACAGTAGGGGGTGTACGCTTCGGACTTTTTTTTTGCAATGCCTGACTTGCATTTATGGATTTATGTATATATAAATCGAATTTTAGTATGTATATATGTGTAAAAGCATGTTTTATGTTTTGTGATCTGAATTTGTGGATGGCCTAATTTGTGCATTCTTTACCAACGTTTGTGAAACAAACAGCCAACAGACAAACAAGATGCTGTGGGATACAGTAGGGGCGCGTACGCTTCCCCTACTGTCTGGCAAAACCATGTAAGCCGCCTACAAAACAGGTCACTACACCATCTGTGACTCTTCTGAAAATGTCCCTAAAATGTCCCTAAAATACATACATAGAGATATGTATTAGTCATTATTCTGTAAAATAGTTCTATTGTTTGTTGTTGTTGTTGTAAATAGTGTGGTTCTTGTGTGGTGTGGTGTTTTAGTGTGAAAAAAAACAAAAAAAAAAAAAAAATGTTTAAGAAATCTGCAAAAAAATATGACAGATGTTAAGTTTGTTAAGCTGTATGTATTAGTTATTGTATTAGTTTTTCTGTTGTAAATAGTGTGGTTCTTGTGCAAAAAAAACATGTTGTTTAAAAAAGTTAGGGATCAGATATTTCGTTTTCTGCTCCCCCTCTTTCTTGTGTTTTGTTCCCACAGAGCTGGTGGTGATGAGGGTTCCTCCTGCAGCAGACCAGACCAAGCTCCCCCATGCAGAGATGGAGAGTGATGGATGCAAATAGCCCCCCCCCCCCCCCCCCTTAAACTATACATATTTTTTAACCAACTGATTGAACCATTAGATACCGAAAAAAAATTTTATTAAGTATAAAATAAATTTAAAATAAGATAAATATCAAATAATACCTTAAAATTAATAATTATATAATTATTACATTAAAATTAAATAAATATTAAATTATTACTTTAAAATTAAATAAATATCAAATTATTACATTGAATTAAATAAATATCAAATTAATACATTAAAATTAAATAAATATCAAATTAATACATCAAAATTAAATTAATATTAAATTAATATATTAAAATTAAATAAATATCAAACGTATTCAAAAGAATATGTACAGATGATTCACTAACCAACCAAAAAGAACAAACAAATTAATCTTTCAAATAAACTTCTTGAAGCACACATGTTGTTTTTGTGATTCTTATCAAATGCCAATTGAGAGAATGATTAAAATAAAGTTTACCAAAAATAAGGTTCACAGTTTTTTTGTCCTTTGTGTTCAATGCACTTTGTTCAGTGGAATAGTTCATGTGAAATATATAGAAAAGTTACAAACTAATAATACATCACCTGGTTTTTTCCTGATTAAGAGGTCACTATTGTATCACTTCTGTACACGGCGCATAGGGCCTTCATGTGTGGAGTTTGCATGTTTCTTACTGTGTCTTGGTGGGTTTCAATGAGCAACACACTAAACTTTGAGGTGGGAGAATTTTCCTTGTGTTCAAAATGATGGGTGACCAATGAGCAACTTTGTTTTTCACGCATCACTGAAATAAACAAACCTGACTGCACAGCAGCCTACTGTCTGGCTCGAGGCACGACGAGGGAGTGGTGCCCAGGCAGAGACCGATATCCTGTTTAAAAATACAGAGGTATAGAGTGTGGATTTGCCAGGTGACTAGTTAATAGTAATTTCATAGTTTGCACAACACCCTTGAGGTCATCACTCACGACTGGCATGTGTCCTCTGTGGCTAAGGTGTCTAATTTACCAAGGATACAGATATTACATTAGCCATAATGCACCCAAAATAATTTAGAAGAAAATGGGGGCATGGATATATATATTGCCTTTGAATATAATTAAGTTTGATTAAATAAGGTAAAAACTAAACAAGGTGAGGTAAATAGGGAAAAAATCTTAAATTTTGCTATATTAATTTGAAACTTTTTCTTGTTTACTTGGCCTTTATAATTAGTTTTTCATCAGTTAGACAATCGGGTGCGTAGAAGGGCACTTACGTCACTTCCGGCGCGAGGCCTGTCCCATTTCATGCAGCCGACAAAAGTGTCCTGCGTTTCCATGGAGATCGGCCGTGAGCGAAGCGTGCACGGGGTAGACTTCACGCACTGCTCTATCCCATCATGCACCGCACGTGACTCCTTCTATGGGAGAAACCTGGTATATTTTCTTAACGTGATATAATACTAGCTACAGTTGGCAAGAAATCACCAATAACTTTATATTTGCCTATTGATATTCAAAGGAAAAAAAAAAATATTTCCTTCAATCTAAATAGAAAATAACTCCTGTAACGAAGACACCTTGAATCTTCTTCTATGAAATAATAAAAAATTAAAAAAAACATTGTAATTATTTCAGTGTCCATTTTACACGTTTAGGTCATAAGTCAACAGCTGTCACGGTTGCTAGGCGACGTAACGTTAGCGACGTAACGTAAGCAACGTAACGTAAGCTACGTAATGTAAGCAACGTAAGGGTAAATCAAAATGAAGCGTTCTATTGTTTTTTTGTTTCTTCTGTTTTGCTCTAAAGGAACGATTTAACTTATTTGCTGGTATAGTAATGGGAAAATTGTAAACTTATGGGATGGGGGAGGTGTATGTATGCATGTATTTATGTATTAAATAAATGTATTTATGTTCTAAAATAGTCTTTTGTCATTTTCTCCAAATGCTAGGTTAGTTACTAGGCCGACACCCATATGATCTATCATCACTGTTGGAGCACCACATTCTGTAAAGGTTTCTTGCTCTCGTGCATCACTCTTAATAAATGATTTTGCTGTTTTGTCTCGTGCATAACTTTAAATCAGATTTTGCCTCCAAACAGTTAGTAACTTAGCATTTCTTTCAATTTGCTTTTTACTCTTTCTTTCTACAACTACTTGAGTAATTTCGTTTGAAAGTAAAAAGTGCTTGGTCTACTCATAAGCTGAATTCAGTAGTTGGGCTAATTCATTCTCTTCAGTTTAGCAAATATAACCTACCCCAGAATGGCTGCATACAAACCTTCTGCATCCTGATCATATTTGTTCCATTGTGGGACATGTATCTGTGCAGGTGCTCACAGGGCGAGAAGACATCAGAGCAGGTATCTGCACAGCTGTCACCTAGACCGACTGGAGCAAAGTACAATCTGTCAGTATGTCATTTACAGGAAACTTAGTTAGATAATATTAGTTTGAAAAAAAAAACAAAAAAACAAAGGATAAACAGGCCACATTAGAAATCGGACACATTTATTAATGGATATTTTGGTTAATGGACTTAAACAGAGAGGGACATTCAGCAAATTGTCAAAGAGAGTCTGCTGTCCTCACATCGAGACAGGTCGTCCTGTGATGCCACGTCGGTAATTGGTGCTATAGATCATATTTTACAGGCTGTGGGTTATAAACACTGGTGGAACATAGCAAAGTAAAAATAGTAAAGTACTGTACTTTTAGGTATCGTACTTTACTTAAATAAAGTTTAAAGTAGATACTTTTTACTTCACTTTATTTGAGAGCAGTATCCGTACAGTACCGTACGTAGCATTATAACAGAGATCAGAAAACAGTGTAGTTTTTGGAGTCCTAAAATGTGAAGTATCATACAGGTGTGTCCTAATGTGTTTTTAAAAGGTCAGATTAAAGCCTTATTTACTGATATCATGGCCTCACTGTTTTACTTGCATCCAACTCCAATAGGTCACAAGAAATAGATATAAGAACATGGAAAAAGCCATCCAGCTGACTGACGTTCTCCTTCTCTTTTACCCTGTGTTCCTCCATCATTTTTAGGCTGAGAACACACTTAAAACACCATTTGTACTGGGGTCACTGATTTAGATAGAGCATCACTGAGCTAGATGTATCTTACAGCAGTGGCATTTTTCCTTGGACACTATAGACACGTAGCTTTGATTCATCCACTCTGTAAAACACCAATTATCATATACAAGTTTTTATCTAGTGACGCAGTGAAAGAAACCGATGAAGTCTGGTGTTGATGGGTTGAACTTTTGGGTACAAGGCAGCATACATAGACTTAATTACATAACTGTTACCTAGCAACCATATAAACCCAAACCCAATATAAACAAGATGAAAAATAGTGTGGTATCTGGTCTGCACCGATGCTTGTGCACCTTCCAGCCCTTCCAGCCCCTTTAAGGTCTTAATGCATAGAGGGGATTGAGTTGAGAGGCCCACGTGCCCAACACTGAGATTTTGTGTGTGGAACATCTAGTATTGAGTATTTGATCCACGCCTGGTTATAGATGACGCAAAGACGCGCGCGTGCTGACGTCAGTGCGCACGTGCGTACTGTTGTTGTTGTTGTTGCCAAGCGCGTTTCAAACTCTTGCAAAATTTTGCAAACCTCGGCTGCGCCAAAAAAAACCTGCATTTGTGATCTTCATTTGACGATTTCCCTCGGAAAGAGACTTAACTTTGGACCCAAACTTCACCCAGACTTTTACGGACCGCTCCTAGACTCGGACTAAGAGACTTTAGCGAGAAAAACACGTGAGGTTTGTGACTTTCCATGTTCACGTTAGTCCCTTATGGGTATTACACAGAATACACATATAAATATATCAAAATGACATTTTAACAAAACGCAGATCGTGTTTACAGTGGGTTTATTCAAATAAATGTGCGCCCTTGTGCGTTTATGATTTCCTCTGTGCTCAAATACAGCAGACTACTGTATTTACTCTAGTACATTTTAAATAAATTGTAGTTATTTCACAGAACTTTTCTAGCAGCATACCTTTACTTGAGTAATAGCTTATTATTAAAGTAACAGTACTCTTACTTGAGTAAAAGTTTTGTCTACTTTCTCTTCTCACTGTGAGTAAGATTACAAGCTTTTGTTGACTATACTACATTATTTGAACATATGTGTTTCTTGCACTACTCCTTCAGATATGATTTCATGTTGCTCATTTTGTGGTCTGTCATTTGAAAAATACCAGATTTTGAAATTTCAACAAAAACTATTAGCCTTCTGGACTTGACCTTAGAGTACCATATGTTTTCAACTACTGCTTTTTGCCTTGTGGCCTTTCAGTGGCTGAGAATAAAGTGTTGTACAGGACACTCTTGAGGTGCACACAGTGTGTCAGATGAATGTGTATGTTGAAATAGAGATGCACTCACTAATTGGGTGCCTCTATGCAGAAAAGCATTTTAACATGTGTTCGCTTTACAAATATAGTTGACCTTAAAACATGATAAATTGTTGATCAAAATCACTGTTGATCTAGTACTGCAGACACTGTTAGACACTGAGAGGCCAAGTATAAAAACAAAAAAACAAGGTAAGACCAGCTACCAGTGTATTATTTCAAAACATTCATATGCATTTGGGGTTATTAATACAACAAACAGTATCTTCTAATATAACACACGTATGCAAAGAGCTGCTTTAAAGTGCTGGCTTTAAAACGTTGTAATAGTAATGAACTTCACTGGTCAACAATAGCTGTGTCACCATGTGTGTTCAGCTTTTGGCATAAACGTGAGAAGTGTTTTGGTCTCTACAGTTTTGTCATTTAGACCCCTTTTGTTGTCCTCTCTGGGTTTGATGTATTCTTGTATGTGAGCCCTGTTGCAGCACCGGTGTCTGACACGAATGTTTCTCTCCACAGATCCGTGTGAGCCAAAGCCCAGCTCTGCTCCGGACGTCCAGACTCCTGCAGACGTCCTCACATCTGGAGCTAAGTCCTCACGCACTCATGTACAGACACACAGCCACATTTACACACACACGCACACTCACACTCACACCCACTTACACACTCTTGCAAACACACACACACACACCTTCACTGCTCCTGCTATGCCCCTGCCTTCTCCTGCTATGCCCCCTTCCCTGCTCCTCTTGCTATGCCCCTCCCTGCTGCTCCTACCTGCCCCTCCTGCCCCTCCTGCTATGCCCCTCCCTCTGCTCCTACTATGCCCCTCCCTGCTCCTCCTGCTGCCCCTCCTGCCTCCTGCTATCCCCCTCCCTGCTCCTCCTGCTCCTCCTGCTTACCCCTCTCTGCTCCTCCTGCTATGCCCCTCCCTGCTCCTCCTGCTATGCCCCTCCCTGCTGCTGCCCCTCCCTGCCCCTCCTGCTATGCCCCTCTCTGCTGCTCCTGCTATGCCCCTCCCTGCTGCTCCTGCTATGCCCCTCCCTGCTCCTCCTGCTTTGCACCTCCCTGCTGCTCCTGCTATGCCCTTCTCTACTCCTGCTATGCCCCTCTCTGCTCCTCTTGCTATGCCCCTCCCTGCTGCTTCTGCTATGCTCCTCCCTGCCGGTCCTGCTGTGCCCACCTCTGCTTCTCGTGCTAAGCCCCGCCATGTTCCTCTTGCTAAGCCCTGCCCTGCCCCTCCCTGCTATGCCCCTCTTTGCTCCCTCTTGCTATGCCCTTCTCTGCTGCTCCTGCTAATGCCCCTCCCTGCTCCTCCTGCTTTACCCCTCTCTGCTCCTCCTGCTATGCCCTCCCTGCTCCTCCTGCTATGCCCCTCCCTGCTGCTCCTGCTATGCCCCTCCCTGCTCCTCCTGCTATGCCCCTCTCTCTGCTGCTCCTGCTATGCCCCTCCCTGCTGCTCCTGCTATGCCCCTCCCTGCTCCTCCTGCTTTGCACCTCCCTGCTGCTGCTCCTGCTATGCCCTTCTCTACTCCTGCTATGCCCTCTCTCTGCTCCTCTTGCTATGCCCCTCCCTGCTGCTTCTGCTATGCTCCTCCCTGCCGGTCCTGCTGTGCCCACCCTGCTGCTCGTGCTAAGCCCCGCCATGTTCCTCTTGCTAAGCCCTGCCCTGCCCCTCCTGCTATGCCCCTCTTTGCTCCTCTTGCTATGCCCTTCTCTGCTGCTCCTGCTATGCCCCTCCCTGCTCCTCCTGCTTTACCCCTCTCTGCTCCTCCTGCTATGCCCCTCCCTGCTCCTCCTGCTATGCCCCTCCCTGCTGCTCCTGCTTTGCCCCTCCCTGCCGCTCCTGCTATGCCCCTCCCTGCTCCTCCTGCTATGCCCCTCCCTGCTGCTCCTGCTATGCCCCTCCCTGCTGCTCTTGCTATGCCCCCTCCTGCTCCTCCTGCTATGCTCCTTCCTGCTCCTCCTCCTATGCCCCTCCCTGCTGCTCTGCTGCTGCTATATGCTATATCCCTACCTGCTGCTCCTGCTATGCCCCTCCCTGCTCCTCCTGCTATGCTCCCCTCTCCTGCTCCTGCTATGCCCCTCCCTGCCACTCCTGCTATGCTCCTCCCTACTGCTCCTGCTGTGCCCACCTCTCCTGCTCGTGCTAAGCCCCGCCATGTTCCTCTACTATGCCCCGCTCTTCCTCCTAAGCCCCGCACTTCTCTTCTTGCTAAGCCCCGCATTGCTCCTCCTACTAAGGTCCTCTCTGCTCCATCTGCTTTGCCCCTTCCCCTGCTGCTCCTGCTAAATCCCTCCCTGCTGCTTCTGCTATGCTCCTCACTGCTGCTCCTGCTTTGCCCACCTCTGCTGCTCGTGCTAAACCTGCTCCTCCTCCTAAGCCCCGCGTATCTCCTCCTGCTACGGTCCTCTCTGCTTCACCTGCTAAAGCTCTCCCTGCTGCTCCTGTTCTGCCCACCTCTGCTGCTCCTGCTACGGCCCTACCTGCTACTTCTTCTATCCCCACCTCTGCTGCTCCTCCTATGCCCCTCTCTGCTGCTGCCTGCTATGCCTCTCCTTACTTCTCATTCTCTCTCCGACCCTGCTCCTCCTGCTTTGCCACCCTCTGCTCCTCGTTGGCGGCCAAGGCTCCAGCCTGCTTTTTTTCCGGCTAGGCTCCGGCCAAAGCACCTCTCTGCTCCTCTTCCTAAGCCCATTCCTCCTCGTGTAAATTCTCTCTTTGCTCCTCTTGTTGAGTTCCTCACTCCTCCTCCTCCTCCTCCTCCTCCTCCTCCTAAGCCTTTCTTGGAGCCTCTTCCTATGCCCCTCTTTGCATCTCTCGCTAGGCCGCGAAAGCCCCCCCCTCTGCTCCTCCTCCTGCTGTGTCCCTCTTTGCTTCTCCTGCTGCTAAGCCCTTTCCTTCTCCTCCTGCTAAGCCCCATCCTCCTGCTCCTCCTTCTCTAGGCCCCGCCCTGCTCCTCTTGCTGAGCTCCTCCCTGCTCTTCTTGCTGAGCCCCTCCCTGCTCTTCTTGCTGAGCCCCTCCCTGCTCCTCTTGCTAAGCCCCTTCCTCTTCTTCCTATTCGTAAGGTCTACCGTGTTCCTTCTGCTAAGCCCCGTGTTACTCCTCTTGCTAAGGCCCTCTCTGCTCCTCTTGCTACGCTCCTTGCTGCTGTTGCAGGGGTCTTCAGACCATTCATCTCCCATATTCTTTCATTTCTGACCTGGGATTCCACAGATCCCAACTAACTATGACATAAATATGTAAATAAATATGTATCATATTGTACATAGGTGTGGAAAAAAAAAAAAAAAAAAAAAAAAAAAAGATATTCGTATAATAGTAGGTGTTCTGTCAGACAGGGCTGTGTTTAGCTGCTTTACATGTTTCAGCTACTTTCTGTAGCCTTCCTCAGAAGGGTCACGTGATGGTGTAAAGACAAATTTTGTTGGCGGCTTACGTGGTTTTGTCAGACCGTAGGGGAAGCATATGCCCCCTACTGCCTGATGCCTTCTCCAGGACTGCATCCCACTGCATTTTGTTTGTTTATTCAAGTGTTTTAGACAAACAATTCCTTCCTGATTTGAAGGACTTTAGTTCTCACCGAGTACTCACAAAGATATAATATTTGCTTTGAATTGGTTAATTGCTATGACCACACAGGGCGGTTGCCATAGCTTGAAACCCATGATTTGGCTGTTTCTGCTTGGAAATAAAAGAATGAGCAGGTCCAAGGAGCATAAATTGTGAGAAGGGAGCCTACTTCTTATCACACACAGGATAAAACGCCAGACAGTAGGGGGTGTACACTTCGGACTTTTTTTTGCAATGCCTGACTTGCATTTATGGATTTATGTATATAAAATCGAATTTTAGTATGTATATATGTGTAAAAGCATGTTTTATGTTTGTGATCTGAATTTGTGGATGGCCTAATTTGTGCATTCTTTACCAACGTTTGTGAAACAAACAGCCAACAGACAAACAAGATGCTGTGGGATACAGTAGGGGGCGTACGCTTCCCCTACTGTCTGGCAAAACCATGTAAGGCGCCTACAAAACAGGTCACTACACCATCTGTGACTCTTCTGAAAATGTCCCTAAAATGTCCCTAAAATACATACATAGAGATATGTATTAGTCATTATTCTGTAAATAGTTCTATTGTTTGTTGTTGTTGTTGTAAATAGTGTGGTTCTTGTGTGGTGTGGTGTTTTAGTGTGAAAAAAAAAAAAAAAAAAAAAAAAAAATGTTTAAGAAATCTGCAAAAATATGACAGATGTTAAGTTTGTTAAGCTGTATGTATTAGTTATTGTATTAGTTTCTGTTGTAAATAGTGTGGTTCTTGTGCAAAAAAAAACATGTTGTTAAAAAGTTAGGGATCAGATATTTCGTTTTCTGCTCCCCCTCTTCTTGTGTTTGTTCCCACAGAGCTGGTGGTGATGAGGGTTCCTCCTGCAGCAGACCAGACCAAGCTCCCCCATGCAGAGATGGAGAGTGATGGATGCAAATAGCCCCCCCCCCCCCCCCCCCCTTAAACTATACATATTTTTTAACCAACTGATTGAACCATTAGATACTGAAAAAATTAAATTAAGTATAAAAATAAATTTAAAATAAGATAAATATCAAATAATACCTTAAAATTAAATAATTATATAATTATTACATAAAATTAAATAAATATTAAATTATTACTTTAAAATTAAATAAATATCAAATTATTACATTGAAATTAAATAAATATCAAATTAATACATTAAAATTAAATAAATATCAAATTAATACATCAAAATTAAATTAATATTAAATTAATATATTAAAATTAAATAAATATCAAACGTATTCAAAAGAATATGTACAGATGATTCACTAAACCACCAAAAAGAACAAACAAATTAATCTTCAAATAAACTTCTTGAAGCACACATGTTGTTTTTGTGATTCTTATCAAATGCCAATTGAGAGAATGATTTAAATAAAGTTACCAAAAATAAGGTTCACAGTTTTTGTCCTTTGTGTTCAATGCACTTTGTTCAGTGGAATAGTTCATGTGAAATATATAGAAAAGTTACAAACTAATAATACATCACCTGGTTTTCCTGATTAAGAGGTCACTATTGTATCACTTCTGTACACGGCGCATAGGGCCTTTATGTGTGGAGTTTGCATGTTTCTTACTGTGTCTTGGTGGGTTTCAATGAGCAACACACTAAACTTTGAGGTGGGAGAATTTTCCTTGTGTTCAAAATGATGGGTGACCAATGAGCAACTTTGTTTCACGCATCACTGAAATAAACAAACCTGACTGCACAGCAGCCTACTGTCTGGCTCGAGGCACGACGAGGGAGTGGTGCCCAGGCAGAGACCGATATCCTGTTTAAAAATACAGAGGTATAGAGTGTGGATTTGCCAGGTGACTAGTTAATAGTAATTTCATAGTTTGCACAACACCCTTGAGGTCATCACTCACGACTCTGGCATGTGTCCTCTGTGGCTAAGGTGTCTAATTTACCAAGGATACACATATTACATTAGCCATAATGCACCAAAATAATTTAGAAGAAAATGGGGGCATGGATATATATTGCCTTTGAATATAATTAAGTTTGATTAAATAAGGTAAAAACTAAACAAGGTGAGGTAAATAGGGAAAAAATCTTAAATTTTGCTATATTAATTTGAAACTTTTTCTTGTTTACTTGGCCCTTATAATTAGTTTTTCATCAGTTAGACAATCGGGTGCGTAGAAGGGCACTTACGTCACTTCCGGCGCGAGGCCTGTCCCATTTCATGCAGCCGACAAAAGTGTCCTGCGTTTCCATGGAGATCGGCCGTGAGCGAAGCGTGCACCGGGTAGACTTCACGCACTGCTCTATCCCATCATGCACCGCACGTGACTCCTTCTATGGGAGAAACCTGGTATATTTTCTTAACGTGATATAATACTAGCTACAGTTGGCAAGAAATCACCTATAACTTTATATTTGCCTATTGATATTCAAAGGGGAAAAAAAATATTTCCTTCAATCTAAATAGAAATAAACTCCTGTAACGAAGACACCTTGAATCTTCTTCTATGAAATAATAAAGAATTAAAAAAAAACATTGTAATTATTTCAGTGTCCATTTTACACGTTTAGGTCATAAGTCAACAGCTGTCACGGTTGCTAGGCGACGTAACGTTAGCGACGTAACGTAAGCAACGTAACGTAAGCTACGTAATGTAAGCAACGTAAGGTAAATCAAAATGAAGCGTTCTATTGTTATTTTTGTTCTTCTGTTTTGCCCTAAAGGAACGATTTAACTTATTTGCTGGTATAGTAATGGAAAATTGTAAACTTATGGGATGGGGGAGGTGTATGTATGCATGTATTTATGTATTAAATAAATGTATTTATGTTCTAAAATAGTCTTTTGTCATTTTCTCCAAATGCTAGGTTAGTTACTAGGCCGACACCCATATGATCTATCACCACTGTTGGAGCACCACATTCTGTAAAGGTTTCTTGCTCTCGTGCATCACTCTTAATAAATGATTTGCTGTTTTGTCTCGTGCATAACTTTAAATCAGATGTTGCCTCCAAACAGTTAGTAACTTAGCATTTCTTTCAATTGCTTTTTACTCTTTCTTTCTACAACTACTTGAGTAATTTCGTTTGAAAGTAAAAGTGCTTGGTCTACTCATAAGCTGAATTCAGTAGTTGGGCTAATTCATTCTCTTCAGTTTAGCAAATATAACCTACCCCAGAATGGCTGCATACAAACCTTCTGCATCCTGATCATATTTGTTCCATTGTGGGACATGTATCTGTGCAGGTGCTCACAGGGCGAGAAGACATCAGAGCAGGTATCTGCACAGCTGTCACCTAGACCGACTGGAGCAAAGTACAATCTGTCAGTATGTCATTTACAGGAAACTTAGTTAGATAATATAGTTTGAAAAAAAAACAAAAAAACAAAGGATAAACAGGCCACATTAGAAATCGGACACATTTATTAATGGATATTTTTGGTTAATGGACTTAAACAGAGAGGGACATTCAGCAAATTGTCAAAGAGAGTCTGCTGTCCTCACATCGAGACAGGTCGTCCTGTGATGCCACGTCGGTAATTGGTGCTATAGATCATATTTTACAGGCTGTGGGTTATAAACACTGGTGGAACATAGCAAAGTAAAAATAGTAAAGTACTGTACTTTTAGGTATCTGTACTTTACTTAAATAAAGTTTAAGTAGATACTTTTTACTTCACTTTATTTGAGAGCAGTATCCGTACAGTACCGTACGTAGCATTATAACAGAGATCAGAAAACAGTGTAGTTTTTGGAGTCCTAAAATGTGAAGTATCATACAGGTGTGTCCTAATGTGTTTTTAAAAGGTCAGATTAAAGCCTTATTTACTGATATCATGGCCTCACTGTTTTTACTTGCATCCAACTCCAATAGGTCACAAGAAATAGATATAAGAACATGGAAAAAGCCATCCAGCTGACTGACGTTTCTCCTTCTCTTTTACCCTGTGTTCCTCCATCATTTTTAGGCTGAGAACACACTTAAAACACCATTTGTACTGGGGTCACTGATTTAGATAGAGCATCACTGAGCTAGATGTATCTTACAGCAGTGGCATTTTTCCTTGGACACTATAGACACGTAGTTTTGATTCATCCACTCTGTAAAACACCATTATCATATACAATCGGTTTATCTAGTGACGCAGTGAAAGAAACCGGATGAAGTCTGGTGTTGATGGGTTGAACTTTTGGGTACAAGGCAGCATACATAGACTTAATTACATAACTGTTACCTAGCAACCATATAAACCCAAACCCAATATAAACAAGATGAAAAATAGTGTGGTATCTGGTCTGCACCGATGCTTGTGCACCTTCCAGCCCCTTTAAGGTCTTAATGCATAGAGGGGATTGAGTTGAGAGGCCCACGTGCCCAACACTGAGATTTTGTGTGTGGAACATCTAGTATTGAGTATTTGATCCACGCCTGGTTATAGATGACGCAAAGACGCGCGCGTGCTGACGTCAGTGCGCACGTGCGTACTGTTGTTGTTGTTGTTGCCAAGCGCGTGTTTCAAACTCTTGCAAATTTTGCAAACCTCGGCTGCGCCAAAAAACCTGCATTTGTGATCTTCATTTGACGATTTCCTCGGAAAGAGACTTAACTTTGGACCCAAACTTCACCCAGACTTTTACGGACCGCTCCTAGACTCGGACTAAGAGACTTTAGCGAGAAAAACACGTGAGGTTTGTGACTTTCCATGTTCACGTTAGTCCTTATGGGGTATTACACAGAATACACATATAAATATATCAAAATGACATTTTAACAAAACGCAGATCGTGTTTACAGTGGGTTTTCAAATAAATGTGCGCCCTTGTGCATTTATGATTTCCTCTGTGCTCAAATACGCAGACTACTACTGTATTTACTCTAGTACATTTTAAATAAATTGTAGTTATTTCACAGAACTTTTCTAGCAGCATACCTTTACAGAGAGGGCAGTAGCTACTGTTAGTGTTTTACTGATCTGAAGTTCAAATCCTGCTCTCTTAAACATCATTGGTTGAGTGGTTAGATCCACTGACTCGAAGGTTGGCGGTGCAATTCCAGCCCTCACAGATGAATGCTGTCGTTGTGTCCTTGGGCAGCACTTAACCCACCTACCCCAGCCCTTGGGACAACGGGTGGAAATTAGCCTCTGGCTATAACCCGCTTACATTCATGTCTGTCATGTCATGTCATGTCTGTTCATTAACATGCACTGTCCCAATGTAGTAAAGTAATAGCTTATTATTGAAGTAACAGTACTCTACTTGAGTAAAAGTTTTGTCTACTTTCTCTTCTCACTGTGAGTAAGATTACAAGCTTTTTGTTGACTATACTACATTATTTGAACATATGTGTTTCTTGCACTACTCCTTCAGATATGATTTCATGTTGCTCATTTTTGTGGTCTGTCATTTGAAAATACCAGATTTTGAAATTTCAACAAAAACTATTAGCCTTCTGGACTTAACCTTAGAGTACCATATGTTTTCAACTACTGCTTTTTGCCTTGTGGCCTTTCAGTGGCTGAGAATAAAGTGTTGTACAGGACACTCTTGAGGTGCACACAGTGTGTCAGATGAATGTGTATGTTGAAATAGAGATGCACTCACTAAATTGGGTGCCTCTATGCAGAAAAGCATTTTAACATGTGTTCGCTTTACAAATATAGTTGACCTTAAAACATGATAAATTGTTGATCAAAATCACTGTTGATCTAGTACTGCAGACACTGTTAGACACACTGAGAGGCCAAGTATAAAACAAAAAAACAGGGTAAGACCAGCTACCAGTGTATTATTTCAAAACATTCATATGCATTTGGGGTTATTAATACAACAAACAGTATCTTCTAATATAACACGTATGCAAAGAGCTGCTTTAAAGTGCTGGCTTTTAAAACGTTGTAATAGTAATGAACTTCACTGGTCAACAATAGCTGTGTCACCATGTGTGTTCAGCTTTTGGCATAAACGTGAGAAGTGTTTTGGTCTCTACAGTTTTGTCATTTAGACCCCTTTTGTTGTCCTCTCTGGGTTTGATGTATTCTTGTATGTGAGCCCTGTTTGCAGCACCGGTGTCTGACACGAATGTTTCTCTCCACAGATCCGTGTGAGCCAAAGCCAGCTCTGCTCCGGACGTCCAGACTCCTGCAGACGTCCTCACATCTGGAGCTAAGTCCTCACGCACTCATGTACAGACACACAGCCACATTTACACACACACGCACACTCACACTCACACCCACTTACACACTCTTGCAAACACACACACTCCTTCCTTCTCTCACTGCTCCTACTATGCCCCTTCCTGCTGCTCCTGCTATGCCCTCTCTGCTGCTCCTGCTATGCCCCTCCCTCCTGCTGCTCCTCCTCCTCCCTGCTTTGCCCCTCCCCCCTCTGCTCCTCCTGCTATGCCCCTCCCTGCTCCTCCTGCTATGCCCCTCCCTGCTGCTCCTGCTATGCCCCTCCCTGCCCCTCCTGCTATGCCCCTCTCTGCTGCTCCTGCTATGCCCCTCCCTGCTGCTCCTGCTATGCCCCTCCCTGCTCCTCCTGCTTTGCACCTCCCTGCTGCTCCTGCTATGCCCTTCTCTACTCCTGCTATGCCCCTCTCTGCTCCTCTTGCTATGCCCCTCCCTGCTGCTTCTGCTATGCTCCTCCCTGCCGGTCCTGCTGTGCCCACCTCTGCTGCTCGTGCTAAGCCCCGCCATGTTCCTCTTGCTAAGCCCTGCCCTGCCCCTCCTGCTATGCCCCTCTTTGCTCCTCTTGCTATGCCCTTCTCTGCTGCTCCTGCTATGCCCCTCCCTGCTCCTCCTGCTTTACCCCTCTCTGCTCCTCCTGCTATGCCCTCCCTGCTCCTCCTGCTATGCCCCCTCCCTGCTGCTCCTGCTTTGCCCCTCCCTGCCGCTCCTGCTATGCCCCTCCCTCCTGCTCCTCCTGCTATGCCCCTCCCTGCTGCTCCTGCTATGCCCCTCCCTGCTGCTCTTGCTATGCCCCTCCCTGCTCCTCCTGCTATGCTCCTTCCTGCTCCTCCTCCTATGCCCCTCCCTGCTGCTCCTGCTATATCCCCTACCTGCTGCTCCTGCTATGCCCCTCCCTGCTCCTCCTGCTATGCTCCCCTCTCCTGCTCCTGCTATGCCCCTCCCTGCCACTCCTGCTATGCTCCTCCCTACTGCTCCTGCTGTGCCCACCTCTCCTGCTCGTGCTAAGCCCCGCCATGTTCCTCTACTATGCCCCGCTCTCTCCTCCTAAGCCCCGCACTTCTCTTCTTGCTAAGCCCCGCATTGCTCCTCCTACTAAGGTCCTCTCTGCTCCATCTGCTTTTGCCCCTTCCTGCTGCTCCTGCTAAATCCCTCCCTGCTGCTTCTGCTATGCTCCTCACTGCTGCTCCTGCTTTGCCCACCTCTGCTGCTCGTGCTAAACCTGCTCCTCCTCCTAAGCCCCGCGTATCTCCTCCTGCTACGGTCCTCTCTGCTGCTTCACCTGCTAAGCCTCTCCCTGCTGCTCCTGCTCTGCCCACCTCTGCTGCTCCTGCTACGGCCCTACCTGCTACTTCTTCTATCCCCACCTCTGCTGCTCCTCCTATGCCCCTCTCTGCTGCTGCTCCTGCTATGCCTCTCCTTACTTCTCATTCTCTCTCCGACCCTGCTCCTCCTGCTTTGCCACCCTCTGCTCCTCGTTGGCGGCCAAGGCTCCAGCCTGCTTTTCCGGCTAGGCTCCGGCCAAAGCACCTCTCTGCTCCTCTTCCTAAGCCCATTCCTCCTCGTGTAAATTTCTCTCTTTGCTCCCTCTTGTTGAGTTCCTCACTCACTCCTCCTCCTCCTCCTCCTCCTCCTCCTCCTAAGCCTTTCTTGGAGCCTCTTCCTATGCCCCTCTTTGCATCTCTCGCTAGGCCGCGAAAGCCCCCCTCTGCTCCTCCTCCTGCTGTGTCCCTCTTTGCTTCTCCTGCTAAGCCCTTTCCTTCTCCTCCTGCTAAGCCCCATCCTGCTCCTCCTTCTAGGCCCCGCCCTGCTCCTCTTGCTGAGCTCCTCCCTCCCTGCTCTTCTTGCTGAGCCCCTCCCTGCTCTTCTTGCTGAGCCCCTCCCTGCTCCTCTTGCTAAGCCCCTTCCTCTTCTTCCTATTCGTAAGGTCTACCGTGTTCCTTCTGCTAAGCCCCGTGTTACTCCTCTTGCTAAGGCCCTCTCTCTCTGCTCCTCTTGCTACGCTCCTTGCTGCTGTTTGCAGGGGTCTTCAGACCATTCATCTCCCATATTCTTTCATTTGTGACCTGGGATTCCACAGATCCCAACTAACTATGACATAAATATGTAAATAAATATGTATCATATTGTACATAGGTGTGGAAAAAAAAAAAAAAAAAAAAAAGATAGATATTATAATAGTAGGTGTTCTGTCAGACAGGGCTGTGTTTAGCTGCTTTACATGTTTCAGCTACTTTCTGTAGCCTTCCTCAGAAGGGTCACGTGATGGTGTAAAGACAAATTTTGTTGGCGGCTTACGTGGTTTTTGTCAGACCGTAGGGGAAGCATATGCCCCCTACTGCCTGATGCCTTCTCCAGGACTGCATCCCCACTGCATTTTGTTTGTTTATTCAAGTGTTTTAGACAAACAATTCCTTCCTGATTTGAAGGACTTTAGTTCTCACCGAGTACTCACAAAGATATAATATTTGCTTTGAATTGGTTAATTGCTATGACCACACAGGGGCGGTTGCCATAGCTTGAAACCCATGATTTGGCTGTTTCTGCTTGAAATAAAAGAATGAGCGGGTCCAAGGAGCATAAATTGTGAGAAGGGAGCCTACTTCTTATCACACACAGGATAAAACGCCAGACAGTAGGGGGTGTACGCTTCGGACTTTTTTTTGCAATGCCTGACTTGCATTTATGGATTTATGTATATAAAATCGAATTTTAGTATGTATATATGTGTAAAGCATGTTTTATGTTTTTGTGATCTGAATTTGTGGATGGCCTAATTTGTGCATTCTTTACCAACGTTTGTGAAACAAACAGCCAACAGACAAACAAGATGCTGTGGGATACAGTAGGGGGCGTACGCTTCTCCTACTGTCTGGCAAAACCATGTAAGCCGCCTACAAAACAGGTCACTACACACCATCTGTGACTCTTCTGAAAATGTCCCTAAAATGTCCCTAAAATACATACATACAGATATGTATTAGTCATTATTCTGTAAATAGTTCTATTGTTTGTTGTTGTTGTTGTAAATAGTGTGGTTCTTTGTGTGGTGGTGGTGTTTTAGTGTGAAAAAAAAAAAAAAAAAAAAAAAAAAAAATGTTTAAGAAATCTGCAAAAATATGACAGATGTTAAGTTTGTTAAGCTGTATGTATTAGTTATTGTATTAGTTTCTGTTGTAAATAGTGTGGTTCTTGTGCAAAAAAAACATGTTGTTAAAAAAGTTAGGGATCAGATATTTCGTTTTCTGCTCCCCCTCTTCTTGTGTTTGTTCCCACAGAGCTGGTGGTGATGAGGGTTTCTCCCTGCAGCTGACCAGACCAAGCTCCCCCATGCAGAGATGGGAGAGTGATGGATGCAAATAGCCCCCCCCCCCCTAAACTATACATATTTTTTAACCAACTGATTGAACCATTAGATACTGAAAAAATTAAATTAAGTATAAAAATAAATTTAAAATAAGATAAATATCAAATAATACCTTAAAATTAAATAATTATATAATTATTACATAAAATTAAATAAATATTAAATTATTACTTTAAAATTAAATAAATATCAAATTATTACATTGAAATTAAATAAATATCAAATTAATACATTAAAATTAAATAAATATCAAATTAATACATCAAAATTAAATTAATATTAAATTAATATATTAAAATTAAATAAATATCAAAACGTATTCAAAAGAATATGTACAGATGATTCACTAACCAACCAAAAAAGAACAAACAAATTCTTTCAAATAAACTTCTTGAAGCACACATGTTGTTTTTGTGATTCTTATCAAATGCCAATTGAGAGAATGATTAAAATAAAGTTACCAAAAATAAGGTTCACAGTTTTTGTCCTTTGTGTTCAATGCACTTTGTTTAGTGGAATAGTTCATGTGAAATATATAGAAAAGTTACAAACTAATAATACATCACCTGGGTTTTCCTGATTAAGAGGTCACTATTGTATCACTTCTGTACACGGCGCATAGGGCCTTCATGTGTGGAGTTTGCATGTTTCTTACTGTGTCTTGGTGGGTTTCAATGAGCAACACACTAAACTTTGAGGTGGGAGAATTTTCCTTGTGTTCAAAATGATGGGTGACCAATGAGCAACTTTGTTTCACGCATCACTGAAATAAACAAACCTGACTGCACAGCAGCCTACTGTCTGGCTCGAGGCACGACGAGGGAGTGGTGCCCAGGCAGAGACCGATATCCTGTTTAAAAATACAGAGGTATAGAGTGTGGATTTGCCAGGTGACTAGTTAATAGTAATTTCATAGTTTGGCACAACACCCTTGAGGTCATCACTCACGACTCTGGCATGTGTCCTCTGTGGCTAAGGTGTCTAATTTACCAAGGATACACATATTACATTAGCCATAATGCACCAAAATAATTTAGAAGAAAATGGGGGCATGGATATATATTGCCTTTGAATATAATTAAGTTTGATTAAATAAGGTAAAAACTAAACAAGGGTGAGGTAAATAGGGAAAAAATCTTAAATTTTGCTATATTAATTGAAACTTTTTCTTGTTTACTTGGCCTTTATAATTAGTTTTTTTCATCAGTTAGACAATCGGGTGCGTAGAAGGGCACTTACGTCACTTCCGGCGCGAGGCCTGTCCCATTTCATGCAGCCGACAAAAGTGTCCTGCGTTTCCATGGAGATCGGCCGTGAGCGAAGCGTGCACCGGGTAGACTTCACGCACTGCTCTATCCCATCATGCACCGCACGTGACTCCTTCTATGGGAGAAACCTGGTATATTTTCTTAACGTGATATAATACTAGCTACAGTTGGCAAGAAATCACCTATAAACTTTATATTTGCCTATTGATATTCAAAGGGAAAAAAAAAATATTTCCTTCAATCTAAATAGAAATAAACTCCTGTAACGAAGACACCTTGACTCTTCTTCTATGAAATAATAAAGAATAAAAAAAACATTGTAATTATTTCAGTGTCCATTTTACACGTTTAGGTCATGAGTCAACAGCTGTCACCGTTGCTAGGCGACGTAACGTAAGCGACGTAACGTAAGCTACGTAATGTAAGCAACGTACGGTAAATCAAAATGAAGCGTTCTATTGTTATTTTTGTCACTCTGTTTTGCTCTAAAGGAACGATTTAACTTATTTGCTGGTATAGTAATGGAAAATTGTAAACTTATGGGATGGGGGAGGTGTATCAAGTCTGAATATAATGCATTGAGTAGTTTTATTATTATTATTATTTTAAAGAATAGCTTTTCTGTGTTGGCTGCCTATCAGTTGAGTATAGTTCAGGGCACCGCTTAAACCACAAACAGGATCTGTCTGCACCGTGTCTCTCACCACAGCAAACTGGAGTTGTGTCATTGCAGTCATATTAGTTTGGATGTGTTCAAAATGTAATGGACACATGGATTCTTTGATGGTGCTGAGTTGATCTACCTGACTCTGTCAAATATAATCTGCTGATAATTATATTGTCTTGTACAAAACGTTTGTACATGATTTCTTTTTGTATTTTCTTAAATTAAAATGCATGTATTTATGTATTAAATAAATGTATTTATGTTCTAAAATAGTCTTTTGTCATTTTATCCAAATGCTAGGTTAGTTACTAGGCCGACACCCATATGATCTATCACCACTGTTGGAGCACCACATTCTGTAAAGGTTTCTTGCTCTCGTGCATCACTCTTAATAAAGGATTTGCTGTTTTGTCTTGTGCATAACTTTAAATCAGATGTTGCCTCCAAACAGTTAGTAACTTAGCATTTCTTTCAATTGCTTTTTACTCTTTCTTTCTACAACTACTTGAGTAATTTAGTTCAAAAGTAAAAGTGCTTGGTCTACTCATAAGCTGAATTCATTAGTTGGGCTAATTCATTCTCTTCAGTTTAGCAAATATAACCTACCCCAGAATGGCTGCATACAAACCTTCTGCATCCTGATCATATTTGTTCCATTGTGGGACATGTATCTGTGCAGGTGCTCACAGGGCGAGAAGACATCAGAGCAGGTATCTGCACAGCTGTCACCTAGACCGACTGGGAAAAGTACAATCTGTCAGTATGTCATTTACAGGAAACTTAGTTAGATAATATTAGTTTGAAAAAAACAAAAAATAAAAGGATAAACAGGCCACATTAGAAATTGGACACATTTATTATTTTCGGCCTGGATATTTTAGGCTAATGGACTTTGAACAGAGAGGGACATTCAGCAAATTGTCAAAGAGAGTCTGCTGTCCTCACATCGAGACAGGTCGTCCTGTGATGCCACGTCGGTAATTGGTGCTATAGATTATATTTTACAGGCTGTGGGTTATAAACACTGGTGGAACATAGCAAAGTAAAAGTAGTAAAGTACTGTACTTTTAGGTATCTGTACTTTACTTAAATAAAGTTTAAAGTAGATACCTTTTACTTTTACTTCACTTTATTTGAGAGCAGTATTCGTACTTTCTACTCCACCACATTTTTGAACTGGGCTGAAAAGTAAAATAATTCTTATTATTGTTTGAGACCTGCTAAAAAGGCTGAGGGTTTATTTTTAACACGTTCATAGTTTGAGCAAACAAAGATATACAATTAAAAAAACGCTAGATTCAGTCGTTTCTATTGAACAATATTCAGCACAAATCTTTATCAATCAAAAACAATACATTTGGAGCCTTACAGGACCTCAAAATATGCACAAAATGACTTCTTACTCTTTAAGCACATCTTAAACAGATACTTTCTTTGCTCCTGTATGTGGACTTTCTTTTGGGGTGTCTCACATTGGATCAGAGATCACCCGGACCTTCTGTCTGTAAATGGCATATACTCTGTTTTTGTAATAAACAGGATTACACTATCAGAGCTACTTTTCACTATCTTTTGGGTTAATTCCTGAACACATCTCACTCCGGACCGCAGGACAGCTATAAAGGTGAGCAGCTGTGTGGAAAATAAACCAAAATAGCACAGCAGTTCTGATAAAAAAAACAAAACTAAATTACAGCGATGATGTAGAGCAGTGTTTCGTTTGAAAACTCATCACTACTTCCTGTATTTTTTTTTGACACTTAAAGATCCTATATTACACAAACTTGACTCTTTAAGCCATGTTATAATGTTTTTACCTCCTCAAAAACAGACCTGGAGTTGTGTTTTGTTTCATTCTCACATGTTTTCTCACATGTTTGAGTCTCCAAAGCTCAAAATTCTCTGTTCCACCTTGTGATGTCATGAAGTGGTAGTTTTCAGATTAACATCACTCTTGTCTTTTGTTAAGAAGAGATTGGCAACTGAAGCTGAAATGATCTAAATGATTCTAGTGAAGGTGTTTCGATATTAAAATCACAGTGGAGCACTTCCTGTATTACCACATGACATCACAAGGTGGAACAGAGTGTTTTCAGTTTGAGAGAAGGACATGATTTGTGATTTAAACATTAGTGAATGACCGAAAACACAACTCCAGGTGTGTTTGTGATGAGGAAATATCAGAAAGTAGCATAATACGAGCGCTTTAACTGACTAGCCTAACAAACAAAGTAATAATTAGAAAAACATCACAACCTGTCACATACACTTAAATGTTTCATCATTTTGCACAGGGGAAAAAGCAAGCAGGCATGTTGGCGGTAGTTCAAACCGTTTTCTGTAACTTGGCGCTTCCTCATCTGCAAAGTGAAAGCCAACTCATTTTCGGGACCGGTTGTTGGCGCGGTGGGAGCGTGTTCTAGTTCGCTATAATTACTTTTATATGGTCGGCTTGAAAACCGCACGATTAAGTTCAAGTTCATTCTAGTGTGGAAAGCGGGGGGAAATATTGACATTTTGCAAAAGAGGAGGAGAACAACATGGTAGACAGGTGCAAGGAGAACGACAGCAGACGGGTGCAAACATAATACAAGCACTGGCTGTGTATATAGATGCTCACAGCTAGCCCGATAGCCGCCACATTCCAAATAGCTAGCCTACTGGAGCATGGGCGTGACGTGGTTCCTTCAAGGTCTGGTTCAAGTTGACATCTAGCCTCGTCATTTTGATCTTAAAATGTTCGTTTAACCTCCTCTGCATGATCCTGGTGGTTTTATTTCACCTTTTTGTCCGTGAATAAAGATATGAACATTAATACCAAACCAATCAACGCCTGTTAGCATCAGCAACAAGTTTGATTGACAGCTATCGTGCCTAATTGCTAAACTAAGCAACCAACGGTGCTATAAACGTCGCTACAACTCACTCACTTGGCTCCGCTGATACCCGGAGTTATAGCAGTTTGAATGCTCCTTCACACATAAAGGAATGGAGATATTTATGTCATTTATCTCAGGCATATGTAAAAGATAAGGTTTAGTGGTCAGTAGATGTTTGTAGATTTAAACAAAGCTCTGACTTCATATAAATGTGGTCAATGGGTTGGTACCAGCTGAGACCTTCATAATTTGCGATATTTGTAGGTTAATGCTAGCAGCTACAGGAAAAAAACGCAGGAGTACGATAAGTGGATGATAGCATTAGCATCGAAAGTTATGTTTACTAATTATATGTCTATGAACGGTGCGAGCAGGAAGGGGCAAGTACTTTCACCAACCTCACTCCTGATCGGCTTTTCGGTTGTGCGCTCGGATTTAGAAATATGGGACTTGGTTGCAGATTAGCCTAGGGTGACCAGGCGTTTACCCGGGACAGTCCCAGTTTTTGAGCCCTGTGTTCCCTGACCCAGTAGATTTATCCAAAACCGTGGATTTGTCCCAGTTTTATACAAGAAATGTCCCAGGTGTCCCTATTTTTTTGACCCAAGGTCCACCAACAGTAAAAAGGAACATAACTTTTTTTTTTTTTTTCTAAATTACACACTCTTTTTATTTCATTCCAAGTTTATTATTACCAGTCAGCCCAAACCGGGGGTGCCCCAGTTTTCGGTCACCCTAGAACTGCTAGCCTTGATTGGCTTCATTTGGCTGGAGCTCGGGATATAAATGTCAAAAATCAGGCAAGTTTGATGTTTTCTTTGTTGCAGTTTCCAATGATTATCTGTCAGTATTCCTCTTTTTTTCCCTATGTTCTCCTGTGCGTATATCTACCCTCCCTTCTGTGTGTCTCTGTTTTCCTGGAGCTGGGCGGAGAGTCTGGCACCACCCTCACCAACGGTTTCCACCCACTACCCACCTGCAGCCCATTGCCCAATCAAGCTACAACCTCTCTGCAGAACAAAGACTCAGCTCACTCACCCACACGCTGCCGGGTCGTTTATCCGCTGTGCTGCTCGGCGTAGTTCGTTTTTTGTTGCATTTTTCTCGTTAGTTAGTTTGTTTTTTCATGTTTTTCTTAGTCCCTGTTTTTTGAACCTGACCCACGCCCACAGACCACCTCAGCCTCCGACCCAACTCCCAGCATCCAGCTCTCAGCCTTTGTCTATCTTCCTATAAACCTTCTTCATTTTGAGTTTCCATTCTCAAAATATATAAAAACCCATAGAAAGTTTAATACTTATTTGTAGCTATCTCAGCATTGTCAGTGTATTGGAACATTGGATATCCCATCTGTCCATCTATCCTCCATTTTCATCCACTTATCAGAGGAGCCCACCCCAGACACGTCCTCCAGCTCCCACGGGGACCCCAAGGCATTCCCAGGCCAGCTAAGAGATTAGGATTAGTCAGTTACATTACACTTAGCAACTTTTTAATAATATTGTACTTCACAGAGTAGTTTTCAGATGCCATGTTTTATATTCGCAGCAACTTTTGAAAGCCATTCCACATCCTGCTGATCCTCTGAAAGCACACGCCGCTGTGTCAGGCTTTTTTGGGGTAAAACCACTCGTTTTGATTACGCCGCGCGCTGCTGTAAAACGCTGTAAAGTGCTGCAAAAGTCAAAACCCCCTCTAGTGATTCAGAGACAGCGTTTAATTATGGCAGAGTTTCTGTACAATGCAAACCTTTTTTTTTCCGCAAGAATAAAAATGTGTTTGTGTGCGGCACTTGCACTATCACATCTGAAAATGCCATTTATTTGGAGCAGGGTTTTGTTCCACAGCTATTCATAGAGTTTGGTAAAAATGTGCTAGACAGAAAGACAGATACAACATGTCAAATTTATATCATTTCTATTTTAAAGGAACCTTTAGGCCAGGGGTCTCAGACTCGCGGCCCGCGGGCCAATTGCGGCCCTCGGGCCTGTAGTTTGCGGCCCCCGCCTTGATATGACACTTTAATGTTAATGCGGCCCGCGAGTTTGACATGTGTGGCACTTTACAGTGTTGTGTGCGGAGCTGAACGAATCTACCAATCACGGTGGGGTATATGGCTCTGGGGGCGGGACATCGGCCGGGTTTGATGCAGAGAAACATTTCTCATTGAGTGAAAGTTACTGTAGCGCTGCCATGGAGGGTTATATTCTGTGCCTGGTGCCTCGTGTTATATTGAGCACACGCGGACATTCGTCCGAGCGCGTTGCGTTCACAACACAAACGCTGTTCAGTGGGATATTACACATATATAAATGTACATAAATATATTCATATATTAACACACGCACGTCAATGGCACTTAGAGAGTTCATATGAGGTCTCTCTCTGACAAAATAAATCAAAGTGATGGTTATGTGGTGGGATAAAAGAAAAGTAAAGAGCTCAGTGCTCCTCCTGTGTCTGCGGTCACATAGTGACACCTGTGCAACCGCAATAACAGTCCCCGGTAACCCGGACCAATTATAGGGTCGCACCGTTATTTGTCGGTCATTTGGCCGTGTCCCAATTCGCCTCATGCACAGTTTCAAAGTACACTTTGAAGTGCTGTTCAAAGTCCCCGGCCAACGAAGGGTGCTCCTCTGCCTTCGTGCTGAAATGGGGCTGGGAGATAGTCTGCAGTCACATAGTGGCACCTGTGCATCGGCAATAACAGTCCCCGGTAACCCGGACCAATTATAGGGTCGCACCATCAGACAAGCTTTAACATTTTCTCATATTTCTCTTTTTTAATCACTCTCAAAGTTCAAACCTTCGTAGATAAAAAAAAAAAAAAATGAGCACAGTATTATAGAAAGACGCCAAATACTATACTGTAAATAAAAATGACTTTTTTTTTGGGGGGGGGGGGGGGGGGGGGGGGGGGGGGTGCGGCCCAGCCTCACCCCGACTCTGCCTCCAGCGGCCCCCAGCTAATTTGAGTTTGAGACCCCTGCTTTAGGCCCTGTTTTCACTGCAAATGTGATGTAGAATTAGATGTGCTCTACAAACCGGTCTTCTCCTCCTTATCTTTGCTGTTCCCTGCTGATTGATCACTCTCCAGGGCAGCTCTCATCTTCCTCTTCTTCATCCGATGCTGAAGAGGCAGACGGGTTTGATGCTGGACCGCTGACCTCTCGCTGTGTGCATAGCTTTGTAAATGTGCAGTCTTTGTCTTTGGATAGGTTGGATCCTATAAAAAGTTTGAGATGAAAGATTTACCAAGCTCCTGCTATTGTTTCTCATTACGCACAGCAGGATTTTGTATTGTTGTAATTGTATCTATTAACACTAAATCTTCCCATTAACTTCCCAAGGCCCTTGCAAAATAAAACCATCTGAAGAGCTACTGAAATGTCCTTAATGCATTTTCCTTTTCACACTAACTTTTGCACTGTTTTATATAAGCCACAGACAGCAGAAAGTGTCATTTCATTTAGATGATATCAAGTTTTAAAGATAATGCAACGTTTCATTGCAACTTTTGAAGCTGTCATGGCTCCACCACACTCGCTCCACCACACTCGCTCCTCTACACTCGTTCCTCCACACTCGCTCCTCCACACTCGCTCCTCTACACTCGCTCCACCACACTCGCTCCTCTACACTCGCTCCTCCACACTCGCTCAAAGTGTGTAGCAGGTGCTAGGTGAAGTGCGGATCAAAACATTCCAGAGATTTGGGACACCTTGTGAACTTCAGAGTCTCAGTGTGTTCAAACTTTTGACTGGTAGTGTATGTATAGAGCTCCTGTAGTTGAGGTTATGCAATCCCAGCATGCACCTCCAAACCCCACACTGGCAGTGGTTGTGGCTGAGAACTTTCCATAGAAACCAGCAGCGTCGGCCGTAATGAACAAACTTTATGTGAGTTTCAGAGACTGTGGATTATTGTTGTGCACTGGGATGTTCACATTATCAAGTGTAGAAGAAAGTCTGAGCTTTTTACCGGATTTACAAAGCTCCAGATCGACAAGAGAAGTGGATTTCTGCAGCAAACGGGCTAGTAGCTAATCAAGCATTGAGCATTAGATTAAATAAGATATAAATGCATTTTAACATCGATATTTTGGCTTATTTTTTTC
>JAIEZT010000441.1:9904191-10285433 GCA_019594935.1 Periophthalmus modestus
ACCCTCCTCCTGCCGGTCCTGCTGTGCCCACCTCTGTGCTTGCTACAGCCCCGCCATGGCATTTGCTAAGCCCTGCCCTGCCCCTCCTGCTCTGGCCATCTTGCTCCTCTTGCTATTGCCATTCTATGCTGCTCCGTATAGCCCCCCCCTGATCCTCCTGCTTTAACCCTCTATGCCTCCTCTGCATGCCCCTCCCTGTCCTCCTGCTATGCCCCTCCCGGTCCTGGTCTCTTGGAATTTGACCCCCTCCTTCCGGCTCCTACTGCTCATGCGTCCTGTCTTTCTGCTATCCTCCTCCCTGCTGCTCCGTGCCTATGACCCCTCCCTGCTGCTCTTGCTATAGCCCATCCCCTGCTCCGTCCTGCTAGGCTCATTATGCTCTCCTCCTCTGCCCATCCCGTGCTACTCACAATGCTATCTCCCTACCTGCTGCTCCTGCCTTGCCACCCTGCTCCTCCTGCTAGCTCCCCTCTACTGCTCCTGCTATGGCCCCTCCCTGCCACTCCTGCTATGCTCCTCCCTACTGCTCCTGCTGTGCCCACCTCTCCTGCTCGTGCTAAGCCCCGCCAGTTTCCTCTACTATAGCCCCGCTCTTCCTCCATAAGCCCGCACTTTCTCTTCTTGCTAAGCCCCGCATATGCTCCTCCTACTAGGTCCTCTCTGCTCCATCTGCTTTGCCCCTTCCTGCTGCGTCATGCTAAATCCCTCCCTGCGGCTTCTGCTATTGCTCCGCACTGCTGCTCCTGCTTTTGCCACCTTGCACCCCCCCGCTCCCGTGCTAAACACCTGCTCATCCTCCTAAGCCCCGATGTATCTCCTCTCGCGACGCGTCTCTCTCTGATTCAACCTGCCTAAGCACTCTCCCTGCTGCTCCTGTTATGCCCACCTCTGCTGCTCCTGCTACGGCCCTACCTGCTACTTCTTCTATCCCAACTCTGCTGCTCCTCCTATTGCCATTCTATCCTGCTGCTCCTGCTATGCTATCTCCTTACTTCTCATTCTCTCTCGACCCTGCTCCCCTCCTTGCTTTGCCACCCTCTGCTCCTCGTTGGCGGCCAAGGCTCCAGCCTGACTTTTCCGGCTAGGCTTCCCGCCAAAGCACCTCTCTGCTCTCTTCCTAAGCCCATTCCTCCTCGTGTAAATTCTCTCTTTGCTCCTCTTGTTGAGTTCCTCACTCCTCCTCCTCCTCCTCCTCCTCCTCCTCCTAAGCCTTTCTTGGAGCCTCTTCCTATGCCCCTCTTCTTGCATCTCTCGCTAGGCCGCGAAAGCCCCCCTCTGCCTCCTCCTCCTGCTGTGTCCCTCTTTGCTTCTCCTGCTAAGCCCTTTCCTTCTCCTCCTGCTAAGCCCCATCCTGACCTCCTCCTTCTAGGCCCCGCCCTGCTCCTCTTGCTGAGCTCCTCCCTGCTCTTCTTGCTGAGCCCCTCCCTGCTCTTCTTGCTGAGCCCCTCCCTGCTCCTCTTGCTAAGCCCCTTCCTCTTCTTCCTATTCGTAAGGTCTACCGTGTTCCTTCTGCTAAGCCCCCGTGTTACTCCTCTTGCTAAGGCCCTCTCTGCTCCTCTTTGCTACGGCTCCTTGCTGCTGTTGCAGTGGGTCTTCAGACCATTCATCTCCCATATTCTTTCATTCTGACCTGGGATTCCACAGATCCCAACTAAACTATGACATAAATATGTAAATAAATATGTATCATATTGTACATAGGTGTGGAAAAAAAAAAAAAAAAAAAAAAAAGATATTCGTATAATAGTAGGTGTTCTGTCAGACAGGGCTGTGTTTAGCTGCTTTACATGTTTCAGGCTACTTTCTGTAGCCTTCCTCAGAAGGGTCACGTGATGGTGTTAAAGACAAATTTTGTTGGCGGCTTACGTGGTTTTGTCAGACCGTAGGGGAAGCATATGCCCCCCTACTGCCTGATGCCTTCTCCAGGACTTGCATCCCCACTGCATTTTTGTTTGTTTATTCAAGTGTTTTAGACAAACAATTCCTTCCTGATTTGAAGGACTTTAGTTCTCACCGAGTACTCACAAAGATATAATATTTGCTTTGAATTGGTTAATTGCTATGACCACACAGGGCGGTTGCCATAGCTTGAAACCACATGATTTGGCTGTTTCTCTGCTTGGAAATAAAAGAATGAGCAGGTCAAAGGAGCATAAATTGTGAGAAGGGAGCCTACTTCTTATCACACACAAGATAAAACGCCAGACAGTAGGGGGTGTACGCTTCGGACTTTTTTGCAATGCCTGACTTGCATTTATGGATTTATGTATATAAAATCGTGATTTTAGTATGTATATATGTGTAAAAGCATGTTTTATGTTTGTGATCTGAATTTGTGGATGGCCCTAATTTGTGCATTCTTTACCAACGTTTGTGAAACAAACAGCCAACAGACAAACAAGATGCTGTGGGATACAGTAGGGGGCGTACGCTTCCCCTACTGTCTGGCAAAACCATGTAAGGCGCCTACAAAACAGGTCACTACACCATCTGTGACTCTTCTGAAAATGTCCCTAAAATGTCCCTAAAAAATACATACATAGAGATATGTATTAGTCATTATTCTGTAAATAGTTCTATTGTTTGTTGTTGTTGTTGTAAATAGTGTGGTTTCTTGTGTGGTGTGGTGTTTTAGTGTGAAAAAAAAAAAAAAAAAAAAAAAAAAATGTTTAAGAAATCTGCAAAAATATGACAGATGTTAAGTTTGTTAAGCTGTATGTATTAGTTCTTGTATTAGTTAAAAAGTTAGGGATCAGATATTTCGTTTTATCTGCTCCCCCTCTTCTTGTGTGTTTGTTCCCACAGAGCTGGTGGTGATGAGGGTTCCTCCTGCAGCAGACCAGACCAAGCTCCCCCATGCAGAGATGGAGAGTGATGGATGCAAATAGCCCCCCCCCCCCCCCCCCTTAAACTATACATATTTTTTAACCAACTGATTGAACCATTAGATACTGAAAAAAATTAAATTAAGTATAAAAATAAATTTAAAATAAGATAAATATCAAATAATACCTTAAAATTAAATAATTATATAATTATTACATTACATTAAATAAATATTAAATTATTACTTTAAATTAAATAAATATCAAATTATTACATTGAAATTAAATAAATATCAAATTAATACATTAAAATTAAAATAAATATCAAATTAATACATCAAAATTAAATTAATATTAAATTAATATATTAAAATTAAATAAATATCAAACGTATTCAAAAGAATATGTACAGATGATTCACTAACCACCAACCAAAAAGAACAAACAAATTAATAATCTTTCAAATAAACTTCTTGAAGCACACATGTTGTTTTTGTGATTCTTATCAAATGCCAATTGAGAGAATGATTAAAATAAAGTTACCAAAAATAAGGTTCACAGTTTTTGTCCTTTGTGTTCAATGCACTTTGTTCAGTGGAATAGTTCATGTGAAATATATAGAAAAGTTACAAACTAATAATACATCACCTGGTTTTCCTGATTAAGAGGTCACTATTGTATCACTTCTGTACACGGCGCATAGGGCCTTCATGTGTGGAGTTTGCATGTTTCTTACTGTGTCTTGGTGGGTTCAATGAGCAACACACTAAACTTTGAGGTGGGAGAATTTTCCTTGTGTTCAAAATGATGGGTGACCAATGAGCAACTTTGTTTCACGCATCACTGAAATAAACAAACCTGACTGCACAGCAGCCTACTGTCTGGCTCGAGGCACGACGAGGGAGTGGTGCCCAGGCAGAGACCGATATCCTGTTTAAAAAATACAGAGGTATAGAGTGTGGATTTGCCAGGTGACTAGTTAATAGTAATTTCATAGTTTGCACAAACACCTTGAGGTCATCACTCACGACTCTGGCATGTGTCCTCTGTGGCTAAGGTGTCTAATTTACCAAGGATACAGATATTACATTAGCCATAATGCACCAAAATAATTTAGAAGAAAATGGGGGCATGGATATATATTGCCTTTGAATATAATTAAGTTTGATTAAATAAGGTAAAAAAACTAAACAAGGTGAGGTAAAATAGGGAAAAAATCTTAAAATTTTGCTATATTAATTTGAAAACTTTTTCTTGTTTACTTGGCCTTTATAATTAGTTTTTCATCAGTTAGACAATCGGGTGCGTAGAAGGGCACTTACGTCACTTCCGGCGCGAGGCCTGTCCCATTTCATGCAGCCGACAAAAGTGTCCTGCGTTTCCATGGAGATCGGCCGTGAGCGAAGCGTGCACCGGGTAGACTTTCACGCACTGCTCTATCCCATCATGCACCGCACGTGACTCCTTCTATGGGAGAAACCTGGTATATTTCTTAACGTGATATAATACTAGCTACAGTTGGCAAGAAATCACCTATAACTTTATATTTGCCTATTGATATTCAAAGGGAAAAAAAAAATATTTCCTTCAATCTAAATAGAAATAAACTCCTGTAACGAAGACACCTTGAATCTTCTCTATGAAAATAATAAAGAATTAAAAAAAAACATTGTAATTATTTCAGTGTCCATTTTACACGTTTAGGTCATAAGTCAACAGCTGTCACGGTTGCTAGGCGACGTAACGTTTAGCGACGTAACGTAAGCAACGTAACGTAAGCTACGTAATGTAAGCAACGTAAGGTAAATCAAAATGAAGCGTTCTATTGTTATTTTTGTTCTTCTGTTTTGCTCTAAAGGAACGATTTAACTTATTTGCTGGTATAGTAATGAAAATTGTAAACTTATGGGATGGGGGAGGTGTATGTATGCATGTATTTATGTATTAAATAAATGTATTTATGTTCTAAAATAGTCTTTTGTCATTTTCTCCAAATGCTAGGTTAGTTACTAGGCCGACACCCATATGATCTATCACCACTGTTGGAGCACCACATTCTGTAAAGGTTTCTTGCTCTCGTGCATCACTCTTAATAAATGATTTGCTGTTTTGTCTCGTGCATAACTTTAAATCAGATGTTGCCTCCAAACAGTTAGTAACTTAGCATTTCTTTCAATTGCTTTTTACTCTTTCTTTCTACAACTACTTGAGTAATTTCGTTTGAAAGTAAAAGTGCTTGGTCTACTCATAAGCTGAATTCAGTAGTTGGGCTAATTCATTCTCTTCAGTTTAGCAAATATAACCTACCCCAGAATGGCTGCATACAAAACTTTCTGCATCCTGATCATATTTGTTCCATTGTGGGACATGTATCTGTGCAGGTGCTCACAGGGCGAGAAGACATCAGAGCAGGTATCTGCACAGCTGTCACCTAGACCGACTGGAGCAAAGTACAATCTGTCAGTATGTCATTTACAGGAAACTTAGTTAGATAATATTAGTTTGAAAAAAAAAAACAAAAAAACAAAGATAAAAAACAGGCCACATTAGAAATCGGACACATTTATTAATGGATATTTTTGGTTAATGGACTTAAACAGAGAGGGACATTCAGCAAATTGTCAAAGAGAGTCTGCTGTCCTCACATCGAGACAGGTCGTCCTGTGATGCCACGTCGGTAATTGGTGCTATAGATCATATTTTACAGGCTGTGGGTTATAAACACTGGTGGAACATAGCAAAGTAAAAATAGTAAAGTACTGTACTTTTAGGTATCTGTACTTTACTTAAATAAAGTTTAAAGTAGATACTTTTTACTTCACTTTATTTGAGAGCAGTATCCGTACAGTACCGTACGTAGCATTATAACAGAGATCAGAAAACAGTGTAGTTTTTGGAGTCCTAAAATGTGAAGTATCATACAGGTGTGTCCTAATGTGTTTTTAAAAGGTCAGATTAAAGCCTTATTTACTGATATCATGGCCTCACTGTTTTACTTGCATCCAACTCCAATAGGTCACAAGAAATAGATATAAGAACATGGAAAAAAAAAGCCATCCAGCTGACTGACGTTCTCCTTCTCTTTTACCCTGTGTTCCTCCATCATTTTTAGGCTGAGAACACACTTAAAAACACCATTTGTACTGGGGTCACTGATTTAGATAGAGCATCACTGAGCTAGATGTATCTTACAGCAGTGGCATTTTTCCTTGGACACTATAGACACGTAGTTTTGATTCATCCACTCTGTAAAACACCAATTATCATATACAATCGGTTTATCTAGTGACGCAGTGAAAGAAACCGGATGAAGTCTGGTGTTGATGGGTTGAACTTTTGGGTACAAGGCAGCATACATAGACTTAATTACATAAACTGTTACCTAGCAACCATATAAACCCAAACCCAATATAAACAAGATGAAAAATAGTGTGGTATCTGGTCTGCACCGATGCTTGTGCACCTTCCAGCCCCTTTAAGGTCTTAATGCATAGAGGGGATTGAGTTGAGAGGCCCACGTGCCCAACACTGAGATTTTGTGTGTGGAACATCTAGTATTGAGTATTTGATCCACGCCTGGGTATAGATGACGCAAAGACGCGCGCGTGCTGACGTCAGTGCGCACGTGCGTACTGTTGTTGTTGTTGTTGCCAAGCGCGTGTTTCAAACTCTTGCAAATTTTGCAAACCTCGGCTGCGCCAAAAAAACCTGCATTTGTGATCTTCATTTGACGATTTCCTCGGAAAGAGACTTAACTTTGGACCCAAACTTCACCCAGACTTTTACGGACCGCTCCTAGACTCGGACTAAGAGACTTTAGCGAGAAAAAACACGTGAGGTTTGTGACTTTCCATGTTCACGTTAGTCCTTATGGGGTTACACAGAATACACATATAAATATATCAAAATGACATTTTAACAAAACGCAGATCGTGTTTACAGTGGGTTTATTCAAATAAATGTGCGCCCTTGTGCGTTTATGATTTCCTCTGTGCTCAAATACAGCAGACTACTGTATTTACTCTAGTACATTTTAAATAAATTGTAGTTATTTCACAGAACTTTTCTAGCAGCATACCTTTACTTGAGTAATAGCTTATTATTAAAGTAACAGTACTCTTACTTGAGTAAAAGTTTTGTCTACTTTCTCTTCTCACTGTGAGTAAGATTACAAGCTTTTGTTGACTATACTACATTATTTGAACATATGTGTTTCTTGCACTACTCCTTCAGATATGATTTCATGTTGCTCATTTTTGTGGTCTGTCATTTGAAAATACCAGATTTTGAAATTTCAACAAAAAAGTATTAGCCTTCTGGACTTGACCTTAGAGTACCATATGTTTTCAACTACTGCTTTTTGCCTTGTGGCCTTTCAGTGGCTGAGAATAAAGTGTTGTACAGGACACTCTTGAGGTGCACACAGTGTGTCAGATGAATGTGTATGTTGAAATAGAGATGCACTCACTAATTGGGTGCCTCTATGCAGAAAAGCATTTTAACATGTGTTCGCTTTACAAATATAGTTGACCTTAAAACATGATAAATTGTTGATCAAAATCACTGTTGATCTAGTACTGCAGACACTGTTAGACACTGAGAGGCCAAGTATAAAAACAAAAAAACAGGGTAAGACCAGCTACCAGTGTATTATTTCAAAACATTCATATGCATTTGGGGTTATTAATACAACAAACAGTATCTTCTAATATAACACGTATGCAAAGAGCTGCTTTAAAGTGCTGGCTTTAAAACGTTGTAATAGTAATGAACTTCACTGGTCAACAAATAGCTGTGTCACCATGTGTGTTCAGCTTTTGGCATAAACGTGAGAAGTGTTTTGGTCTCTACAGTTTTGTCATTTAGACCCCTTTTGTTGTCCTCTCTGGGTTTGATGTATTCTTGTATGTGAGCCCTGTTTGCAGCACCGGTGTCTGACACGAATGTTTCTCTCCACAGATCCGTGTGAGCCAAAGCCCAGCTCTGCTCCGGACGTCCAGACTCCTGCAGACGTCCTCACATCTGGAGCTAAGTCCTCACGCACTCATGTACAGACACACAGCCACATTTACACACACACGCACACTCACACTCACACCCACTTACACACTCTTGCAAACACACACACTCCTTCCTTCTCTCACTGCTCCTACTATGCCCCTTCCTGCTGCTCCTGCTATGCCCCTCTCTGCCCCTCCTGCTATTTACCCTCCCTGCTCCTCCTGCTTTACCCCTCTCTGCTCCTCCTGCTATGCCCCTCCCTGCTCCTCCTGCTATGCCCTTCCCTGCTGCTCCTGCTATGCCCCTCCCTGCTGCTCCTGCTATGCCCCTCCCTGCCCCTCCTGCTATGCCCCTCCCTGCTCCTCCTGCTTTGCCCCTCCCTGCTGCTCCTGCTATGCCCTTCTCTACTCCTGCTATGCCCCTCTCTGCTCCTCTTGCTATGCCCCTCCCTGCTGCTTCTGCTATGCTCCTCCCTGCCGGTCCTGCTGTGCCCACCTCTGCTGCTCGTGTGCTAAGCCCCGCCATGTTCCTCTTGCTAAGCCCTGCCCTGCCCCTCCTGCTATGCCCCTCTTTGCTCCTCTTGCTATGCCCTTCTCTGCTGCTCCTGCTATGCCCCTCCCTGCTCCTCCTGCTTTACCCCTCTCTGCTCCTCCTGCTATGCCCCTCCCTGCTCCTCTGCTATGCCCCTCCCTGCTGCTCCTGCTATGCCCCTCCCTGCTCCTCCTGCTATGCCCCTCTCTGCTGCTCCTGCTATGCCCTCCCTGCTGCTCCTGCTATGCCCCTCCCTGCTCCTCCTGCTTTGCACCTCCCTGCTGCTCCTGCTACGCCCTTCTCTACTCCTGCTATGCCCCTCTCTGCTCCTCTTGCTATGCCCCTCCCTGCTGCTTCTGCTATGCTCCTCCCTGCCGGTCCTGCTGTGCCCACCTCTGCTGCTCTCTGCTAAGCCCGCCATGTTCCTCTTGCTAAGCCCTGCCCTGCCCCTCCTGCTATGCCCCTCTTTGCTCCTCTTGCTATGCCCTTCTCTGCTGCTCCTGCTATGCCCCTCCCTGCTCCTCCTGCTTTACCCCTCTCTGCTCCTCCTGCTATGCCCCTCCCTGCTCCTCCTGCTATGCCCCTCCCTGCTGCTCCTGCTATGCCCCTCCCTGCTCCTGCTATGCCCCTCCCTCCTCTATGCCCCTCCCTGCTGCTCCTGCTATGCCCCTCCCTGCTGCTCTTGCTATGCCCCTCCCTGCTCCTCCTGCTATGCTCCTTCCTGCTCTCCTCCTATGCCCCTCCCTGCTGCTCCTGCTATATCCCTACCTGCTGCTCCTGCTATGCCCCTCCTGCTGCTCTCCTGCTATGCTCCCCTCTCCTGCTCCTGCTATGCCCCTCCCTGCCACTCCTGCTATGCTCCTCCCTACTGCTCCTGCTGTGCCCACCTCTCCTGCTCGTGCTAAGCCCCGCCATGTTCCTCTACTATGCCCCGCTCTTCCTCCTAAGCCCCGCACTTCTCTTCTTGCTAAGCCCCGCATTGCTCCTCCTACTAAGGTCCTCTCTGCTCCATCTGCTTTGCCCCCTTCCTGCTGCTCCTGCTAAATCCCTCCCTGCTGCTTCTGCTATGCTCCTCACTGCTGCTCCTGCTTTGCCCACCTCTGCTGCTGCTCGTGCTAAACCTGCTCCTCCTCCTAAGCCCGCGTATCTCCTCCTGCTACGGTCCTCTCTGCTTCACCTGCTAAGCCTCTCCCTGCTGCTCATGCTCTGCCCACCTCTGCTGCTCCTGCTACGGCCCTACCTGCTACTTCTTCTATCCCCACCTCTGCTGCTCCTCCTATGCCCCTCTCTGCTGCTCCTGCTATGCCTCTCCTTACTTCTCATTCTCTCTCCGACCCTGCTCCTCCTGCTTTGCCACCCTCTGCTCCTCGTTGGCGGCCAAGGCTCCAGCCTGCTTTTCCGGCTAGGCTCCGGCCAAAGCACCTCTCTGCTCCTCTTCCTAAGCCCATTCCTCCTCCTGTAAATTCTCTCTTTGCTCCTCTTGTTGAGTTCCTCACTCCTCCTCCTCCTCCTCCTCCTCCTCCTCTCCTAAGCCTTTCTTGGAGCCTCTTCCTATGCCCCTCTTTGCATCTCTCGCTAGGCCGCGAAAGCCCCCTCTGCTCCTCCTCCTGCTGTGTCCCTCTTTGCTTCTCCTGCTAAGCCCTTTCCTTCTCCTCCTGCTAAGCCCCATCCTGCTCCTCCTTCTAGGCCCCGCCCTGCTCCTCTTGCTGAGCCTCCTCCCTGCTCTTCTTGCTGAGCCCCTCCCTGCTCTTCTTGCTAAGCCCCTCCCTGCTCCTCTTGCTAAGCCCCTTCCTCTTCTTCCTATTCGTAAGGTCTACCGTGTTCCTTCTGCTAAGCCCCGTGTTACTCCTCTTGCTAAGGCCCTCTCTGCTCCTCTTGCTACGCTCCTTGCTGCTGTTGCAGGGGTCTTCAGACCATTCATCTCCCATATTCTTTCATTTCTGACCTGGGATTCCACAGATCCCAACTAACTATGACATAAATATGTAAATAAATATGTATCATATTGTACATAGGTGTGGAAAAAAAAAAAAAAAAAAAAAAAAAATATTCGTATAATAGTAGGTGTTCTGTCAGACAGGGCTGTGTTTAGCTGCTTTACATGTTTCAGCTACTTTCTGTAGCCTTCCTCAGAAGGGTCACGTGATGGTGTAAAGACAAAATTTGTTTGGGCTTACGTGGTTTTGTCAGACCGTAGGGGAAGCATATGCCCCCTACTGCCTGATGCCTTCTCCAGGACTGCATCCCACTGCATTTTGTTTGTTTATTCAAGTGTTTTAGACAAACAATTCCTTCCTGATTTGAAGGACTTTAGTTCTCACCGAGTACTCACAAAGATATAATATTTGCTTTGAATTGGTTATTGCTATGACCACACAGGGCGGTTGCCATAGCTTGAAACCCATGATTTGGCTGTTTCTGCTTGGAAATAAAAGAATGAGCAGGTCCAAGGAGCATAAATTGTGAGAAGGGAGCCTACTTCTTATCACACACAGGATAAAACGCCAGACAGTAGGGGGTGTACGCTTCGGACTTTTTTTGCAATGCCTGACTTGCATTTATGGATTTATGTATATAAAATCGAATTTTAGTATGTATATATGTGTAAAAGCATGTTTTATGTTTGTGATCTGAATTTGTGGATGGCCTAATTTGTGCATTCTTTACCAACGTTTGTGAAACAAACAGCCAACAGACAAACAAGATGCTGTGGGATACAGTAGGGGGCGTACGCTTCCCCTACTGTCTGGCAAAACCATGTAAGCCGCCTACAAAACAGGTCACTACACCATCTGTGACTCTTCTGAAAATGTCCCTAAAATGTCCCTAAAATACATACATAGAGATATGTATTAGTCATTATTCTGTAAATAGTTCTATTGTTTGTTGTTGTTGTTGTAAATAGTGTGGTTCTTGTGTGGTGTGGTGTTTTAGTGTGAAAAAAAAAAAATAACAAAAAAAAAAAATGTTTAAGAAATCTGCAAAAATATGACAGATGTTAAGTTTGTTAAGCTGTATGTATTAGTTATTGTATTAGTTTCTGTTGTAAATAGTGTGGTTCTTGTGCAAAAAAAACATGTTGTTAAAAAAGTTAGGGATCAGATATTTCGTTTTCTGCTCCCCCTCTTCTTGTGTTTGTTCCCACAGAGCTGGTGGTGATGAGGGTTCCTCCTGCAGCAGACCAGACCAAGCTCCCCCATGCAGAGATGGAGAGTGATGGATGCAAATAGCCCCCCCCCCCCCCTTAAACTATACATATTTTTTAACCAACTGATTGAACCATTAGATACCGAAAAAATTTTATTAAGTATAAAAATAAATTTAAAATAAGATAAATATCAAATAATACCTTAAAATTAAATAATTATATAATTATTACATTAAAATAAATAAATATTAAATTATTACTTTAAAATTAAATAAATATCAAATAAATTAAATAAATATCAAATTAATACATTAAAATTAAATAAATATCAAATTAATACATCAAAATTAAATTAATATTAAATTAATATATTAAAATTAAATAAATATCAAACGTATTCAAAAGAATATGTACAGATGATTCACTAACCAACCAAAAAGAACAAACAAATTAATCTTTCAAATAAACTTCTTGAAGCACACATGTTGTTTTTGTGATTCTTATCAAATGCCAATTGAGAGAATGATTAAAATAAAGTTACCAAAAATAAGGTTCACAGTTTTTGTCCTTTGTGTTCAATGCACTTTGTTCAGTGGAATAGTTCATGTGAAATATATAGAAAAGTTACAAACTAATAATACATCACCTGGTTTTCCTGATTAAGAGGTCACTATTGTATCACTTCTGTACACGGCGCATAGGGCCTTTATGTGTGGAGTTTGCATGTTTCTTACTGTGTCTTGGTGGGTTTCAATGAGCAACACACTAAACTTTGAGGTGGGAGAATTTTCCTTGTGTTCAAAATGATGGGTGACCAATGAGCAACTTTGTTTCACGCATCACTGAAATAAACAAACCTGACTGCACAGCAGCCTACTGTCTGGCTCGAGGCACGACGAGGGAGTGGTGCCCAGGCAGAGACCGATATCCTGTTTAAAAATACAGAGGTATAGAGTGTGGATTTGCCAGGTGACTAGTTAATAGTAATTTCATAGTTTGCACAACACCCTTGAGGTCATCACTCACGACTCTGGCATGTGTCCTCTGTGGCTAAGGTGTCTAATTTACCAAGGATACACATATTACATTAGCCATAATGCACCAAAATAATTTAGAAGAAAATGGGGGCATGGATATATATTGCCTTTGAATATAATTAAGTTTGATTAAATAAGGTAAAAACTAAACAAGGTGAGGTAAATAGGGAAAAAATCTTAAATTTTGCTATATTAATTTGAAACTTTTTCTTGTTTACTTGGCCTTTATAATTAGTTTTTCATCAGTTAGACAATCGGGTGCGTAGAAGGGCACTTACGTCACTTCCGGCGCGAGGCCTGTCCCATTTCATGCAGCCGACAAAAGTGTCCTGCGTTTCCATGGAGATCGGCCGTGAGCGAAGCGTGCACCGGGTAGACTTCACGCACTGCTCTATCCCATCATGCACCGCACGTGACTCCTTCTATGGGAGAAACCTGGTATATTTTTTCTAACGTGATATAATACTAGCTCCAGTTGGCAAGAAATCACCTATAACTTTATATTTGCCTATGATATTCAAAGGGGAAAAAAAAATATTTCCTTCAATCTAAATAGAAATAAACTCCTGTAACGAAGACACCTTGAATCTTCTTCTATGAAATAATAAAGAATTAAAAAAAAACAATTGTAATTATTTCAGTGTCCATTTTACACGTTTAGGTCATAAGTCAACAGCTGTCACGGTTGCTAGGCGACGTAACGTTAGCGACGTAACGTAAGCAACGTAACGTAAGCTACGTAATGTAAGCAACGTAAGGTAAATCAAAAATGAAGCGTTCTATTGTTATTTTTGTTCTTCTGTTTTGCTCTAAAGGAACGATTTAACTTATTTGCTGGTATAGTAATGGAAAATTGTAAACTTATGGGATGGGGGGAGGTGTATGTATGCATGTATTTATGTATTAAATAAATGTATTTATGTTCTAAATAGTCTTTTGCCATTTTCTCCAAATGCTAGGTTAGTTACTAGGCCGACACCCATATGATCTATCATCACTGTTGGAGCACCACATTCTGTAAAGGTTTACAAAACGTGCTCTCGTGCATCACTCTTAATAAAAATGATTTGCTGTTTTGTCTCGTGCATAACTTTAAATCAGATGTTGCCCATCCAAAAATCACCAGTTAGTAACTTAGCATTTCTTTCAAAAGGATTGCTTTTTACTCTTTCTTTCTACAACTACTTGAGTAATTTCGTTTGAAAGTAAAAGTGCTTGGTCTACTCATAAGCTGAATTCAGTAGTTGGGCTAATTCATTCTCTTCAGTTTAGCAAATATAACCTACCCCAGAATGGCTGCATACAAACCTTCTGCATCCTGATCATATTTGTTCCATTGTGGGACATGTATCTGTGCAGGTGCTCACAGGGCGAGAAGACATCAGAGCAGGTATCTGCACAGCTGTCACCTAGACCGACTGGGAAAAGTACAATCTGTCAGTATGCCATTTACAGGAAACTTAGTTAGATAATATTAGTTTGAAAAAAATAAAAAATAAAAGGATAAACAGGCCACATTAGAAATCGGACACATTTATTAATGGATATTTTTGGTTAATGGACTTAAACAGAGAGGGACATTCAGCAAATTGTCAAAGAGAGTCTGCTGTCCTCACATCGAGACAGGTCGTCCTGTGATGCCACGTCGGTAATTGGTGCTATAGATCATATTTTACAGGCTGTGGGTTATAAACACTGGTGGAACATAGCAAAGTAAAAGTAGTAAAGTGCTGTACTTTTAGGTATCTGTACTTTACTTAAATAAAGTTTAAAGTAGATACCTTTTACTTTTACTTCACTTTATTTGAGAGCAGTATCCGTACTTTCTACTCCACCACATTTTTGAACTGGGCTGAAAAGTAAAATAATTCTTATTATTGTTTGAGACCTGCTAAAAAGGCTGAGGGTTTATTTTTAACACGTTCATAGTTTGAGCAAACAAAGCTATACAATTAAAAAAACGCTAGATTCAGTCGTTTCTATTAAACAAAATTCAGCACAAATCTTTATCAATCAAAAACAATACATTTGGAGCCTTACAGGACCTCAAAATATGCACAAAATGACTTCTTACTCTTTAAGCACATCTTAAACAGATACTTTCTTTGCTGCTGTATGTGGACTTTTACTTAAGGGGGCGTTCTATAATTTATAAATACAGGTTTCATTCCTTTGTTTGGGGTGTCTCGCATTGGATCAGAGATCAGCCGGACCTTCTGTCTGTAAATGGCATATACTCTGTTTTTTTGTAATAAACAGGATTACACTATCAGAGCTACTTTTCACTATCTTTTGGGTTAATTCCTGAACACACTCCGGACCGCAGGACAGCTATAAAGGTGAGCAGCTGTGTGGAAAATAAACCAAAATAGCACAGCAGTTCTGATAAAAAAAAATAAAACTAAATTACAGCGATGATGTAGAGCAGTGTTTCGTTTGAAAACTCATCACTACTTCCTGTATTTTTTTTTGACACTTAAAGATCCTATATTACACAAACTTGACTCTTTAAGCCATGTTATAATGTTTTTACCTCCTCAAAAACAGACCTGGAGTTGTGTTTTGTTTCATTCTCACATGTTTTCTCACATGTTTGAGTCTCCAAAGCTCAAAATTCTCTGTTCCACCTTGTGATGTCATGAAGTGGTAGTTTTCAGATTAACATCACTCTTGTCTTTTGTTAAGAAGAGATTGGCAACTGAAGCTGAAATGATCTAAATGATTCTAGTGAAGGTGTTTCGATATTAAAATCACAGTGGAGCACTTCCTGTATTACCACATGACATCACAAGGTGGAACAGGGTGTTTTCAGTTTGAGAGAAGGACATGGTTTGTGATTTAAACATTAGTGAATGACCGAAACACAACTACAGATGTATTTGTGATGAGGAAAAAATCAGAAAGTAGCATAATATGAGCGCTTTAACTGACTAGCCCAACAAACAAAGTAATAATTAGAAAAACATCACAACCTGTCACATACACTTAAATGTTTCATCATTTTGCACAGGGGAAAAAGCAAGCAGGCATGTTGGCGGTAGTTCAAACCGTTTTCTGTAACTTGGCGCTTCCTCATCTGCAAAGTGAAAGCCAACTCATTTTCGGGACCGGTTGTTGGCGCGGTGGGAGCGTGTTCTAGTTCGCTATAATTACTTTTATATGGTCGGCTTGAAAACCGCACGATTAAGTTCAAGTTCATTCTAGTGTGGAAAGCGGTGGGAAATATTGACATTTTGCAAAAGAGGAGGAGAACAACATGGTAGACAGGTGCAAGGAGAACGACGTGGCAGATGGGTGCAAACATAATACAAGCACTGGCTGTGTATATAGATGCTCACAGCTAGCCCGATAGCCGCCACATTCCAAATAGCTAGCCTACTGGAGCATGGGCGTGACGTGGTTCCGTCAAGGTCTGGTTCAAGTTGACATCTAGCCTCGTCATTTTGATCTTAAAATGTTCGTTTAAGCTCCTCCGCATGATCCTGGGGGTTTTATTTCACCTTTTTGTCCGTAAATAAAGATATGAACACTGATAACAAACCAATCAATGCCTGTTAGCATCAGCAACAAGTTTGATTGACAGCTATCGTGCCTAATTGCTAAACTAAGCAACCAACGGTGCTATAAACGTCGCTACAATTCACTCGCTTGGCTCCGCTGATACCCGGAGTTATAGCAGTTTGAATGCTCCTTCATACATAAAGGAATGGAGATATTTATGTCATTTATCTCAGGCATATGTAAAAGATAAGGTTTAGTGGTCAGTAGATGTTTGTAGATTTAAACAAAGCTCTGACTTCATATAAATGTGGTCAATGGGTTGGTACCAGCTGAGACCTTCATAATTTGCGATATTTGTAGGTTAATACTAGCAGCTGCAGGAAAAAAACGCAGGAGTATGATAAGTGGATGATAGCATTAGCATCGAAAGTTATGTTTACTAATTATATATCTATGAACGGTGCGAGCAGGAAGGGGCAAGTACTTTCACCAACCTCACTCCTTATTGGCTTTTCCGTTGTGCGCTCGGATTTAGAAATATGGGACTTGGTTGCAGATTAGCCTAGGGTGACCAGGCGTTTACCCGGGACAGTCCCAGTTTTGAGCCCTGTGTTCCCTGACCCAGTAGATTTATCCAAAACCGTGGATTTGTCCCAGTTTTATACAAGAAATGTCCCAGGTGTCCCTATTTTGACCCATGGTCCACCAACAGTAAAAAGGAACATAACTTTTTTTTTTTTTTTCTAAATTACACACTCTTTTTATTTCATTCCAAGTTTATTATTACCAGTCAGCCCAAACCGGGGGTGCCCCAGTTTTCGGTCACCCTAGAACTGCTAGCCTTGATTGGCTTCATTTGGCTGGAGCTCGGGATATAAATGTCAAAAATCAGGCAAGTTTGATGTTTTCTTTGTTGCAGTTTCCAATGATTATCTGTCAGTATTCCTCTTTTTTCCCTATGTTCTCCTGTGCCGTATCTACCCTCCCTTCTGTGTGTCTCTGTTTTCCTGGAGCTGGGCGGAGAGTCTGGCACCACCCTCACCAACGGTTTCCACCCACTACCCACCTGCAGCCCATTGCCAATCAAGCTACAACCTCTGCAGAACAAAGACTCAGCTCACTCACCCACACGCTGCCGGGTCGTTTATCCGCTGTGCTGCTCGGCGTAGTTCGTTTTGTTGCATTTTTCTCGTTAGTTAGTTTGTTTTTTCATGTTTTCTTTAGTCCCTGTTTTTTGAACCTGACCCACGCCCACAGACCACCTCAGCCTCCGACCCAACTCCCAGCATCCAGCTCTCAGCCTTTGTCTATCTTCCTATAAACCTTCTTCATTTTTGAGTTTCCATTCTCAAAATATATAAAACCCATAGAAAGTTTAATACTTATTTGTAGCTATCTCAGCATTGTCAGTGTATTGGAACATTGGATTATCCATCTGTCCATCTATCCATCCATTTTCATCCACTTATCAAGAGGAGCCCACCCCAGACACGTCCTCCAGCTCCCACGGGGACCCCAAGGCATTCCCAGGCCAGCTAAGAGATTAGGATTAGTCAGTTACATTACACTTAGCAACTTTTTAATAATATTGTACTTCACAGAGTAGTTTTCAGATGCCATGTTTTATATTCGCAGCAACTTTTGAAAGCCATTCCACATCCTGCTGATCCTCTGAAAGCACACGCCGCTGTGTCAGGCTTTTTTGGGGTAAAACCACTCGTTTTGATTACGCCGCGCGCTGCTGTAAAACGCTGTAAAGTGCTGCAAAGTCAAAACCCCCTCTAGTGATTCAGAGACAGCGTTTAATTATGGCAGAGTTTCTGTACAATGCAAACCTTTTTCCGCAAGAATAAAAATGTGTTTGTGTGCGGCACTTGCACTATCACATCTGAAAATGCCATTTATTTGGAGCAGGGTTTTGTTCCACAGCTATTCATAGAGTTTGGTAAAAATGTGCTAGACAGAAAGACAGATACAACATGTCAAATTTATATCATTTCTATTTTAAAGGAACCTTTAGGCCAGGGGTCTCAGACTCGCGGCCCGCGGGCCAATTGCGGCCCTCGGGCCTGTAGTTTGCGGCCCCCGCCTTGATATGACACTTTAATGTTAATGCGGCCCGCGAGTTTGACATGTGTGGCACTTTACAGTGTTGTGTGCGGAGCTGAACGAATCTACCAATCACGGTGGGGTATATGGCTCTGGGGGCGGGACATCGGCCGGGTTTGATGCAGAGAAACATTTCTCATTGAGTGAAAGTTACTGTAGCGCTGCCATGGAGGGTTATATTCTGTGCCTGGTGCCTCGTTTATATTGAGCACACGCGGACATTCGTCCGAGCGCGTTGCGTTCACAACACAACGCTGTTCAGTGGGATATTACACATATATAAATGTACATAAATATATTCATATATTAACACACGCACGTCAATGGCACTTAGAGAGTTCATATGAGGTCTCTCTCTGACAAAATAAATCAAAGTGATGGTTATGTGGTGGGATAAAGAAAAGTAAAGAGCTCAGTGCTCCTCCTGTGTCTGCGGTCACATAGTGACACCTGTGCAACCGCAATAACAGTCCCCGGTAACCCGGACCAATTATAGGGTCGCACCGTTATTTGTCGGTCATTGGCCGTGTCCCAATTCGCCTCATGCACAGTTTCAAAGTACACTTTGAAGTGCTGTTCAAAGTCCCCGGCCAACGAAGGGTGCTCCTCTGCCTTCGTGCTGAAATGGGGCTGGGAGATAGTCTGCAGTCACATAGTGGCACCTGTGCATCGGCATAAACAGTCCCCGGTAACCCGGACCAATTATAGGGTCGCACCATCAGACAAGCTTTAACATTTCTCATATTTCTCTCTTTTTTAATCACTCTCAAAGTTCAAACCTTCGTAGATAAAAAAAAAAAAAAATGAGCACAGTATTATAGAAAGACGCCAAATACTATACTGTAAATAAAAATGACTTTTTTTTTGGGGGGGGGGGGGGGGGGGGTGCGGCCCAGCCTCACCCCGACTCTGCCTCCAGCGGCCCCCAGCTAATTTGAGTTTGAGACCCCTGCTTTAGGCCCTGTTTTCACTGCAAATGTGATGTAGAATTAGATGTGCTCTACAAACCGGTCTTCTCCTCCTTATCTTTGCTGTTCCCTGCTGATTGATCACTCTCCAGGGCAGCTCTCATCTTCCTCTTCTTCATCCGATGCTGAAGAGGCAGACGGGTTTGATGCTGGACCGCTGACCTCTCGCTGTGTGCATAGCTTTGTAAATGTGCAGTCTTTGTCTTTGGATAGGTTGGATCCTATAAAAAGTTTGAGATGAAAGATTTACCAAGCTCCTGCTATTGTTTCTCATTACGCACAGCAGGATTTTGTATTGTTGTAATTGTATCTATTAACACTAAATCTTCCCATTAACTTCCAAGGCCCTTGCAAAATAAAACCATCTGAAGAGCTACTGAAATGTCCTTAATGCATTTTCCTTTTCACACTAACTTTTGCACTGTTTATATATAAGCACAGACAGCAGAAAAAGTGTCATTTCATTTAGATGATATCAAGTTTTAAAGATAATGCAACGTTTCATTGCAACTTTTGAAGCTGTCATGGCTCCACCACACTCGCTCCACCACACTCGCTCCTCTACACTCGTTCCTCCACACTCGCTCCTCCACACTCGCTCCTCTACACTCGCTCCACCACACTCGCTCCTCTACACTCGCTCCTCCACACTCGCTCAAAGTGTGTAGCAGGTGCTAGGTAAAGTGCGGATCAAAACATTCCAGAGATTTGGGACACCTTGTGAACTTCAGAGTCTCAGTGTGTTCAAACTTTTGACTGGTAGTGTATGTATAGAGCTCCTGTAGTTGAGGTTATGCAATCCCAGCATGCACCTCCAAACCCCACACTGGCAGTGGTTGTGGCTGAGAACTTTCCATAGAAACCAGCAGCGTCGGCCGTAATGAACAAACTTTATGTGAGTTTCAGAGACTGTGGATTATTGTTGTGCACTGGGATGTTCACATTATCAAGTGTAGAAGAAAGTCTGAGCTTTTTACCGGATTTACAAAGCTCCAGATCGACAAGAGAAGTGGATTTCTGCAGCAAACGGGCTAGTAGCTAATCAAGCATTGAGCATTAGATTAAATAAGATATAAATGCATTTTAACATCGATATTTTTGGCTTTATTTTTTTCACAATTCAACCATTGTCTCATAACGATTCTAATATTGTAAGTGGAGAAAACCGTGTGTAAATGCTCTGACCACGCAGGGGGGCTGTGTCTGAATGTCCCCCCCAGTCCCTAACCCAGACATGGACAAACTAAGGCCCGGGGGCCACACACGCCGCTTTGGGCTTATTAATCCGGCCCGCTGAACGTGACCAAATTATATTAAAAGCTAAGGGTAAACCTTGTTCACTTTATCTTTTCAAAAAGTTGTTGATCTTTTGGCACTTGATAAAACCGAATATGAGTTTTTCTGCTGTGTTTATTTAACTGAAATTTAATACATTAATTTTAAGTTTAAATAATGCATTTGGAAAACAATTTGTACAATGAACGTTGCATATTCATGTTTTGCTACATGTTACTGACCAGATCTCTAATGTAATATTAACATATATAAATCCTGTCCCTCTGCCAAATTTTAGTGTCAAAAAGTTTGCCCTGCCCTAACCCCTCATTCACCACACGCCTATGTAGCATTATGGCTATTTTTGGGTCACGTGACTCTGACGTCTGGGTGAACAAAAAAGGTCTAAAGGCTAAACTCCGACTGGCACACAAATATTCATGGACTAATAGTAATTATATACGTTTTTGTCAAGCTGGACCTAACATTATTTGCTTTTTGTCTGAGATGTGGAAGATGTCGTTTAACAGCTCAGGCTAAGGTAAGCAACTAACACTAGCAGCTTTACACAGCAACAGTTTCTTTAAGAGTGTTTTATCCATAATCAGGATCCACAGTGTGATAAACCGGCGCTTCCATCTGCTTCATTCAGTCGTGTCGCCAGTTTAAGACCTGTTGCTGTTGTTATTTTCCCAACTCTTGCAATGCATTGTGGTCTATATTGACAGATTTAGTGACCAGTACTGAACACTACTTTTCAAGATGCATTGTGGGAACTTTTGAGTGCACTACATTTTCACCAGCTGCTCATTCGGACACCACTAAAAATGGCGTGACCCCTACTTAGCGCTCTAAGTGGGGGATAGCGTGGAGAGGACATTTGAAGCTCCAGCACTTGAGAGTTTGTTTGGCTGCAGGTCTTCGGCGTGAGGAGGGGTTGTGTGTGCGTGACCGACAGGAGCTGCTGTGGGAGCAAGAATAATTAGGCTGGTCACCATAACAACTGAAAGCTGGAACAATCTTTTGTCTGTGTACAATTTCTTTGCATTTGATGAGATATTTTGTCATTTTTTTTCTGCACTGTGATAGAATTTGCACTGTAGAGGGTTGAATAAATAACTTCTATGACTCATGGATACAAATTAATACTAAAGTGTTACTCTGCTGTTTGCACCTAATGGGACATGTTGTTTTTTTTTAATGATATTGCACATTACAGTCATTTTTTGGGAATAATCAGTTAGTTTCAATATTCTCATTTAATTGTCTATGTTTTCTTCAGCAATATATCGTAATGTTTCTAAGAACATTATTACTGAGATGACAACTATCAGCAGGAAATTATACAAAACTTGAGCTGCAAAAGAAGCATTATTTTGTTTTAGCCCCCTCTTCTTGGCAGGGGTGTAGCTCCAACTTCTGGGCCCTGGGTAAAAATCATCTTGGGGGGCCCTCACTACCTATATTTATGAAAAATACCCAGATGCCCACCCGCCCTCTAGTCTCTGTAAGAGGATCCCATAATCCGCAGTGTCAAAGGCAGCACTCAGATCTAACAGGATCAAGACTGAGACTTTGCCTGCATCAGTGTTCAGGCAGATGTCATTTGTCACCTTGATAAGACCAGTCTCATTTACTTTCATCTGTGTTACATATGGCTCAAATGGCAGGGAACAGTTGGAATTTATAAGACAGAGAGATGGAGAGTCTGTGACAGGCAAAGAGTTAAAGGTTAAAAGCCCTTTATGATTTCCACAATGCCACAGGTGTGCTCTTCCACATATACACCCATGAGTGCGCTGTGAAAGGCAATTCTGAACCTCTCCTCTCCAGCCCGCAGTTGCACCCAGGCGCCGTGTGACATGTGATTTGAGCGCCGGGCTTTGGAGATATGAGCGAGAAATTGGCTTGGACGGGCCCGTGACATTTGGACTGGAGTGGCCACCTGCCGCTGCCCAGCCCACCCAGAGCCAAGAGCAGACCGGAGCCAAAAAGCTGCACACTGCGGAAACCGGGCTCCGGGCTCATTTTGGGGAACAATCTGTCCCTGTGAACCCAGAATGTGATAAGTGCCTCTATTCTGCAAATAAACAAAGCACCGGCCAGGCCACAATGGAAATAATGCAGGGGTTTTGTGCGGTGTAATTGTTTCATTGTGAAAGTGAAAGTGCATTGAAACAGAAGTGTTGGAATAGCACAGTGACAGAATAAAACAAAGCTGTGTTAGTCTCAGATGTGCTTTTAGGACTAGTGCTGCTAAATGCATAAACAGCTGTCCAGGTATTAAGAGGGGGTATTATGAGAAATAGATTATTTTTAGTTGTCTACCATTTTAAAATAATGTACCATGTTTTACAAATGTCAAAAATAAGAGGGTTTTATATGTCATCCATGCATGTTTAAGTAATGTAGAGATCTCTCCTGGGCCCTATTCGAACCCTCCTTACGGTTAGCTGTAAGATTCTGTAGATTATATGGATTTATTGCTTTAAATGGACTTGCAGAATAAAAACCTTTCACATTTGAGTCTGGATTTAAACATTGTCAAAGTAGAGGTCTGTCTCACATCTCAGGAAGAATGTTACAGGTTTTAGCTGCATAAACTGAAACAGTGATTCCCCATGTTTAGTCTAAACTCTGGGCACCAGTAGGAGGCCGGTCCCTGAAGTCCTATACACATATAAAAAAATACACAATTACTAAAATGTGAAAATCTCTTTGTGGTTGTTGGAGTTGTTAGCAGTAAATCCAGCAGAATGCCAGCCCCTGAACGCCTCACGCATTGATATACAAGTGTAATCTTCATACATCACCAGCGCGTGGTGTTGTGTTCAAGGACATATGGAGACACAGATAAAAGTACAGAATATATTTGTATGTCCATGCTGCTCTAAAGGTTCACACTGGAAGAAGCAGGAGTTTTAAAGGGTTTTTTGGAAGGAACCCGAATGACTGTCCCGTCTTGTCTTTGTCCTGTCCCCTGTCCAAAAAAAAAAAAGCAGCCAGACAGTACCTCTCTGGGCCAGACTATACCCCTCTGTGTGTCAATCTCCTACCTAAAGAAGTTTAAATGTGTTATTATTTTTGCCAGGTCAGTAAAGAAAAAGGATGCACCGATTCAGCTTTTTCAGAATAGATTTCAATACTATGGCCTTAAATATCTATTGATACTCGATATCAACCGATACCAGTGCAAAGACTGAAAACAGCATTTATTTCCTGGAAACAAAATGAACAGAAGACAAAGCTGATCCAAATGTGTTATGTATCTGTTACTTATCTCTCAAGTAAGATCGAAGTGTAGCAGAGAGAGGAGGAGAGACAGAGGGAAGATGAAATGGAGGGACAACCAGGGAAAACGGTAAAATAGGCCCATGGGACTAGTTTGCATACATGGGGCACATGGAGGGTCTGTCACCCACTTGCTCCCCCTAGAGGACAGAGCATCAGTTGGGCTTCGTCTGAGCAGAATGACATGATAGGGGCCTTGAGGTCAGGTTATAATGCACAGATCCTGTGGAACATTCCGATGTGAGTGTGTCTCTCTCATATGCTCTTATTATTTAGTTCATAACACATGCAACAATCAAAGTTACTCAAAACTGTCATGTGGATTAATTTATACAAATCGAAACATTTTTAACATACAAAAGTAGATGATTCATAGATGCCAAAATGACATGACTAAAAACCAGTTTGCAGTGAACCCATATGAGCTCTGCTATAAGTTTTATCAGTTTTTATCATTTTTTATCATTATAGACCACTAGGAGCCCTGACCACAAAATGATTTCACTTACTAGACCAAACTTAACATTAAGACAGCTGCAGTACATTCAGAACGCTGCTGCTCGGGTCCTGACTAGAACCAGGAAGTACGAGCACATAAGTCCTGTGCTCAGGTCTCTGCACTGGCTCCTGTGGCTCAGAGAATAGACTTTAAAGCAGCTCTGCATGTGAACAAGTCTCTCCATGGACCAGCACCAAAGTACATCTCCAACACATTATGAACTCGCACTCTGAGGACTTCAGGGACGGCCTCCTGCTGCAGTCCTGGTTTAGATCTGGTTCAGTCATGGTTTAGTCCCGACCTTCCTGTCTTCCTGAAGATGTGAGACAGGCCTTTACTTTGACTGTTTAAATCCAGGCTCCAAACGGTTCTGTTTAGCTGCACATATGACTGAAAGGATTTTATTTTACAGTCTATGATTATTTCTGATTACTTATGTTTTGATTTGTTTCCATTGTGATTTTAAGACTGTGCTTCCTGATTGGATAACAGTCATATAACAGAAACAAGCTGAAAATTATACCCATTATTAATAAATCAGCATTTCAATTGTTATCAGTAAAATCTATATTTGATTTGAACATGAAAACAACATCAGTTTATGAAATTTAAACTCAAAATCTTACAAACAGTTCTTTTAATTCACGCTAAATCTGCTAAATCCTAATTCTTAAGCCCCTGCTCCACTGGGCTTTTTTTTTTGTTTGTTTTTTTGTGAGGAATATGGATTTCCAATTTGCAGGACGGCCTTTTCTTCAAGGACAGCAGCCCGTTGGAGTGCACATCATTTTGTGTGATAAGGATCGAGCTGCACAGAAAAGATATGCACACAGATGCACACATACACATGCACGCACACACAGATACACACACAGATATACACACACACACATGCACACGCACAGATATAAGCACAGATGCCTCTCCAAAACCCTCCCAGCGCTTTGTCTATTAAAAGATGAAATATCTGAAGACTAGATTAGCGGCTGCTCCAAGGAAACAGGGCCATTACCAAACAAGAGGCGTTAATAAGACAAATAGCAGCAGATGCAGCAGTGTAAGTTTGGAGAGCGCACAGACCATACAAGGGCAAACTGTTCTGGGAGCGACAGCCAGAAGCAGTGCCAAAGGAAATAAGGATAATGGGAATATGTAAGAATGACTCGTGTAGATTACAAACGGGGTTGGGCTGGAGGTGAATCAATACAAACGTATTTCTGTAGTAAGAAAATAAAAGCCGAGTGGAAGTGTTATAAGAGGTCGAAACTGAGAGTAACCGATTTAAAGCTAAATATTGGGTTATAAATAAGAACCTCTCCAAGTTCAAGATGGGCCCGGTTGACTTGCCTGAGCCGCCAGTCCGTTCTACATTCTGATCCAGAGGGGGCTAGAACTGGACAACAGAGCGTGAAAAACCTCCGGTCGAACAAGAGACGGTCCAGTCACACTCGCTCATCTGTGTCACATGTCCCTCAAACGCTGAAGACGTCTCCTCTCAAAAATTCTCATAACATTTACAACAACGGCATGTCCCACCGGGAGGAGGCCCCGGGGAAGACCCAGGACACGCTGAGGGGACTATGTCTCTGGCCTGGGAACGCCTTGGGGTCCCATCGGAGGAGCTGGAGGACGTGTCTGGGGTGAGGGAAGTCTGGGAGTCCCTGCTTAGACTGCTGCCCCCGCGACCCGGCCTCAGATAAGTAGAAGAAAATGGATGGATGGATGGCATTTACAACAAAATATCACTTATTTAAGCTGAGATAAGAGAGTTTGGTGTTTCCATTGCTGATTCTGCAAAAATCTGCTCTGTTGCTCAGTCCTTTATGGAGTTTTTTTTGGGGGTTTTTTTTTAACGTGTGAGCAGCCTCTGATTGGTTAATCCACCTGTCAATCACACCCTCTGGAATCGAGGAGACGGGATCCTGCTCCAGATCCCTTCATCTCTTTAAAGTTTTGTCAAAGCTTGTGGTTCTGATTGGACAGGTAAGTGATTGACAGGTGGACTAGCCAATCAGGACATGTATGGTCCATCTGTATAAAAACAAATATGGCTAAAAAGATTTTGAGTTTTAGGCAGCTAAAATCTTCCTTAAGATGAAGCAGGACAGAAAGATTTTTATGTTTTCTGTCTCTTTTAATGTTAATTTCATGCTGATTATTTATCTGTTTGTATTGTGACTTTAATGTCTTCCTTATTCTGTAAAGTACTTTGAATGACTTTGTGTACAAACTGTGCTATACAAATAAACTTGCCTTGTATAGTGAATCTGGTACTTAGTCTAAAAGCAGCTGCTCTTTCAATTTTTCCTTTAAAATTAAATATACAGAATTAAGTTCATTTTTATTCTAACAGGTTGTGCAAGATTTATCAAATTTGAATTGAATCGAGATCTAATCATTTCAAATGGTCCATGATCTGCTTGGGTTGTTTTAATGCAGAGGTTTACAGCCAATAATCTGTCAGTAAAAGACTGTGGTTTGGAGCAGACTTTGGAGGAAGATATTTGATTATTTAAATGTTTTGAAGAATGGACACAAAAAAGAAAATGTATTTTGTGGTGAAAATCACATTTGGTCTAAGTATTTAGGGCTTTCCCTATTGCCAAGATTGTAAAATGTATTTTCCAGGGTCATGTCCATGTGTCTACTGGGTCAACTGCATCTTTATTTGAGGTACAGTGTCGTCCTCCATAAGAATAAAACATCATTGTGCAACTTTTCTGGTGGGGAGACTGCCACTTCCTTGTCTCCATGGAGATATTGTTTGGCCTGGAATGTTTTACCTATTGGCATTAAACTTATCTATCTCTGTAGAGACAAGAAAGTACTGCTACCAAGACAATAAAAGTAATAAATTGATTTAAAAAAGCTGCAGTTTGATAAAAGCAGGACAGAGGAGTTCAATGCCAGGCTGTAGAACTCACAAAATGACTCAACATTTGTCAGTGAAGTTGTGGATCAGGGCGCCCTCTGCAGAACAGTTAAATGGAAATAGGAAACATTTTTGCAGTTTGGTCTTTGAATATCAATGTCTGTGCAATATTGTGTCCAAAAGAGTTTTAAAAAGGCTGCTGCCAGACTAGCTCTTGGGTTGTCAGCAAAAGCCAGGACTGAGTGACCTGTCGTCAGCACATCTCAGGCAGAGCAGGACAAAGATCAGATCTTGTGACTTGGCAAATACTGGTAGAGTGAAGGGTCGACCTATAACTGAAATGTAATCTCAGTAATGGTTAAATGTCTTCAGTGCCAACTTCAGAAAGCCCAAGCTGTGCCACCAGTGATGCCAATCCAACAGCTCGGCCTCAGCAAGTCCCAGCATTCAATCAGAACAAGATACTGTCTGATTATGAAATAATGTTAAAGAATGTATCTAATTTTGAGCAATTGTGGTGACTCATCGGTTTAGACTGTAACAGATTACACACATGTGGGTGAAGTGTCTTGGCCAAAGACACAGCAACTGCAAAACTGTCTTCATGGATTAGGTCTCTGATGCCCACTGCTGAAAACAGGCTGGAGTGAGACCGTAAAAAGACAATCAAGCAGCATATCTGGGGCTAGCTAAGCATTAAACATAGATGTAATGTCGATAGTTGTGCTCAGGCACATGTTCCATGCTCTATCCATCAGTGTGCAGTACACTGACCCTGACTGGGGGCTCACCACATGAGTGTTCTGACCAGTCAGCATGAGAGCGGGCGGGGGCAGAGCTAGACAATAAAACATGACAACTGAAGGAATTTGATCCTTCATTGAATTGATGGAAAAAGTTTAGAATCTCAAAATGTGTAACACAAAATCCATCATTTCTGAAATATGTCAAAACCCATCAGCCAAACACAAACTTTTTTTTTTTTTTTTACAATGCACTGGACTGTGTTTGGGAGACAAGGGACAAGTGCCTCGTCCGAGTAAACCTGTGTTCTGAGTAAACATGCTCAGAGCGATGGGACTGGACTGGTGACATGTGGCGGGATCATTTTGAAAATGTGGAAGGAACCAAATCCTCCTACACTGGAAATGTGGAGGGAGAGAGTGATACACACATACAAGCACACACATTATTCACTCACATCACCTCAGCAAATGGACATGCAGGCTATGTTTTTTTGTTGGGTGAACCATAAGTAAACAATTAACAATCCCGGCCCATACAGTTCATTTTGAAACACGCCCTTCACTCATGGTTTAAAAGTGGGCACCGTCCCTTTAAACATGTTCATCTCTTATGCATGTTCTTGGTGTGTATGATCAAAGGCCGACCTGTTTCACATACAGAAGGTGTCTCCTTTACGGTCCTGGAGGTAAAGTATTGCACCATGAGGCTCTACATGAAGTGATTTGACATAACAGACAAATGAGCCGACATCCTGCTCTCGCCGAAACACCTGGAAAGAGTTACATCATGTGAGCGCAGGACAGGGCCGGGAGTTTAGCCCCGTCACTGTAAACTCCAATCTACACATCAACTCCAGTCTGATCCTGAGGCCTGTCAGAGCGAGACAGGAGCTCAGAGTGTCAGAGATCTGCGTCAATCTTTGCTTTTATATTACATCACTAATTCTCCAGATACAGTACAGACAATATTATCCTGCAAATACGAAATAAAGAATGTACTTAATTGTAGATTTACAGTTGCGTACTTTCCATTACCGTAACTCCACAACCAATTCAACTCATCGCGGTGAATAATTAGCATTTTGAACTTTGGTGATGCCGATAGACTCGCAGTTGCGGACTTTCCATTACCATAACTCTGCAACCAATTGTACTATCATGTAAAGTCAAACGGCATCTCAAAGCAGAGGCATGGGGCTCTGTAAATATGTTACTGTCATTACGGTAATATGCTTACGTTGTCCCTCGAAGATGACCAATCAGAGCGCAGGTGCCGCCGGGATTCTCCCAGGAAGGATGGATAGATAAAATAGAGATAGTTGTGTGAAAAAAAGGCAGAAGTACATGGTGATACTTCCTTTAACATGATTTTTATGGCTTAAAAAAAGAAAAAACAAAGCCTACACGAGCTGTAATCGTCTATAATGTCCTCAGTCCATGCCTCTGCTTTGAGATGCTGTCTGAATTTACATGATCGCACAATCGGTTGCGGAGTTACGGTAATGGAAAGTCTGCAACTACGATTGTACAGCGGCGATAGCATCCAACGCTAAAGGGTCAAGTCAGGAGTAAGACACATTTTTTTTTCAGTTGGACTGGCCCAATTGATCATAATCAGTACTTTTTAAGGCAAATTTGAGTAATTCTACCAATATAACCTTAATAACATCACATTACATTGTCATACAGACCTAATATTAATATTTCAAGCCTTATTTAAAGTATGAAGTCCAAACTATGTTAATGCACCATCTGAATTATCCACTGTATTGACTGTTGGCCCGTTATAATGCAGATGCAGACAGCACACAGCATTCTCATTTCAACCTTGTAAGCTGCTTTTTTTTTTTTTACATACATCTTTACTGGGCCAAAACACATTTACAGTACTATATGAAAAACAGTTAGAGGGCCTTTAAGGTTAAAATGCAAATACGAGAAAATGAAACTAGAAACAATTTGAAGACAAACCAAGTCAGCTAATTACAGTCTAATTAGAGCCATGGTGCTGCTTGACATTTTGGCTCAGCACAGATCTCTAAATCTTCAATAAGAAATTAATTGCTTGCTGAGAATAATTAGTCTTGTTTTCCTCGTTTTGCGTTTTACAACCTGAGCCATATGAACATACCTGGAGTTTTCCTTTGGTGCGCACATGGACATAACTAACACACCAGCCTTCGTTTTCCAAGTAGGAAGTGAGCATAGCTTCCAGCTCCATCGACTCTGGCTACAATTCGCTTTACATTGAAAAACTGTGGCCCCTCTCTCTGTAACTGCTGCTGTGAGCCTCGTCATTTTGGTCTTAAAATGTTCATACTAACCCGCTCTACATGTTTGAGTAACCTTTTATCGTCCTGCTTGAGTACTCGAAAACAGACTCTGGGTCACACATGTATGATTAAAAAATGTTCAACAACAAAAACGTATTTAAAAAAAAGGAACCAAATGTTAAATAATGAGCTACCTCTGCCATGTTTCTTCTGTTCGCCTCCATCTGCATAACTCCCCCTGAACCCGCAGCCGCTCCAGCTCCCTTTAATCTCTATTTCGGTGCGCACTGGCGTCTTCACTGTGATGTTTAGCCTGGTTTCGATTCCCCTCTCCTCCCTGTGCATGTGGGGCGCATACGTTCTCTGTAGGTGTGGAAACCCGTGGAGCAGATGGCCTCCTATAGATCTGTATGTATCTGGAGCTGACACCTTTACAGCGCGAGGGGTCGGGGGTGAGAAGAGGAGGTTTCCGAGCTGATAATGCACCCAGCCCGGTCTGCCTGTGACACCCTTTGATTCACAGTGGACACCGTGGCCGGTGAGGTCAGACAGCGAGCGGGTCATGGTCAGAAAGTAAATGTGTTAGAACAGAGAGGAGAGGGAGAAAGGCTGATAGAATTTATAATGGTATTGTTTAAGGATGTGGTTGTGAAGTGTTTTTTGACAGGTAAGGGTCAGCATTAGGTTTGGGTTAATACTTTTCTGATTATGTATTGGTTTGGTGGGATAGTACCATAAATCAGTGCTTTTTCAACATTTTTTGAGCCAAGGCACATTTTTTTTTCATTGAAAAAATCATGAGGCACACCACTAGCAGAAATGTTAAAAAAATGAAACTCTGTGGCCTAAATTTACAATATAAAGTCGTTCTCATCAAAATGTCTTGAATAGGAATCAAATAAACACAAAGAAAAAGTATTTTATAATAAAATAAGATATTCCTACTCACTCAGTGTGAAACCTGGGCCTGTTTGGATGAACACAGAGCTGATATCCTGGCAGGAATGCAGGAAAAGAAAGACACACATGAAGCTCTTCCTCAACAGCTCTCAGTCTTTCTCTGTTTTTAATTTTTCATACACACGGGCCAAGAACATGCCCAAGTGTATGAGCAGCAGGAGGAACTAACCACCGGACCTCCGTATGAAACAACAAGGCTTTATACTCCGCTCCCATTTCCTCACACAAAGATGCAAATATGTGACTTTTCACGGGTCGTGACTTTACAAAGTTTACCAAGCACACAACATCCAACACATGAACTAGGTCTGCTGGTAAAGTCTTGGCTACAAGGGCCTCACGGCCACCACCTACTGACATGGAAGAGTATTACATGGTTACTCTGCCGATCTCTAGACAGCACAGACACTCGACAACAGCACATTATTTGTGGACCATAATTAATTTGTTTTCAAAGACAAATTTTTAGACCAATTACATGTAATTGGATAATTTCCCATGGCACACCAGACAATATTGGGTTCAAAAACACTGTCATAGATTATTTATATAAACAGACATAACCTGCTCACTGCCACGTTCCAAATAGGAAGTGAGCGTGGGTGCTCTTCTGGCTCCATTGACTCTGTCAATGGAGCCAGAGTCAATGGAGCCCCTCCCATTGCCCCTCTCTCCATAATGTTGCCCCTCTCTCCATAATTGCTGCTGTCAGACTCGTCATTTTGGTCTTAAAATGTTCGTATTAACCCCGATCGTGGTATTTCTATTTCACCATTGTGTCCGTAACTCAAGATATGAAGATTAATAACAGACAAATTAGGCATTCTTTCCCCGAGGTTGCTCCCTCTAGCGTTAGCAACAGGTTTGATTGGCAGCGTTGCTAAGCGCTTGCTCCCTGCTAAACCAGAAGTGCGGGCGTGGGATGGGACATTACCTTCAAACAGCCTCGCTCCAGATTGGCTCTTTGGTTGCTATGAAACTCACAGTCAGAATTCCTAATATGAAACTCGGCTCTAAACTCCGCCCCTATAACTGCGTGTCGATGAGCTTCATTTGACTGGAGCTGAGCGCTATGGGTGACGTCACACTCACTTAGTCCACTTCTTTAAACAGGCTATGATCTGGACCTACACTGTAGACTCATTTTGAATCACTATTGCCTCATAATGCACTGATGAAAAACAAGCCAATTTACAGACAGGAGCGTTCACACAGGAGCTTTTATGACCTGGGGGCCTGAGTTTGCTGGATTATAGTAGGTCAAATTGGGATACATTTATACAAGCGTTTTCAAGGACGATTTGCATGGGAGTAGAAGACATAATTATTACAATTTACCCGAGATCAAACTAATCCCGTGCAAATAGAGCTCAAGGTACAGTGCCTTTATTGATGAACAATGGTGGTTTTGGAGAAATTAGTCATCTAACCTTCGTTCCCTTAAAGGGCCCAGATTACACTAGGTTCTGGTCCATGTTATAATCTTGTTTCCTCATCACAAACTTGCATATTTACGCTGACTTTTTCTCTCAAACAGAAAACACTCTGTTCCACCTTGTGATGTCAAGTGGTGATACAGGAAGCGCTCCACTGTGTTTTTAAATTCCATACACCTTCACTAGAATCATCTGGGTCATTTCAGCCCTGGAATTGCCGATCTCTACTGAACTAAAGGTAAAAGGAGCTGTTAACTTGAAAGCGACCACTTCATGACATCACAAGGTGGAACAGAGCATTTTGAGCTCAGGAGATGTAGACAAACATTACTCAAACATGTGTGAATGAAACAAAACACAAGTCCAGGTATGTTTTTGAGTAGGTAACAGCATTATAACATGGCTCAAATCTCACAAGAGTCAAATTTGTGTAATAAAAGATATTTAAGGTAATACTGGTACAACTACAATTTCCTTACTTTTATCATTATATATGTATATTATTTGTATTTAAATGTTCCATGCAGTATAGACTCACATATGTAGGTCAGTCTCCCTCCTGACAGAATGGCAGGAGGCAGTCTGTTATGCAATAATGTGGGGAAAATCCTTGAAAGTTGATGTAATACAGAGGTATAATGAAACAACTTTGACCATACAACTACAACTTTTTGATGAAATGGTTTAAAATAAAAAAAAAATAAAAAAAGGAGCGTGTGGTATTTTACTATGGGGTGTTTACTCTCTGCACTAAGTCACTCCCACTTCAGAGCTCTATCTCACTAATGAAACTACTGCACATCACATCAGGTTTGCCAAGTTGCTGTGTACAGTTTTGTAACATGTTTTTTGTATATTTATGGAGAATTGTCGCATGGGAGAATGGGTGACATAGGCTTGTGGGCGGAGCATTGAACAAAATCTTATTGTTAATAGTAAGTAATCATAAGGAGGGTTCGAATAAGGCATGGGAGAGATTGCTAGACTACTGAGAAATGCATGAACGACATCTAAAACCTCTTGTCTACATAGATTTTGCAGAATACCTCCTCTTCAAAGTACATATGGCTTTCCAGTCTGTTGGAGAAAATCACAGAAAGATGAATCATGATAAACAGAGAAGGAAACACGTATGAATGTAGCAAAATACAACTCCAGGTTTTGGACGGCATGGTTTAAAATAAATAAACGAATGACACCACAACATATATGTTTTATTTTGCCTATTCTTACAGTCTGAGATATTGTAGAGTGGCATTTACCAACCCACTCCTCCCTCTTGTGAAGTGTGCTCTGATGTTCACACTCGACAGTGGTTCCCATGGGAGTGTGTGTATCTTCTGCCTGACTTCAGCATGTGTAGCTGAGCATTAGAGAGCGAAATGGCCCTGGTGTGTGGCCCCTGAGGCCCTTGACAGCTGCTCAAAGGTCCCCATGTGTGCGACACTAAGGGAGGAGTACAGAGGTGACAGCTCGGTGCAGATAATGGAGGCAGTTCAAAAGCACATACACTGTAGAGCCAGTCAGACACAAGTTCTATTTGTATGCAGAAGGGTGCGACTGGACCATAAAGTGTGTCCTTATTTGGGATGTTACACCAACTCATTGCTCCTCATTCATCAACAGAAACACACCTGTCTATGGTTATGGTGCTTCTGTCCCGTAGGGAAATGCGTCCTCTGCATTTGACCTTTCACATTTAAGGCACAAGAAATTAACCTTTTTGTGGTTCTATCCAGAGTGACAAATTAAAGGAAGTGTGTAGGCAGTGTTGTAGTCAAGACTGCACTAATTGAGACCAAGACCTCTGAGGTTCAAGACCAAGACAAGACCAAGACCTCTGAGGGTCGAGACTGAAACAAGACCAAGACCTCTGAGGGTTGAAACCCAGACAAGACGAAGACCTTTGAGGGTCGAGACTGAACAGGACTGAGACCTCTGAGGGTCGAGACCCAGGCAAGACCGAGACAAGGTCGAGACTTCTGAAGGTCAAGACTGAAACAAGACCAAGACCTCTGAGGGTTGAAACCTAGACAAGACTGAGACAAGGTCAAGACCTCTGAGGGTTGAGACCCAGGCAAGACTAAGACCTTTCAGGGTCGAGATCGAGACAAGACCGAGACCTCTGAGGGTCAAGACTGAAACAAGACCAAGACTTCTGAGCATCGAGACCCTGACAAGACCGAGACCTCTGAGCGTCGAGACCCAGGCAAGACCGAGACAAGACCGAGATCTCTGAGGGTCGAGACCCAGGCAAGACCGAGACAAGACCGAGATCTCTGAGGGTCGAGACCCAGGCAAGACCGAGACAAGACCGAGATCTCTGAGGGTCGAGACCCAGGCAAGACCGAGACCTCCGAGGGTCAAGACTGAAACCTCATAGGTACAAGACCCAGGCAAGACCGAGACCTCTGAGGTCTTGGTAATGTTCTATTTGTAAAAATGAGTTTCTGAAGACTTAGGTCCCAAAAGCAGAGTTCCCCAAAAACACAAACACAATAGCCAAAAATACAATGACAAGCATATCTTCCAAGAATACTACGTACATTTATTGGAAAGACACACAGACAGACAGAATGCATTTTTATTTATTATAATAATGACATTTAGCACAGGGAAATATTATGATATAACATGTTTCAGCAGTATGCACTCACATATGTAGGTCAGCCTGCCTCCTGCGTTCCTACAAGCGTCAGGGAGCAGATGACAGTGTTGTTGACATGATGCACTGTGCTCAACATATGAGGTTAAAGCCTGTTCCTCATCTGTTAATATCTGATGTTTTTTGCCTCAAAGAAGATAAATTGTGCTTATGTGTGCTCTATAGTTATAATATATGACACCCGTGGATCATTATGTTATATTTTGGACATGTTAAATCTCAATATTCGAGTAAAACTACTGTAAACTTTGTTAGAAAACTGCAGTGCCCAATGGGAGCTGACATTGAAATAAATGTCAATAGAACAGAGCGTCCCACAGCTGTCAGCACCTCTGATGGATAGCTGCACATCACACTACCAAATGTTTTATTTTCATTTGTACAAAAATGACTTTGCAACACTGCCAAATCCTGCATGTATCACCGATTAAGAAAATTAGTGGCGGTGAAAATGGGGGTTGATCACCAAAATGGCATCTTGAAAATAAGTGTCGTAATGTGGGGTGTGAAGCGGACCAAAAGATGCGGGACTCGGGGCAAGTTTTACGGTGTTTATTGACAGACAAGCAAGTGACGGAAGAACATACGAGGAGCTGGGTGCAGGGGTGCGGGTCAGGGTCCAGAGGTGTAGGGAAGCAGGGTGCTGAGCAGGAACACGAGCAGGAACAACAGGGAGCGAACAGGAACACGAACAGCACGAAGACAAACAGGTAGCACGATGATGAAACAAGCAGTGAGGTGAGCCGTGACGAGCAGACGATCTGGCACCGAGAGGAGAGTCCTGGCTCCTCTTATCCTCCCGCAGGTGGCGTTGATTGCGCTGATGAGAAGCAGGTGCATGCAGTAGGAGCCAGGAACTCCGCCCAGCTCCAGAGACAGGCAGGAGCAAGGAGCAGGCAGGGATCATGACAATAAGCAATTAAAGATTGCTCAAACATGCACGAATCACTCCAAATACAACTTCAGGGAGTAAATGAGAAGAGGAAAGAGCATGGAGAAAAGCTCTGAAAAGTACATTTTGCAGAATAGGATCACTCAAATAATTATTATCACGGTGGAGATATTTTTTGATTGCTATGATTAGGCAGAACCACCCTCAATCACGTGTCTGTTATGTGTTTCTCATGTCTCCTCTCAAAAATTCTCGTAATATTCAGAACCCTGTCAATCACATGCTCTGGAATCAGGGAAACAGGATCCGGCTCCAGATTTACTCATCTTTGTAAAGTTTTGTCAAAGCATGTGGCTCTGGCTGGATAGGTAAGTTCCTGGCACGCTGGCTGAGGATTTTTTTAAAAACATGTTCAGTTGGTGCATAGATTTGACCGGTTTTACAGAAGTAGTCTTGACTTACACAGGCTGCAAATAAAAAAATATTTTAGCTAATGACATGTTGGGTTTGCTGTGTAATTTGTTCTGATTTTGTCTGATTTTACTCGTTCAAATATGTCTCGTAGATCTATGTTTCATCCCAGAAGTACTTCAATAGCTGTGTTGTTTCTCAAATACATATATAAAGATGATGGATTGTAAAAGTGATCACAGGTTGCCGGGACACAGTGCTTCAAAAAAACAGCTGGACTTTGATTCCATGACGCATTTGATATTCTCAAAATGATTGTAAATATGCAAAATGTTCGATTTGTCATCATGTTGGCAGAAAACCATCCCAGCATGCTATGAAAAAACTCAAATTACTACAATCTACGATGGTGGAAAAGGGTAAAGTCCTGGCCCAGTGTGGTGCCTCTTATTGGCGTCATTGATTTTTTTCCAACTATTTTTAAATTGTCCCGCAGAAATCATTTACATATGTGTCCTTCCCCATGAACTTGGCATGAACTGAAATGTTTTGGAGAATATAAAGTTCTGATTTGAGCCCCACAGTGCGGCGAAGTCTATTGAAATTCGAGGGGTAACAGACGCATCCTCGCAGCAGCAGGCTGAATGAAAGTGGAATAGGAAAGACAGGAGTTGAGGGGAGGCGTGGGGTATTTGGAGACAGCTTTGCTCAGTGGTAGCTCTGAATCGCAGCTGGAGGACAAACCAAGGAGATGCCGACGCAGTTTGGGAGAAGGCACCTGGCAAAACCGTTTTAAAAGAACTGTCTGTATCCTGCCTCTTAGAGTTAAAACAAAGGTACTACAATCACATCTGAACCTGTGTGTCCAGAGTCTAAACCTGCAAACAGAGACACATAAAAGCGTGTCTCATTCTTAGTAGATGGACAGGCCTCATGTGAAAGAACCTCCAGAATTCACTCACTGAGCTGTAGAGGCTGCACTAGCACTGAATCATGATTGGCTGCAGGTGCTGGTGTTTAGGTAGTGCTGATTTAAACTGCTAACCAAAATGTAAGGCTCATTTTGCTTTCTGACTAGACCAAAAGATCAAATAAACAGCTTGGCCTTTACTTCCTATGTCTGTTTTTTCAGAATTAAGAATAAATCAACATCACAATTGCAATCAGTAAAAGCTATATTTGATTTGAACATGTGGGGGGACACAGTTAGGTGGGTTAGGTTTAGGGGTAGCCAGTATGCTAATAGGTGTGAGATCACTCATTGCTGGCATTGCTTGAACGATTATGCTAAATATAACACTTAGCTAGGTCTATTGAAGTCTGTGTAATCCCTCAGTTGTCCAGGTCTGATCCATAGTAAAAGCCAAAGTTAGATCTGTCAACTGGACAAAAAGTTGTAGGAGTGAAGACGTTTCGCTGCTCATCCAAGCCACTTCTTCGATTCTGGTCAAATCGCTGGTGGACCCTGCCTTATGTCTATCGGAAGGGAAGAGCTAGCTATACTGAAACTGCATTGCTATTGTTAACTATTTCAGCCTTAATGACCTCCATTCAACCTTTAATGGTCCTACTATTGTTCTCTGTGTGTCCTTTGTTTGCTTTGGGTCTGAGGATGGAGTTATATATTGGGGACAGGTGATATCTAAGGCCTCCATTCTGACAATAATTCTGATTATCTGACAATAAAGCAGACTCATTTTGACCTCAAGAGCTGCTTATGCAATACGTCTGTACTGGGGGCAAAACAAATTTAGCTCAAATACATGGGACAAAATTGAGTACAAGACGTTTAAGATCAGGACAAGGACAAAAAAACTGCAGCATGGACTGAACAAGGCGGTATTATTTGAGGTTGAGGAACAGTAGGAGGAGAAGGGAGGCTGTATATATCCCACGGTCTCCTGGTAAGTGTCATAATTGAATAGCTGGAGCCTGCCTGTGTCGATGGGCGATAGGTGTAGAAACCGGTCCTTCTGAAACCTAGTGCGAAATCAAGAAGCACGGCCAAGTTATTTTTCCATCTCAGCTCTTCCGTTAGGACAAGCTGAGCACATGTTTTGGTGCAAATTTGGTCCAGAAATTCTGACACTAATGGAGAGATGGCTTGGTGCAAGGGTGTGGACTGGATTGGTTTTTGCAGTTCCCGCATTTGACCGATCTTAAAAAGCCACGGGATTGGATTAGCCAAGCAAAATATACAATTACAGGAAAATTTTCTGGCCTGGAGGGGAATTGGAGAAGGACAGTTAATGGAGGAAGTTGGCTGGATGCTAGAAGCAGCTATAGAAGTCATATATTACACAAAATTGACAAAATTGTGAGCTTTACGCCATGTTATAATGCTGTTACCTTCTCAAAAACATACAACTCCAGGTATGTTTGTGATGAGGAAACAACATTATAACAAATCAGAAAATAGCGTAATATGGGCCCTTTAAGCAGAAACATTAGTGAGTTGCGGCAGGTATTGTAAGAGATTAAAACCTGATAAAGCCAGATAGATTATAAAAGTGGCTAAACACGATGCCTTCTTCAGTTCATGTTGCAGGTTTGTACTGTTCAATCTTCAATATCACGTCCCACGGAACAGACGACAGGACACGGGGAACTCCTCTGGCTGCGGGATTGAAATATTCCCGCATGGGGAAATGTCACATCTGACAGGTCCATAACAATGATCCATGTAAACCTGACAGGTAGACAGGGACTGACTCCATGACAGTTAAACACGGGTAGAAATAAGGCCTGTGGGTAAAACCAAAACGGGCTGACAGCTTATTTAAAGAGGAGGTATTTTACTTCTATGGGGTACTAAAGAGGGGGTATTTTACTTTTATGGGGTATTAAAGAAGGGGTATTTTAGTTCTATATGGTATGAAAGAGAGGGTATTTTACTTCTATGGGGTATTAAAGAGGGAGTAATTTACGTCTATGGGGTATTAAAGAGGGAGTATTTTACTTCTATGGGGTATTAAAGGAGGTACTTTACTTCTATGGGGTATTAAAGAGGGAGTATTTTATTTCTATAGGGTATTAAAGAGGAGGTATTTTACTTCTTTGGGGTAGTAAAGAGGGGGATATTTTACCTCTATGGGGTATTAAAGAGGGGGTATTTTACTTTTATGGGGTATTAACTGTAACACATACCATATGTAGATCAACCAATTAACATGTTTTAAGTTTCACTTAAGTTTCACTAAGTCTCCCCTCCCTTTGCTCTCTGTGCTAAGTCACTCCCCTTCAGAGCACTATCTTATCACAGTCAGCGTTAATGAAACTACTGCGCATCACATCAGGTTTATGAAGTTGTTGCAGACAGTTTTTAAGTCATGTTTTTGTATATTTCTTAAGATTTGTCATAGATGGAGCACGGGTGATGTAGGCTTGTGGGCGGAGCCTTACACAGAATCTTACTGCTAACCACAAGGAGCGTTTGAAAAGGGCCTGGGAGAGATCGCTAAATTACTCAAACATGCATGGATGGCATCTAAAACCTCCTCAGGCGTGTTTTAAGACTTGACTTTGAGAATAGTTCGGATGGTGGGATCCCAAGGCTGTAGCGGAGAGGCCGGTCCCACATAGACAGTGGTTCTCGGGCCTGACGGACGTTTCCTCTGAAGGATCTGCTCACAAAGACGTTCTGACAGCTCCTCCGCCACTGCCTCCTGTGCCCAGCTCTCATTCAAGTCACTCATGAAACTTTCAATTTGGACTTAAACTTGAATATAACAGACGGGGGTGTGATCATGACACTGAGGCACTTTGGGACAACAACCAGTATATTTTTTTACAAGTAAAAAATTCTATGTTTTGTTTTGTTTTTCTTTATGTTTATTACTTTCTACATTTTAGATACTTACGGAAGACATTAAATATATGACGTGAGATTCAATTCAGTTCAATTTAGTTTTGTAAGGCCCAAAATCACAGCAGCAGTCGCCTCTTAGGGCTGAACATGGGAGCTGATTAACCAACAGAATTAGAAAATCAACAGTGAAACAGAAACAGACAAGCAAATTAATCAACAGAAACAAGCAATGGATAACTGTCCCAGAACATCCCCTGTCCTTAGACCCTCCTTCTCGGCAAGGAAAAACTCCAAAAAACCCAGTGGGAAAAGGAGAAACCTCGAGGAGAACCACAGTGAAGGAGAGATCCACTCCCATGGACGGACAGGCTGCAGATGTGTCCAGGACTAAGGCGCATCCATTTGCAGATAGAGTTCAAGTCTGTAGGGCCAGAGCCCACTCAACGAGCCGTCCATTCAGGCAAGGCGATCTAGGGTCCAGCCATCACCAGACGGTCAGGAGGGGATCTAGGGTCCAGCCATCACCGGACGGTCAGGAGGGGATCTAGGGTCCAGCCATCACCGGGCGGTCATATGGAGATATATGGAATTATGTAGCAGAGAGTAAAATAAAAAGTAAAATGGTACGGTTCTAATTTGTACAAAAATGTGTATAGATAAACTGACCATAAATTAATTCAAAAAGCCAAACACATAAGCACATGCCCTATTACCCGCTCCACTTAGCCCCTCCCACCATCCATCAATAACTCAACTAAATATGGTTTTATACTTAAGAATCAATCCTCACTCAAAGCATCCGCCCTTTTATTTGTGGACAGAGCTGCAAACCCTTGACCTTCTCTCAATGAGCTTTTTGATGACGTCTCCAGAAATGATTTTCACTTCACCGCTGTGTCGCATCAGGGTCAAGAAATGCCAAGAGTGCAAATCAGCGATCGAAGAAAAGGGTGGCTGTTTTTGAAAATTCTTGTTGAGTTATTATGAGTTTTTGTTTACTACGTTCCACTTGTGAGAAACATAAAAAAGCGTGTTTCATTTTGTGGTCGTGTACAGTTGTCCCTCACTATAACACGGTTCTCGCTGTTTCACAGATTTTTTTTGTCCAATTTTGAATGTTCTATGAGGTACTAAAGAGGGAGTTTTTTATGTTTTTGGGTTGTTGTTTTTTTACAGCATATGAACGTGTATTGTGTTCTACGTCCTGATTGGTTGAGGGGCTGTAGACCATTGTCCATCAGTCTCCTCTGTGTCGTGTCTCCTGTCCAGTACAGAATGTGTTCAGACAAATTTACATAAATGTTCAATGGCACTGTGACGTGTGGTCATGTGAGGTAGGTGAGGCAGTGCCACACCTGTCATCACAGAGAAAAAATAAATGAAATGGTTATATTTATCCAATAATTTGTACTGTATAGTTATTTTCTATTTAACTTTGGAATTTTATTCTTTTTTTTACTCAAAATCACAGAATTTTTACCTTCACCGTTGAAATCCTGAGAAGAGACACACAGTGAGACACGAACAGCCTATGCCTCACCGCACGTCTGACTGACTGTGCTGTGTGCTAAGCTGCTGCTTTAAGCGGCTGTGAAAAGGCGCCGGGTGAGGCACGCAGTTACCCTGCCTCATGTTAAGGGGCGCTCGTGAGCCCAGGGATTCTTGCAACTCTCACAGAATAGGGGCCACAAACTACATTTTAGAGTTAGCAAGTCAACTTTAGCAATTCACTTTTTTCTTCTTGTCTGGCCCTACTTTTTAAATAGAGGAAGATACATATTAAAGCTGAAGCAGTTTTCTAAACTGGACTTTCAGTCGAAGCAGGAGGTTATAATTAAAGGGCCGAGAACGCTAAAGGAGCTAAAGGGTTTGCTCCAGACGATGGGACGAAAGACTCGCTCTTTTCAAACAGAGACGTACAAAATGGTAAGAAATTTAATTACTTCAATCCACTGAAAATTGGGGAACCAGAATAAGGATAAAAAACCAGCTTGCTTTTTATTTCATACTATTAGAGCTATTTCATACGGACTTCGGAACTTTTATTTTGAAATTCTTTTTTATTCTGGCCCCAAGTCACTGGGAGAGAAACTGACCCGGGGCCAAATGTACTGACACCTGGTTTATATGTTTGTAAATCTGATTGTGACGACATCAGTGCCTCACCAGCCACGAACCTCACTGCACGTCACTGGTGGAAATATGACTCCTTTTGCAGGCTCTGATGAACGTTAAAGCAAAGACAAAGAGTTTATTTCTTGCAAGAAATGGGTCCGACAGCATCTCCCCCTAATGTCAGACCCCAAATGATGGAAATCACCATGTTTATATAGTTTGAGATGAACCAGAGCACATGCATTTTTGGTTCTGGAGATGTTCGTGAGCTCGATCACCTCAGGATGTAACATGTGGAGTTAAAACAACACAAGGTTTGATACACTTTAAAAGAGAGGGATCTGAAAGTATGGTATGTATGGTCTGATTGCATCTACAGTATCTTCGGTTACATTACAAACACATCTTAAATGGTCTAGCAACCAAAAGGAAACAAAAGAGTTTACATGAAATGAGATTTTGTTACAAGACCAAGTGATTTCTAAAAAGTAAAATAATCACACAGTATTTTAATTTCCTTTACATGACTCTAAAGTGCTGTATGTTTGTAAGTTTTCTCCCCGACAAAACCCACAATGTCGATGAAACGTTCTGCACCGACAAATTTCAGAAACACTTTGGACTTAAAAGTGTTTCTCTGCACGGAGAGGCGCCTCTGTGGATACCGCTGGAGCTGAGAAATGAGAAACAACACATTTAAAGTGATCATCGAGGAAGAGGGAGATAATATATGAAGGTTTGAACTTTGAGAGTGTTTAAAAGAGAGAAATGTGAGAAAATGTTAATGTCTGTCTGAGAAAAGTGTATAAAGTGTGTGGTGAGGCGTTTTACAGCCTTAAAACATATAGAATAACTGTGAAAAATAAAGCTGACTACTTAGCGGTTTATTTTTAGAACGTAACCCCCACGATAAACGAGGGACCACTGTACTTCATTCTGTCAGCATAATGCATTCTTCACATTACATTACTTCATTTTTTCCCACCAGATATGGAGCTGGCATGAATTCAACCTGGAAGACCTAACTCTGCTCCCGTTCACTCACTGCTTCTCCAGAGTTGACCTGCTCCTCGACCTCGATCACCTCTGTTCGTTACTCCTCCCCGCTCCTCCTCTCCGTCCAACCAGCGCCCAGTCTGCCCAATTTAACCCCCATTCGCAGATGTACGGCCACTTCAGTTTGTGCAACACCCTACCACCTCCCCGGCACCCTCTCGGCGCCGCCTCATCTCATCATCGTCCTTTCGCTCCCTCAGCCTCAGCTCTGCCTCCTCCAGAGTCCAGACTGTAGAGGAAAGACATCTCCTCATCTAACTGGCCACGCCCTTCATCGCAGTGTCCTCTGCCAGGGTCTGACCGCAGAACCTACTAATACTTTTCTTTCATGTCTGTCTGAGCTTTCCAGGTTGAAATGGGTGGTGCAACCATTTATCAACTGAGCATAATATGGAGATGTATTTTGGTGTTAGGACCCATTCCCACATCACTGCGTCCCGTTCCGTGTCAGAGGCTGGTCTATTTGGAGTGTATTGGCTGAGTGTGGCCCTGCATATTTAAGCAGCCCCATAAACCATTGTGTCAGTGCAGGTGTTTGAGCTCAATATTTACCCTGTGTTTATACATGATGCAGCCCCAGCCGAGCCGGAGCTGTGGAGTAGATGGATCACCACACACACTGGTCCAAAGAAGTCGTTTTATCAATAAACCGGCTGTGTGTTTGAGCGCAGTGAGGAGGCTCTGACACTACACTCTCATTAATGTGTGTCTGGGATAACACCGCTTAAGTGTTAATGTTGGTTTATTGAAGTGAACGCTCCACTCAGTCCAAATTGTCAGACTCGTGTCCCTCAGAGCAGCTGATGCCCTCTGCAAATGGGGCCAATAAAAAAAAAAAAACAATCAATAAATGCTACAAAGTATATAGAAAAATGTAAATATCTAAATGTATGTTTGTGTTATTTTGTTGTTTCTCACCTTTTATTCGGTTTTGTTCTGTTTTTCTTTAATACACACATAGTCCATAGAAGATTAAAAGGAGAGACAGCACACAGACAGATGCACACACACACACACACACACATATACACACACGCACACACACACATACACACGCATACAGACAAAAGTACCATCTTGTACTGTAGAGGCTTCAGTGAGGCCACACATTGAGGTCAGTGCTGGGTGGGTCAGTGTCCCATTAATACTGTTTATAGAGTCTGTGAGCCTCCACATGCAGCTGGACATGAGCCTGTGAGACTCTGTGAGGCTCTGTGGGGCTGTGTGGGGCTCTATGGGGCTGTGTGGGCTCTATGAGGCTCTGTGAGGCTCTGTGGGGCTCGTGTGTGCCATTCAGAGTTTGATCTAAACAAGTGCGGGGCATCAGACTTTTAGCTTCCCCATAGAGCATTGGACACTGTCTGTAAATATGATCAGACATGCCAGCACATATGTCCCAGATCTTAACATTCATCAGTGACATTCAGACTATTATATAAGGACATAAGGAAGTCAGGGAAACAGTTTAGAGACTCCTGCTCCAGACTTATCTGTCCAGCCAGAACCACATGCTTTGACAAAACTTTACAAAGACGAGACGATCTGGAGCTTTGTCCTGTCTTCCCGATTCCAGAGGGCATGATTGACAGGTGGATTAACCAATCAGAGAGATACAAGGTCCTTTCGTGCCAAAAACAAACATGACTGTTTACATGTGAAAAAGGAAAAATCGAAGAACCAAACTGTCTTATCTCAGGTTAAATAAGGGACATTTTGTTTTGAATGTTACAGGATTTTTTGAGGGGACACGTCATCTGTGTTTGAGAGACACGTGACACAAATGAGCGACTGTGATTGGACCGTCTCGAGTTTAGATGGTGGATTTTCAGCCTCTGTTGTCCAGTTCTAGTCCCTTCTGGATTTGACTTGATGTATAAGGGACTGGCTGCTCAGGCAAGCTCCCGACACTCACGAAGGTACTTATATTAGCTTTGTATTTGATATTATAATCTATGTGCTTCCAGTATGGATTTGAAAAACAAAAAAATGGATGGATACAGTCGATACAATACTATGGAGCTCCACAGATCCTCGTGAACTCAGAACGTGGGAGCTATCAATCGGTTGTTCCACATTTAAATCTCAGAATAAGGTTACTGCAGTGGTCATGGTTAACAACAGTTGAAAAGCCACTTGCGCTTCTATAATGAGTTGCTCTGTTGTAACACGGAGAAGGATGCATTGTCAGCGATAGTCGTTCGGATTACGAGAGAACAAACCCACTACAACAAACACGAGAGTGATTTTGTAAAATGTCAGAAATAATAGTGTTCTGATGGCGTTAGAAGCACCTCTCCTGGTTTTGTTTAGAGAGAGGGGAGAGACGGAGCCGGCTGCGTGTGGACTGACGCTGTCACACTACTGCAGTCTGTTCACGAGCATTTTATACAGGGCTTGTATGTTCAGGTATTATCAGAGTATGGTTCTGGTTTGAGCCCAGTCTAGTTCTGGTTTGGTCCAGGCTTGTGTCAAATGTGGATGTGGTCTGTGTGCAAAAGTGTACCGTAATTTCACGACCATAAGGCGCGGGTAAAAACGAGAGGGAACCTGGTGTATTTCATAGAGATCATGCCCAGCTGTTCAGTTCAGATACAGAGGATGAAGACTTTGATGGATTTGTAAATTAATTGAAAAAAATTATGTGAGCATATGCTAAATACTTGAATAAAGCACAACCGAACACAGTATGTGCTCTAAAAAAGGCAAAGGAAGCAAAACTAACATGCATGTTTTACCCGGCGGTGCGCCTTTTTTATGTGTTAAATACAGAAAAAGCACCGTAACTGAACTGTGCCTTATAATCCGGTGCGCTTCATGGCTGTGAAATTACGGTAAATAAACCCTAAGACTTTGTTTAGTCCTGGTTCAATTCTATTTCAAACCTGTACTGGAGCATACCTGGTTTAGTCCCTTTTAAGGATTTGTATAATAATCTAAGATTTTGTCTGGACTGACAGACCGGGATGGTGGTCCATCTGTATAAGAAGGGGGGCCGGAGGGTGTGTTCCAATTATAGGGAAATCACACTCCTCAGCCTTTCGGTAAGGTCTATTCCAGCGACTGGAGAGGAGAATCTGACCGCTAGTCAAACCTCGGATTCAGGAGGAGCAGTGTGATTTTCGTCCCGGTCATGGAACACTGGACCAGCTCTATACTCTCCATCGGGTGCTCGAGGGTTCGTGGGAGTTTGCCCAACCCGTCCACATGTGTTTTGTAGATCTGGAGAAGGCATTCGACCGTGTCCCTCTTGGGGATGCCCACGTGAGTCTCTCACGTGGGTTGTCAGTTCCAGTGCTGAAATCCATTTGGTTTAAATCCAAAATGCCTCTCTCTGATCAGAGCTAGTGCAGCCTCTGCAGCTCAGTGAGTGAGTTCTGGAGGTTCTTTCACATGAGGCCTGTCCTTATACTGAGAATGAGACACACTTGTATGCGTCTCTATCTGCAGGTTAAGACTCTGGACACACAGGGTCAGATGTGATTCTAGTACAGTTGTCCCTCACTATATCGCGGTTTTTCACGGATTCACAGATTTTTGTTGTTGCAATTTTACATGTTTTTTTTTTTTTTCAATGTATGAACGTGCATTGTGTTCTGTGTCCTGATTGGCTAAGGGACTGTAGACCATTGACCATTGTGCCGTGTCTCCTGTACAGTACAGAATGTGTTCAGCCAAATTTACATAAATGTTGGATCACAGTGTGACTCTTAAGTGCTGTATGTTTGCAAGTTTTTTCCTCGACAAAACCCACAGTGACAATGAAACGTTCTGCATCGACAAATTTCAGAAACACTTTGGACTTTGGTTTCTGTGCACGGAGAGGCGCCTCTGTGGATACCGCCGGAGCAGAGGCACGAGAACAACACATTTAAAGCATCATCAAGGAAGAGGGATATAATATACGAAGGTTTGAACTTTGAGAGAAATGTGAGAAAATGTTAATGCCTGTGTGAGAAAAGTGTATAAAGTGTGTGGTGAGGGGTTTTACAGCCGCAAAACATATCGAATAATTGTAAAAAATAAAGCTGGCCCGGCGTCTTATGCTTATCTCAATAGAAATAGATGTTTAATGCAATACTGTGGAACATACTAGACAAAGACAAAAGAAACTCAATGCAGATAAACAAATAGCACACCCTCCACCAAAAAAAGTCCCATACTGCATCTTTAAACTGAGGTTTCATCCAGTTTTTGTCCTTGTTTAGACCTTATTCCTGTTTGGATCCTGGTTTGGGCCTTTTTTTTTTCAAAGGCAGAACATGGTCTCATTACAAAACCTTTTTCCAACCAATTTTAGAACAATACCTCTGCTCCTGTCTGCTATTTCAGCCTATTTTTGTCATCTGTCCAGTCCCAAGCAGAGCCACAGAAATCTGAAAAGCTGGCACAAAAGATCAAAAATACCTCTCCAATTATAAAAAAAAAAAAAAAAAGAGCCATGGAAAATCATTATTCTGAGGCAGCAAAATGATATTATAAAAATGACTGTCTTCGTTCTGTGTACAGTCTGACAGCGCTGCGGCAGAGTGCAATAATTTGTTAATAAGGCTGAATAAACATGTTTGTAGTTATGATTCAATATGGCACGTTTGGTTGCATGCAGGTTTTAATGATGCTGGAGCTGGTGAAGTACTCGTACGGCGTCCCATAGGCCTCCCTCTCTCACAGTTTGTACAGTAGCTCCAGGGGTGTGTATGTTTGTTACTCTACATTTTAAATCAAAAACAAACAGATACTTTAGTTAATTGGAGCGTGGAAAAAAAAAAAAAGCCTGAGTGAGACTGTGGGTGTCTCTAATGTGCTGCCAAGGTTCAAGTGCTGTTCTACTTCACCCAAACCCTCCTGACCTCCGCAGCTCCTCTCCTCCGTTTGGCTCATTTATCAAGGACGCACCTGTGGATCCACCTCGGAGCGCTTCAGATCGCCCACAATGCACTGCTTTCATCTTTTGCAGATGTTATTTAATGCCACAGTTTTTCACCTTTCAGTTAAAAAAAAAACAAAACGCTAAAATAAAAGCTTTTTTTTTTCAGTTTGGTTGTGTTTATTGCACTGCTTGTTTCCATGGAAATGGTTATAACATTCAATAGTATGGCATAAATCCTATCAATCTATCAATCTATCTGTCTGTCTGTCTGTCTGTCTATCTATCTCTCTATCTATCTATCTATCTATCTATCTATCTATCTATCTATCTATCTGTCTGTTTGTCTATCTGTCTATCCGTCTGTCTGTCTGTCTGTCTATCTGTCTGTCTGTCTATCTATCTATCTATCTATCTATCTATCTATCTATCTATCTATCTATCTATCTATCTATCTATCTATCTATCTATCTGTCTGTCTGTCTATCTATCTCTCTATCTATAAATCTATCTATCTATCTATCTATCTCTCTATCTATCTATCTATCTATCTATCTATCTATCTATCTATCTATCTATCTATCTATCTATCTATCTATCTATCTATCTATCTATCTATCTATCTATCTATCTATCTATCTATCTATCTATCTATCTGTCTGTCTGTCTGTCTGTCTGTCTGTCTGTCTGTCTATCTATCTATCTATCTGTCTATCTATCTCTCTATCTATAAATCTATCTATCCGTCTGTCTGTCTGTCTGTCTATCTCTATATCTATAAATCTGTCTATCTATCTCTCTATCTATAAATCTATCTATCTATTTGTCTGTTTGTCTATCTGTCTATCCGTCTGTCTGTCTGTCTATCTATCTGTCTGTCTGTCTATCTGTCTGTCTGTCTGTCTGTCTGTTTGTCTATCCGTCCGTCTGCCTATCTATCTATCTATCTATCTATCTGTCTTTTCTTTATCTTTATTTATACAGCGAAACCCAATGAAAGCACCAGACTCTCTTTTTCACAGTTTAAAACACAAGACAAAGTGAGCAATGGACAGAACAAATAATCATACAAGTCCATATAAAACATTTAAAAAGGAGCTGCTGTGTGCATCGCAGTCTGAGCAAGGACTCCCAGACTTCCCTCACCCCAGACACGTCCTCCAGCTCCAACAGTGGGAGCCCAAGGCGTTTCTCAGGCCAGCTGAGAGACATAGATCCTCCAACGTGTCCCCGGGGGCTCCTCCTGGTGGGACACGCCCGGAACCTCCCCAGGGAAGCGTCCAGGATGCATGAAGATGTTAATAGGCTATGGACCTATTTATTTCTCACACAAAGACAGACATAAAGACAAAAAGGGTCATTTTTAAAGGGGAGGTTTATATGATGCGTGCTCGTAAAAAAGCCCAGGGGATTACTTCAGAAAGGCTGCTCGATCTCAGGAAGTCAGACATGTTTAATACTTCACCAAAAATCCCAGCTGAATTCATGAACAAGACTCTTCCTTTTCCTCTTCCTCTTCTACTTCCACGATGGCTCAGGTGGTAGAGCGTTCACTTTAACTGTATCTTTGAAGAAACTAGACACAAAGCGGAGCACGGGGTCTGGCGAAAAGGTGTGAAAAGAGGTTCAAACACATCATCTAAAGCTAACAGCCGCTAAATGTCGTCCTGTAAAACCCCAAAAGACTCCAGTGTGTTTTTTGGAGTCTCTCCGGCTTCTGTCTGACCCACATTCTGACGCCGTGTCTAACAGAAGCAGGTCACATGTGCGCTCCTCGCTGAATCTGAGTTTGAATCCCCCCCGTCTGACAGATAAGTACAGTTTTCGATGGATAGTCGCGCCAACTCTCACTTGGTCAGACACGGACATGAGAATGGACCTCATCACCTCAGACTCAGCTATAATTACTGTTTTAGTGTAAGATACTTAGACCTGATGTTTTCTGTGGGACCTCGTTTCCTATGACTCTTGGCAGGATGAGTTCTTGTCTGAAGCACATTCAGTCACAGCTTTTTATTTCCATAGATTACTCAAGTAGAAGTACAGAGTAGTGGTCGAAGCAATGAATGAATTAAGAGCAAAAGACAAAGTTTAAATCTGTAAACTGGACAAATTGTTGTAGGAGTGAAGACGTTTCAGCCAATAAGCGATCACTTCATAAGAGGATGTACCAACACCGGCGTGAGAGCTCCTCGGGACCCCAGTCTGCTGTGCATCGTCTTGCCCAAGGACACAACAACAGCATTCATCTGTGGGAGCGGGAATCACACCGACAACCTGTGGGTCAGCAGATCTAACCACTCAACCAATGATGTTTGCGTCGAGAGCAGGATTTGAACCGTCAATGTTCAGATCAGTGGACGAACACCAACTGAGCTACTGTCAAAAGTCACTGCAATTTAATGAGACGTGTGAAAAGTAGCAACAACTTATACTGAGGTATGAGTAATGTTACTTTAAAATATTACTCAAGTAGAAGGACAAACAATTGGTCAAGTAAGAGCAACTTTCTGAACATCTGATTTAGAACTGACATGTAAAAGGCAAGTGAGAAGAGTAACGCTTTTACTCAAGTCAAGTCAATTAAATATTACTCAATTAGGAGTAAATCTATGCAGTCCAAAAACTCCCAAGTCCAATTTCTTTTAAAAAGCTACTCAAGTAAATGTAACTGAGTACTTCCCCCCTCTGCATCTGATCGCACATTCTTGTTCTATATCGGTAAGCGTAATTTTGTACCAGAAAAGTCCACTTCCCTGTTCTTCCACCACTTGTGCGGTGGTGACATGACGACAGGCCATTCATTCGCTGAGAGCCGAGTGAAATTACGGGGTATTAGGAGCCATCAGGAAGGAACCACATTCATACAGAGAGCAGCGAGTCAGCGGGACCCGCGGGATGAGAGGAGAAAAGGCACTCCACTGAGGCTGTACAATGGCACTTCTCAAACTTTTAAACTCTGGGGTGCCTCTGTGTTCCTTGAGCAGACGTGGGAAGCTTAGTCAGAAGATTACCCAAGTAGAAGTACAAAGTATCATTAAATCAGTAAAGGATAATTTCATGGATCAAACTGTGACAAAGGGAGCTCAAAGGTCACATTCTTCGAGATGACACATGTCCCAGCTTTTTATAACCATGCTATTCTAAAGAAGACATCCTGGTACTGGTTTTACAGAAGTAGAACAATTTGTTCAATGTAAGCTGTAATATTGATCTCAGTGGTTTAAAGGGCTTGTATAAACGCTATTTTCTTATATTATAATGTTTCCTCATCACAAACAGACCTGGAGTTGCGTTTTGTTTCATTCCATTCATTTTCAGCACCGGATAAACGGAAGAAAATGGATGGATGTTTAACACGCAAACCCTGTAAGCTGACTTCCCTCAAACAGAAAACACTGTTCCACCTTGTGATGTCATGTGGTAATACAGGAAGTGCTCCACACACCTTCACTCGAATCATTTGGGCGATTTCAACTTTGGAATTACTAATATCTACTGAACAAAAGGTCAAATGTAGCTGTTAACTTGAAAACTACTGCTTCATGACATCACAAGGTGGAACAGAGCATTTTGAGTTTTGGCAATGCAGACAGACTAATAAAGAATTATTCAAACATGTGAATGAAACACAACTCTGCATATGTTTTTGAGGAGCTAACATTATTATAACATGGGTTAAAGCTCAAAAGAGTCAATTTTGCGTAATATGGGACCTTTGAGAATAGAAACAGGACCACAAGACTTCCTGTTTAAAACTCCAGGACTGATAGACCCCGCCTCTTCATAATGATATTTTAATGACTTTGAAATAATCATAACTAAGTACAGAGCATCAATCAAACTACAACTTTGAGATAATGATGAACGAACATCATTATCACATAGTTAAAAGCTCATAAAAGCTGATTTTACATACGTCCCCATTAAGACCTCAGTTCTTACTGGCACCGTCGGCATCGCACATCGAGGCTAAACCGCAGGCATAAAGACTCTCTCCACAGTGAAGCTGGAGTGACCTTTCCAAACCAAAGAGAGGGGGCAGTCTGTGAACACCCTGCGTGGCCGAGGCGAGTCCCTCTTCACATGATCCATAGGAGCAGTGAACAGCAGGAGTCAGCAGAACAATGTGTGAAAAGGCCACGGAAACATCTAAATCATAGTTTGCGTATGTAAATGGACATAGCTAACCCGCTAGCTACCAGTCAGAAAGTGAGCATGGGCACGCTTCCTGCTTTGTGACCTTTTATTGTTTTGAAATTGCTCTATTTGCGGAAACCAACATATTAACATGTTTTATCTCACCTCCCTTTACTCTCCGTGCGCTAAGTCTCTCCCTCTTCAGAGCGCTATCGCAACCCAATCAGCGTGAATCCCACTAATGAAACTACTGCACATCACATCAGGTTTGTGAAGTTGTAGTATACAGTTTGGTGTCATGTTTTTGCATATTTATGGAGAACTGTCGTGTGGGAGCGTGGATGATAGGCTTGGATAGGCTTGTGGGCGGAGCATTGCACAGACTCTTACAGTGAACCGTGAGGAGAGATCGCTGGATTACTCAAACGTGCTTGGATGACATCTAAAACCTCTTCAGGGCCGTTTCTGATGAGGGAGCATTATAACACGATGAATAAAACAAAGAAAAAAAACAGACAGGACCTTCTTTGAACCGAATTTAATGTGCCTTTGTATCGAAATCCACAGCCGTCCTTCATATAGCAAGAAAAATATAACATTGTTCAGTAGCTGTCGTGTTTTAGCCTTTTGATACATTATAAAGTGCCAGATTAGTTTAACATGGAGTGATATCGATGTGATTGGCAGCACATTTCAGCTAAACTAAAGCTTAAAATAGCAGCTTTTAGTGGTTCATTCTATACAAACATGAACATGGCTAAATTAAAGGGAATAATTGCAAACTACAGCACAGCCTCTCCTAAAGATTGCACATGAAATAAAATAGATAAAAATGAAAAAACACAGTGCTTATAATTTATAGACTTAACAGACATAATACAGGAAAGGATATATGGGAGGTCCCTCACAAAAATCAACACTTTTTTAAACAACAGAATATCAGCTAGGTTTATGCTAGGTAACAAAGGTAACAAATGTGAAATGAAACATATATTTGTGCTTGTTTCTGGTTCTATTTGACCACCCGCGAGCGCAGGCATCGTTTAATGATCTGATGGTCGCTCTCCTTCTCCTCCGGCTCTCGGCTAATGATCTGAAACACAACAAATATGTGTTAAAGCAATTAAAAGTGAAGTGGGAGTCACAGCTGGATAAAATGCTGCGCAAAGTAAAAAAAAAAAAAAAAAAAAAAAGATACATGTTGGTTCTGCAGATAATGGCAGTTTCACCACTTTTTCTTTTTTAAGTGATATTGTCGATATTGTTTTCATGAGCATAATAGTTGTTTCCATGTATTTGGACACGCTTTGTCTGGCTTCAGTACAGATATGTTTTATGAGCAGCTCTTTGGGTTAAAATAAGTCAGCTGTGAACTGTCAGAATTGAATCATAAAGTGTTTTATTGACCGAGAATCATGAAGTGCACATTAGCATGCTCGTAGTTAGCATTATCGTGACGTCGCCGTAAACATCGTCACAACAAACACCAGTAGAGCTATCGGCCCCTCGTATGGATAACTGCAGATCACGTTAGCAAGTATCAGATTCAGACTCCTACGTGTATCACCAATTAAGAAAATAAAACTGGAGAATGAAGTGAGTACGTCACGGTGAGCATTGGCTGGTGGCAGTGAAAATAGGGATTGATCTGTAAATTGGCGTCTTAAAAATAAGCGATTCAAGATTACTCAAACATGAATGACAATAACAACTTCAGAGGCTCAATGAAAAGAAACGACTTAAAAGCTCTGAAAAGTCCATTTTGCAGAATAGGTCTGATTTAAAACTGTAAAAATAACGTATGATGTTTTCAAAACAAATTCCTAAGGAGATTTTAAGTTCAGGAGTATTTTTGAGAGGAGAGGAACTTGAGCTGGTACAAGATTTCAAGTATCTCGGTGTAGTTCTCGACTCCTGTCTCACTTTCAAAAAACATGTAAAAAAAAATCTCAAAAACAATTAAATTTAATCTTCACAACTTCCGACATATTAGACAGTCATTGACATTAAAGGCAGCAAGAATGTTTCTGCACGCTCTAATCTTCTCACATATCGAATACTGCTTCACTAACTGGACCCTGACCAGTGCCACCACATTAAAACAGATTGAATCACTGTATAAAAGAGGACTTAAAATCTTGCTAAGAAACAGATTTCATATCACCACTGTCAAATCCTTCAAACATATAATTTATTGAGCTTTGACAATTTCAAACACTTTAAGTATGGTTGTACAATATACAAAAAATCCTCCATGGACTCGCACCACCACCACTACAAGAATTTATTAAACAAAAAACCTCCCACTGGCAGGACCAGGGCGACTACGAGAGGTGACTGTGAGGTTCCTCACCGACGTACCACCTTCGCACAGTCAGTCCTCTCAGTCAGAGGCTGTAACATGTGGAATAACATCCCTCACACAATAAGAGAATCCTCCACATATAACACTTTAAAAAACGCACCTTAAAAAATGGCTCAAATCCAATCAACAATGCTCCCATTAGAGCTGTTCAGACCTCATGGTACATGCTACATATACGTATGTGGCATTGCCATGACTGTCTGAACAGACTCACATCGTACGGTTGTTGTTGTGCAGTGCATGCATACATATACGTATGTAGGCACTGCAGACATGTACCTTGCATTTCATGCTGTCACTCTGTAATCTATGCGGTCACTGTTTTTTTGATGACATTAATTTGTAAATATGTAAATATGTATATAAGGATGAATGTTTTAGGAGTTTGATTTTTGTTTGTCGTTTGTGTCGTCCTGTCTCTTGTCCTGTTTTAGATGTAAGGGACTGAGAATGAAAAGTAGCTGTTCAGCTAACTTCTGCACATTTACACGTGTAGTTTTTACTGGTGTTCATTAATGTGCTTTGTCCCTTTTCAAATAAACAAATAAATAAATAAAATAAATTTTGACCTTAAGAGCTCTTGACTGGGACGAGACACATTTTGCTCACATACATGAGATAAACTTGGGCACAGAGCCTTTAAAACAAGAGCTCTTAAGGAGGCAGACTAAATATAATTATTCAAATGTGTGAATCTTGTAGTTTCCTCATCCAGCTGTTGTGGAAGAAGCTACTTTAAGGTTGGTCCTTTTTCTTAAGTTGAATAAACACAACTTCTGCCTTTTGCTTCTCTGTGCAGTTTTCTCGGAACACAGCAGGAGCTCACACTTTAACCGCTTCAGTGGTTTAAAATATGTTTTCAAAAGTGGAATAATGATGACTCTCGTTTCCATGGGGAAGCTTGCATGTGTTTTTCCATATGGGGTTTGTATGTCTATAGTGTGGAATAAATTATTTAAACTGCAATAACTTAAATAACAGCATGCAGGATGTAAGAGATCTGATATGAATACTCTAAAGTGTGATGTGGTCTGGCACAATCTGGATTAAAAGAGCACTAAGCAACTTTTCTGGGTTCACCACCTGCCCGTCTCCATGGAGATGTTATTGTTAGTATGTTACACAGTATGGCATTACATTTTCAGTGGAAACAGGTTGGTTATGCTACCAGGCTAACTTACAGGTCAGAACTATGGAGAGGTAAGCCTGCTCACAGTGCTCGCATGTTTGTTGTAATTAAATATGTATGGTCAATGTTGTAAATAACTGTTAAGTGTGGAAAAAAAATATACAAATGAATAAAGCTCAAAGCAATTACTAGATATAGAGTATATGGCTCAATTTCAGCTGGTGTCCCACCCTAAAAAGGAGCAGAGTTGAACTTTTGCCTGGAATGTTCCATTGGTCTGATGTCATTAAACTTTCTCCATAGAGACAGGCAGGTCTCGCTACCAAACCAAGATACAGGTCAGATCTCTAAAAAAGCAAGCCCGCTCACAGGCACAACTACATCCCTGTTGATACTTTGTAGTGACGTCACACTGGGGGAGGGGGGTACAGCATGCATGTTTAGGCAGTTACCAAGGTGATACATTACCAAATACAGCCCGACAAGTTTTTAGATGCTCTGAAAAAATAAATGCATTTAAACAGCACAGTTTCAAGAGCCTGTGATGAACACAAGTGTTCATGGTCTTGTTCAGCTGTTTGATTTTGAACAAAAAAGGTGAGAGTGACTAAATGAAAACCAGCTGGCTAATGCTAGCTTGTGACTGTGACACAAAATCAGCTCACCTGTTGTTCCTGCTGTTAAACAAGTTCTTAAGTCAATCCTTTATGGTCAAATTGTGTTAAAACAAAACTCAGATTAAAGTTTAATGAGTTAGAAAGCTTTAGAGAGAGCAGTGCCTCTAGTTAGCTTCATTCCCTAGGGTAGGTTGTTGACATCAGCTGCAAAGTATCAATGGAGACATGCAGGTAGCGACGCCCTTCCCTCCAAAAAGTGACAGTGCGTTTTGGTTTTTCATATATAACAAAAAACAGGTTAAACATAATCCTATCAGTTATATTAGTGAGAGTGGGTGGGTGTCATTAGGGTGCTGGTGGGTGTGTTATTAGGGTGGTGGTGGGTGTCACTGACCGGGTGGGGGGGCATGTCCATGGGGGAGGAGATCTCGGGCCGGTACAGATTCCTCTTTTTCTTCTTGGCTCTGAGAGAGGGGGAGGAGCCAGAGGGGTCCACGTCCCGCCCACTCACCAGACCCATCATCTTCTTCGCTGTGGGGACACAACAAAAGGACCTTTATCATTCCTGCTGTACTTCCTCCTTAAAAAACTTGAGTTAGCTGCAAGGTTGGGCAATACTTTTAAAATATAATCAATTTTTTCCATCATCAGCACGAGTCTTAATAATGGTTCAGAGTTCAGAAAGACATTAAACTTTTTGTGTTAAATAGCACTTGGATTTTTTGTATTGCATTTTTAAAGATTTGTTTTTTGCACCGATACCACTTTTTCCATAAACAAGTGCGAGTATGAGTACGTCATTTTGAGTACTTGCCGATACCGAGTACCAATGGCAGTCCTGATTTCTCCAGCGGTTCTATTACAGGCTCTATTACTGTGGTAAAATTAAATGCTTTGTTACAACATTTATCCTCAAATATTACCATTATCCAATGTACTTTTCGTCATATGATTTAGATCTAATTTGATTATAGTATTGCCTACTTTTTCACTTCAATACTTAACTGAGGCACAGTTTAAAATTGATATAAGTCCAATATACTACTTTGTTTTGGCGACTGTGCTCTGTGCTAACTGCTAAGAAGCCACTTTTAGCATAGGCTAACAGTGTTACAAGTGTTATCACGTTATACCTCTTTTAATAGCTCTGAACCTGCTCTATTCAGTCGTTTGCCGATTTCAATATGTCACATGCACAAGTAAATAATCCCCAGCAGCATTCAGCCTCATTAGCCCGCTGCTACACAAGCACTGTAATGATGTCCTCTGAACTATAAAAGCCTTTAAGTTCTAAATGTTTCCATGGTTCATGTGACACTCACATGTGATTAAAGATGAGCTTAATGTGCACAACAGTGAATGTGCTTCTTTATGGTCGACTCCTCACTGCTCAGAGTCACTGCTCAGCTGAGACGAGCTGTGAGCGTCAAATTAAGACACAGCACAACGGTGTCGGTGCAGCCACACAAATTTGTTTATAATTTGCCTGAATCAAAATATATATTTTTGGTTACATCACGTGGCCCTACATCATTCAAGGACTAACTTGTCGAAGTCGTTTCGCTCTGTGGTGGTGGTAAGCCATTTCTGTAGCATAGTTCCACTGGGGAAAACTGAAGGATGATTGAAGCGAGGCTGCCTATCTGCACTATCGGCGCTTTTGACCACCATCACTCACTCACATACAAGTGTAATGCCCAAGGACACGTTTTTTACAAAGAACAACCTCTACAGTGACTAAAGTTCTACCAGTACACGTTACAGTCTGTAAAATGTTGCTCAGTCTAGAAGTTAAATCAAACTTAGTGATAACTCCATATCTCCTATGAACAAGACCAGGTGAAACGACAGGAGAAACAACGGGTGACACTCCAGGGGAAACGACAGGGGAGCAGGTTTTATACACCAGGTGAAACAACAGGCGAAACGACAGGTGAGAGGTTGGATACACTGAGGATATGTAGTTGTTTTTTGTAGAGAATAGTAGTTGTTTAGTAGTAATAGTAGTAGTTTACAGGGCTGCAACTAATGATTAATTTAGTGGTCGACAAGTCCGTGATTCTACCAGTACACTGGGATTTTTAAATACATTTCTAAGCAACAATGTAGAAATACAATGACTCAAGGCTTCTAGACAGACAAAGATTACAATAAAGTGTATTATGGATGAAATTTGGAAATGGTTTAATCTTTACTCCATTTGCTGATGTTTTACGATCTGTAAGAACTTTTTCACATAATATATTATCATCAAAATAGAATCTTAAAAGTCAGATATTCACAATTTAAGTCAATCGTCGGCGCCACAAAAGCCATAATCACTTAACGATTATGGCTTTTGTGATTGACCAACTGCATCCATCAGACCTGTCATAATAATGACTATACAATATTGACTTATTGTTCAGTATATGTTAGATGGAATACTTTTTGGGCAGGTTAATATACTGTATAATGCATATTTTATTTGCACTACTGAGAAGTTTTTGGTTATTTTTGGGCTATAGGGCAAGGTTTGTCCGTAAAAGCTTGAATTAATAATTTTTTTGTCTCATTATAGATGCACACGAACGACTTAAGTGTTTCATTCTGCTGTTTATTTATTGCAGCTCATGGCTTTCTAACAATATTGTAAATTTAAAATAGATTTTGTGGTTTAAATCTGCTCTTGGGTTGTTGTGTCAGTGGCATAAATAAGTTTCAATATTATCGTTTATTGTCTATAGTTACTTCACCAATATATCAAACTTAAAAATACTTTATTGTGGCAGGCCTAGGGACCATTCAAACAGTTTCATTTGCAACTGCTCTTGAATCCCTACTGTAAATACAACTGTACTTCAGAAGAATCTACCTTAGAGCGTATTTTGACTTGTAAATCAGTTCTCATTTGTCCTTTTTGTGTTGCCGTACAAATGACCTCCTGACCGCGGTCCGCTGGGATGATGAAAAACGGCGTAAGCGTGGGTGTAATAGTTTTGATCAAATTTGAATAGGGAGGGTGCGGATGGAGTTAGCCGTACTGTCAGAGAGATTGCGTCATTAGGGAGGTGTAGGTTAAGGCATGGGCTTTCATCACGGCATCGGTGGTGTGGCGGGATTGCGTTAGTTCGTTCGTTGCTGTAGGACGATTAAACATGGAGCATAGCATATCAGAAATGGAGCTGAAATTAGGACTTTATATTTGAAAGTATACTTGACTACTTTTGGACCCGTGGCTTTGGTCTGTAACGGGGCTGCAAGCTTCAGTTAGAATAATCGGACTAAATGACAGCTGAAATGATTGTTATTTGTTAATTGTGGATTATACACAGGCCAATGCCATTTCCTACAATACATAATTCGCCACAAAGACAGCACAGTTAAATTAAAATGAAACAATTTTTAATAGAAAAATACTTCTCCCAGCTGGCATATTTTAACTTGTGGTTAATTTATCGTATTTTCACGACCATAAGGCGCGGGTAAAAGTTGCGAACATCGTGGGAGCGATGGATGACAGACGGCGACACAGCTTTACAAAGACCGGGAGGCAGCGCCGGGCGAGTTACGCCACGATTTGTGAATGGATGGTGGATGCTTGGGCAAACGTATCTGCTTGTACTGTTCTTTGAGCTTTCGCAAAAGTCGCCATCGTTCACGAGAAGCCGTACGGCAACAAAACGGACTCTGATAGTGACAAGAGGGAACCTGGTGTATTTCATAGAGATCAAGCCCAGCTGTTCATTTCAGATACAGAGGATGAAGACTTGCTTGATTTGTGAATGAATTGAAAAAATGATGTGAGCATATGTTCAATACTTGAATAAAGCACAACCGTACACAGTATGTGCTCTAAAAAAGGCAAAGGAAGCAAAACTAACATGCATGTTTTACTGTGCCTGCGCCCTAAGGCCTGGTGCGCCTTTTTTATGTGTTAAATACAGAAAAAGCACCGTAACTGAACTGTGCCTTATAATCCGGTGCGCCCCGGATGGTCGGCGAAATACGGTGGTCAAAAAAAATGGTAAAAAAAAAAAAAAAAAAAAACCCCACACATCTCAAAGACACTATTGCTATTTGCAGCCCAGCTTTGAAACTGAAAATAATGTATAAAAACCCTACTCGAGGCGAAAGTCCTGATATTTACACTAAAACAGTCCACCTGGGCAAAGATTCAAATGTAGGAAAAACTGATTTTTCTTTTTGTTTGATGTGATTTGATGTGATGAGATTTTCAAAAGCAACATTAATCAAAGACAACCTCACATCTGCACATTGTGTCAAAGCTACCATCTGTAAGGCTATTTAGATTTTATCACCACTAGATGGCAGATGTGAGCAGGCCCAAACTGACAAATGACAGTAACGTAGCATCTATTTATTCATGTATTTATTGGATCCCCATTAGTTCTTACAAAATCAGACTCTTCTAGTGGTGAGCACACGGCAGGGGCGGGTAAGCCAATCTTTAAAAGGCGGTATCATCTTGGAAAAAAAAAAAAAATTTATAATGCAGTTTTCTAATTTTATAATTCTGTTGTGGGTGTTCATATTAAAAACATCAAACAACTGTCATCATTTGAGAAGTGACTGTAATCTGCATTTCAGAGCTAAACCCCAGAGCTAGCAGCCTTTATATAGAACAAGGCAGTTTGTTATTTTCAGAAAAAGTTACTTTACGATTGGCCAACTGTGACCATTTAAGATGCTGTTATGAAACTTTTCTGGTGGAGGCTCCATCACCTGCTCGTCTCCATGGAGATGTGACTGCTTTGCCTTAAATGAAATCTGTATGGCATTAAACTGTGCCATCTCAACGGAGACAAGTAGTTGACATCGCCAGGCCGAATTATGGATCGAATCTGTGGAGAAGCAATCCCGCTCACAGAAAAAAAAACAAATAAAATAAAACTCAAAAACAATATACTTGAATAAATGCAAGATCAATACATTTAGTGCCATACTGTGGGACATTTCAGGCAAAGCAGTAGCATCAATAGCATCTCCATAGAAACAAGCAGGCGTCAGACCTTCCACCAAAAAAAACTTAACATAATGCATCTTTATAATTTAAATTTATTTGGGATTGCGATGAATCTTGCAGCCCTAGAGTGTGAGTGGAGCTTTTGTCCTGACATAGCCCGGTGCTCTGAAGGATCTTCCATAAAAGGCAGATGCGCCGGGCCTCTGCGCGGTGCTCATGGCTTTGAACAAGATTATTCTCATTTCGGATTTATGTGCAGATTTGACGCCTGAAAGCTCTAAACCCAGGTTAATCCCCCAGGACCCGAGCGCGTTTGACAACAAGCCAGAACTTATCGTTGATTCTTCTACAAAGAGTCGACAACTGAAAAAAACAGACAAAAAAACTAAACAAAACTTGTACAGTCCTGTTTACTAACCTCATTTATCAGTGTGCAGGTTTTCTGAAACTGGATTTTGACAATGTTCATGTGTTTAGATATTACTACCTAGAGGTACACTATGAAGGTTAAGGGAACTTTTCTGTTTCCTCTACCTGTTTGTCTATCTGAGATGTTACTGCTTTGCCTGGAATGTTCCACAGCATGGCATTAAACCTATCCATGTTACATTTATTCAATTACATATTTTACTGCTAATAAAACACCTTCAATGGGCTTCATTCTTCATAACTTCATGACTTTACTGTACAGATCTAAACTACGAGGTCAGGAGATTTTAAAACAGGACATTTTGTTGGTTGAGGAGAAAATTCTGCTGCTTCAAAAATCACAATCTTTTGCTTAGTGTGAATGATGGCATCACTTTCACTTAAACTTTTCTTTTTGGAGTGAGTGCCCACACACAGACCTTTGGAGCCCAGCAGAGTGGGAGAGCTCTGGAGGAAGTCCCCGATCTTCTGCAGCGTGCCCTCCTTCCTACTGCGCAGGCTGCTCTGGGAGTCATGGCGACCGTACGCACTCGGCTTCTGAGACACACAGGAGGACATGGAGATTGAATTAATACTGAATAATCCACAACTTTTTTTTTAATTTTTAAACCATGTTGTAATATCACACATTTATACTGAAATGATCATGACCATGAATTATAATAAAAACACACTGAAAAGAACAGATGCTGTGACAATTTCAAATTAAGAATGTTGCTACAACGAAGATGTGATACATGCAGTACAAATTTTTACCAAAATTAAATGTCTTCTTAGTTTGGTGTATTTTGAATGTAAAGAATGTAATACCAACTTAGTCGATTAAGCGCGTGCACACACTTAAAACTTAAGGTTAAACCTGACATGTATGAATAATATATGTTCTCAGAGTTGGCCGGGATCAGATTTATACAATTTCAAGCCCTTGGAAAGAATCCACTTTGTCTTTACTTAAAAGGTGCACTGTATTTTCTGGTGACGGTCCCTGGAATGTTCTACAGTATGGCATTCATCTCCATGGAGAAAATTCTGTATTTGTACCTCAAACAGAAAAGTTGAATAATGCACCTTTAATCAAATCAGCTGCATCAAATCAAACTGTATACATCTGTAGGCAGTCAGTCAGTCACCAACAGTCTGTCTGTCTGTCGGAAATGCCAGTGTTCTGTATATCGTTATATCTAGTGTCTTCTTTATCTTTTTCCTTCTATTTTGAATTTCCATACAACCACCTTTTACAAAAGCTGTGCCATTCTACACTGCATAATTCATATCTTCAGATTCTTTTCCTTGCACCCATTCAACATTTTCGTCTCCCTGCACTCTCCAGTCACAGGACACTCACCTCCTCCTGGTGTGGGGTCATCTTTGGCGTCACTTTGGTGCGAGTGTTCCTCCGGTTCTCCGCCTCCACCTCCTCCTATTCACACAACACAAAACAGACAACTGAATCACCCAACGCCAGAGATTAAAGTGGCTAAAAAACAGCCTGGGAGATGTTTTCCAAAAGTACATGATGGTGTAGAATGAGATGGCGCACAAATGGAGTTATGGAATAAAAACACACACACAAAAAAAAAAAGATTGAGACGCTCTACTCCACTTTGAGCGTTTTACCAGGCGAAATAATTTCACAGCTCCACTTAAGTCTTATTTACCTGCCAGAGAGTGAGATAAGGGTGATGTCGGCGAACACAGCCTGTCCGAATACACGTGAACAATGACACCCTGATATGGAGGGATATTGTCAGGGCGCACTCAAATGGAAGCTAACAGCAATTATGGCTCTGACAAACAAAGCAGGTTAGCAACGGGCTAATCTTTTTGAATTAATGACAAAATCCATTTCTGTTTTAGCGTTGTAAGTTATATTGACAGGTTGTGTTGGAGCTACTTCTGGAATGCGTTTCAGATGTGTGTGCAGACACCACACAGTTAGCAATGTTTATACATGGAGATAAACTATCCTCAATACCGATTCGGATACCATGATGATAATTAAAACACTCTTTAGACAATAGATTAACATTAAATAGTAGTACTTTTATATTCCCATGTGGCCTTATATCTGTGTAATCCTTCAGTTGTCCAGGTAGGTTCCATTAGTGGTTCATGGGCGTATACTATTCAGGAAAGGTTCATTTTTGTCCAGTGAATGTCTCTTTTTTACATCTATACATCCTCCAATGAGTATCTAGTTTCAATACCAGTTTTAGTATTGATTCCGATCTGATTTTTGATACTTTTGACAACCCTAATGGCAAGATAAGGCAGAACAAGCCACAGATGAATGAAGGAGTAGGCAGTTTCAGTGGAGTTTGGGAGAACAGTTTAAGATTACAGAATACAGTTGGTAGGCAGGTGTACCTCTAACAAAATAAAACTATAGTATTTATATTTTGATAATATTCAATAAGCCAGACTGATCTGAGTAGCATCTGATTCCAGTTCTACACATGATAAATCTGGGATGGATTTCATGGAATAGCAACTGGGAAAAGGTGCCACAGTGCCTGGTGACCCATCTCCAGATCTTGTGCCAGGCTTGGTCAGACCTACCTGGCTGGAGGATTTTGCCTTTTGTGTCTGTTTTAAGTTGGGCAGAGCATTACGATCAACACTTCAGCTGATCAGCCGCGAGTGGAGAACCCCAGACCTTTTGTTTGCATAGGACAATATTACACTATTTTCTTACTTCTGTTATAATGTTTCCTCATCACAAACATACCAGGAGTTGTGCTTTGTTTCATTCACACGTTTAATACACAATTCCTGCATATTTAGGCTGAGTTCTGCTCTCAAATAGAAAACACTCCACCTTCCACCTTGTGATGTCATGTGTAGATAAATGAAGCACTCCATTGTGTTTTTAAACTCCATACACCTTCACTAGAATCATTTGGATAATTTCATCCCTGCCATTTTAGATATGTAGAGAGTATAATAATCCAGGCTTTACACAAACATGTGTGAACGAACCAAAACACAACTCCAGGTATGTTTTTGGTTGAGGGAACATAATTCTCTATTGGATTAAAGCTCACAAGAGTCAATTTTGGATCATATAGGACAAATGTATATAAACAAATGCCCTTTAATTTCCAGCCTTCCGAATATAGATTTGTGGTCACACTGCTCCTCTTGTATCTGGAAATGAAGACACCTTCCTCAGAATACATTTTCCCCGACCCAGACAGCACAGCGTCAGAGATTACATAAACCAGCATCACTTTAAGCAAACTCCCCAGACAGCCTGGTATTAGCAAACCAGGCCACTGTGAGTCAGAGGCATTGAGAGAGGGGCTCAGTCTGACCTGAGAGAAAAAACACACATGGAGCAGGCAACTAACATCACATCTGAATAGGATGTTGCAGCTGTCACCATTCATTCAGAAAATGCGATACATGTTCTGGTTGGCACTCCTCATGACTGTGGCTGACCCGTAGGAGCAGTGATGTGGAAAAGACTATGAACATGACTGACATATAGCTGTATTGCTACTTTGGGCAATTTAGGTACTGTAACAATACAAGGTCTACTTTGTTTGAATTGCATCAATTTCAAGAATAGCACAGCTGCTGAGTGGCTAGCACTTTACAGCAAAAAAGTTGTGAGTTCAACTGCATGTTCTCCTTGTGTCTGGGCGGGTTATCGTCGGGAACTCCAGTGTCCCTCTTCAACCCACAACATAAACAGGCTAAATCCTTCAGGTAAGGTAGTCCTGACCGGTAGCTCAAGATCTGGAAATGAGTTCAGGGCGCTGCACTGTGGCACCCACCGGTCTTGAGCGGTTGCCCCGTCGGCCTTGAAAGATGGGTCAAATGCAAGGAACTTCCCTCTTAAGTGACAAGTGTACCTCAACCGTACAAGTGTACCTTTTAGAAGACTAAAAGATGATGTCTCAGGTAGCGTTTGTGAACCAATATACACATGCAAATGCAAAGAACAGAAACTTCAAAAAAGGAAAAAAAAAAAAAACTGCATAGCACTCAGGTGGCTGCTGCCCAAAATATAACTTTTTTATTACCTTATTTTTTATTTATTATAAGCACAAAAAAGTGTGCCTGCGTGTGCTCTGCAGTTTTTCACTTTAGAGTTTGTGCGAGGACAGTAATGCAGCGAAGCAGTCATGGAGATGAGCGGTGATGGGTGGAGATGGCGTGATTGGAGAGCGGTGTAAAGTAAAGTGACGTGTGCAGAGGATGGGCTGACGTGAAGCTAAAGTAAATGAGAGCCAAGATAACACACATCCAAACTGAGCTTCGAGACTCCAGATTAGATCCAGATTAGAACTAGACTGCAGTGCGCCAGGAGGAGGTTGTCAGAGAGTAAACACCTCTGCTATTAAAGTGGAACTAAACTAAATCAACATTTTTGTTACCAATCTGTAGTGTTGGACTAGCAACAGGAGACGATGCTGTTACTTTTATTTAGCAATTTTAGTGCAAACTCGGTATATCTGCACAAAAACTAGTACTACATGAGTACTACAGTACTACATGACATCACGCAGGACTTCCATGACAGCCAGATGGTCAAACACCTAGTTACCTGTTAGACCAAACTTTTCTAAACCAGTTACTCCTCCCTATTCTCCCCACTTCCACTAAACTCTTGGTGAGTGTCCTTCACAGCTGAGCGGAGGTTCCTTCATTAGTCGCTCAGGGCTGTAACTTTGAAACACGCTCCTTTTGCTCCTGTGAAAGAGACACGCTTCTTTACAGTGAAAGCACAGCCCACAAATGTTGCCAAAAATCATATTAAACTCATCATTTTAATATCACAGAGGGACTAGAGCAGTGGTTGTTTTGTTAATGCACACAGTCAGAATATACACATGACTGCATGGGTCTGTAACGTGGGTGAATCTTTTTTTTGAAAGTAAGGTGTTTTCCCGCATAATAAAGACACACTTAGTCTCAGCAACATTTTTCTTTGATTTACATTTGGCGCCACTGATTTATGTTCACACATCTCTAACATACGTCTAGCTCGTCTGGCTGGCTGCTCCCTGGTGTTAGATCCTTGAGCTGCTTAACGGGAGCACATGACATCATTTGTTTCACTGTCACAGAGTAAACTGATAATAAATGGGAGCTTAAAGATCCTATATTACAGAAAATTGCCTCTTGTTAGCTTTACAACATGTTATAATGTTGTTACTTCCTCGAAAACATACCTGGAGTTGTGTTTTGTTTAATTCACACATGTTTGAGTAACACTTTATTATTAGCCTGTCTATATCTCCAAAGCTCAAAATCCTCTGTTCCACCTTGTGATGTCATGTAGTGGTCGTTTTCAAGTTAACAGCTACCTTTATCTTTAGTTCAGTAGAAACCGTCAAGGATGAATTGATCTGAATGATTCTAGTGAAGGTGTATGGAGTTTAAAAACACAGTGGAGCACTTCCTGTATTGCCACATGACATCACAAGGTGAAGCAGAGTGCTTTCTGCTTGAGATAAGAAGTCATGCCTAAATATGCAGGATTTGTGTGTTAAAAATGTGTGAATGAAATAAAACACAACTCCAGGTAAGTTTGTGATGAGGAAACGACATAACATGGATCATATGTGCACATGTTCACTTGCGCATAGAGGTTAGTACAAAAACATGAGTCAAACATTCATCTCACAGTAAGGAGTTCTCCAGCACAGATAAAAGCCTATCTGAGCTAAGTGCTGTTTTCCCTTTCATCTCTAAAAGTCTATGATATAGTATTAAAACGTCTACATTAAGACGTTCACACTTCTAAATGAACGTGGAACTAAACTCCTATGGTGCGTTTTCCACATCGGGCTGCTCTCCGCTGTTACGCACACCTGTTAAGTCAGCTCTGATGCTGTGAAGGAGCTGATAAGACACTTCTCAATGCTCGTCTGTTTGGAGCAGCAGCTAATGTGGTGGCTCCTCCGAGGGGAGCGGGTGAAATGAGGATTAGTGCATAGGTAAGGAAGGAGGAGGTGGTTTGGGAAAGGACCTCACTGTTCTTATACCTCCAGACTCCACCCCTCCTCACTCTCTGTGATGTGAGTGTCTGACAGAGCTTGGAGGCCCTAGCGCAGGCCGGTGGGGGGTCAGAGTGATCAGATAAGTAAGCTGCTGTAGATGAGCCTCCTGCAGAGCTGCACTTCAGACACCACAATTAAACCAACGTCGCTGCTCTCATTCTGACAGGATAATCACAAAAGGAAATGCCAGGACGCACGAGACATAATGCAACAGGCTGCTGGTAAATGCCTATGTTATATTGATACTGAGGAATATTTCAAATGTAGTTTTGTATCTCCCTTAATCATTGTAAAGGTGTCATAGCAAAAATCAACCAGTCAAAATCCTAACCATTGTTTGCATATGGGACAAACATGACTGAAGGTCTTTGATTCTAGCACTATTAAGTTCTACTTTGGGTGACATATGCAGTCATCCAAGTTTATGAATGGTGAATAGGAAAATGATAACGATGAGCGTCATGGGAGATGACTTATGAATCCCCAGGTTTGAGGTTTTACAGTGATGTGATTTGATGTCGGAAATGATAAAAGTACCTGCAGTGTTGCTCGTCTTTTGCTCCTCCTGAAAATGTGATTCTCAGAAAAACACAAAAAAGTCAATATAAAGAGTCTGTTAACAAAGGCCTTTTACAAAGACAAAAGGTCACTCCACTGAAAATTACATTTCAGGTAAAAAAAAACCAAACAAAACATGGCTTAAATTGATCTTAAGAGTTCGGTCGATTGTTGCCTTGATTATGAAAATTACAAATTATTTTTTTAATGAAAAAGTTTTAAATATTTGCTTGTCTGCATCTACAATTTTGACAAAATTACTGTAAAGATGTAAGGGGGAAAAAATTGAGCAAACACTTCAAAACTAAGAGCTTACGTAACTTTTTGTAAAAGCTTTGACAAACATACTTTATTTAAACATTGTGATTTCACAAACTAAAAATATGAAGTGCAAGTTTTTATTCTCTTTTTGGTAGAAATAAACCAGTCTTTTTTTTTTAATAGCAAATGTTGAAACAGATTTGAAATCCAGAGCAGCTAATGGCCGACAAGTTCTGACGACATTTTGAGGACGATATATAGGGTCGATTTTAATTATTTCAAAGAGGGGGAATTAACTGCTAACACATAACATATTTAGATCAACATGTTACATTTTATTGTTTTGCAAGATTCACAGAAAATAACCTATTGCATGTTTAATAAGTTTCAGTTTTGTTTTTGACACTTTAAGCCCCTTCCCCGCACGCCCCCTTCAGAGCGCTATCACATTACAATCAGTATGCACTTTGTAATGAAACTACTGCACATCACAGCAGGTTTGTGAAGTCATGGTGTACAGTTTTGTATCATGTTTTGTGTATATTTATGGAACATTGATGTGCAGGAGCATGGGTGATGTAAGGTTGTGGGCACAGCATTGAACAGAATCTTACTGAAGGGTTTGAATAGTACCGGAGATTGCAAGATTACTCAAACATGCACGGATAACATGTAAAACCTCAGGGATGTTTTTGATGAGGGAACAACATTATAACATGGTAGAAAGCCCCAAATAGTCCATTTTGCATAATACCCCTAATTTTAGATAGAGGTAGTAGTTTGAAGCATATCCAAAGCTGTTGAACAGGGGGTATTTGTCGTGGTCAGATGGAACAAGCCTGAGACATAAGCCCATGGTATATCCCTGCATGTAAGTGGCTGCTCGTGCTGTTAGCTCATGCATCCCATGAGTCACAGTGAGGAGTTTATCATGTTTGAAGCATCTGAGACGCACTGGAGAGGACTGACATGTGAAAGTTTAATGCCCATTCAAAAGAAACATTAAAGCTTCAGGAGTTACGCTCCAATGGGCTTCGATAAGTGCCACTCATGCAATCACAGGCATTTGGAATATACTACACCTCCTCAACATTCAAAGTAGAGCCTGTATTGACAGTTTTTGATTGTTAAGAGTTACTGAAAAATAATACAATATCAACATTTTTTTTTTTTTTATTAAAGGGCCTGTACTCATATTTTTTTTTTATTTGAGCAAATGTGTCTTGCTCGAGTACAGATATATTGTATAAGCTGCTCTTGGTCAAAATAAGTTCACTGTGTACTGCCTGCATCTAATTTTAAAGCATTATAATAGTAATCAGTAGGTGTGCAGTTAGCATGCTATTTGTTGTTGGGTTTATTGTGACAGTAAACTCCACTCTGGCTTCTAAATGTTGTGACAAGCGCTTAGAAATTCATCATGGTGAATAATTAGGATGCTCGGAATGCCTAAGGTAAATGAGGAATAACAGGACCACTGTAAACCGGTTAAAATAAAATACTTTTTTTTTTTTCTCCACGATTTTAAGACCGTAGAAACAAGTAAGGCTTTCAGTTATCATTTTTTGAACATGGACTTCGACTATTTTAGTGTTAAATGACAATTCTCCTGCCAAAGTCTTCCATCTGCTCCAAAACATGTTTTTACTGAGGATTGGCTCTAGACGTCTCCATTAAAATAATCCATGCTGATCTCTGACTACTTGAAACAGACTAGACAAAAAAAAAAGTTAACTGTCCAGTCTACTTTTAATCGTGTGATCCATAAGAAAAGAAAAAAAAAAAACAAAAAAAAAAAAAAAGTCAATCTTTGCATTTAATGTTTTTTTTTTTGTTTTTTTTTTACTTTTGTGGTACATTTTTTACAAATCCATTCTCATTGGGCGATACTTGAATCTCAACTAGCACATTTTCTGAAATTTTGCGATCCATCAAAAATGTGTTAAGTCATTGCCAGGACAACCTCCACAAATAATGATTATTCAGTACTGTCAAAATTTCATTAGGGAGAGTATGACACTAGAGTAGAGTTTGGGGGTATTTTTCCCAAACACAGATAAAATCACATACTCGTGCTTGTGACAAACTCGTACAACAATTGCTGCAAACAAGGTCAGAAAATGGTGGTTGAGAGGGCTCAGGTGCAGTGCTCTAGTAGAAGGACACAGTTACAAAAAGCTTTAGTTTGAAGAGATTCGCAGCCATCTGCCCTTATGAATGAAAATGCTATTGGGTTGAAACGTGCCTTGCAAAAATGTCACAACTGAAGCCTGCATAAAAGTGTTGATGTAATAATCAAAATGGAAGGTATGTTCCACAGTGTTTGTAATACACTGAAAAGAATATAAGACTATGTTCTATGTTCTATATTGAAGTCTATTGTCAAGAAATTATTCAAACTTTAATTATTTGAAAAGAACAAAACAAGGCTGACGTCATACTGAAAAAAGTTTCATCTGGAGTTCTCAAGTTTCAATCCTCAAAGTTTCATGTTTTAAACTGAACTGTGTTGTCACCTGATACACACAAAGTTGCTGTTGATACTGGAATACGTCTTCTAAAAAGGTGACCACTGGAAATGCTGATAAATCCGCTACAAGTACTTTTCAGCTTTGAAGCCAAGGTAGTACTGAAGTCAACACTAATCCCACAGCTAATGTGGGTAATGAAGAGTAGAAGCTAGCCCATTTGATTTAGCCATGCTTACGGCGAACATCAAGGACACAGTGGGCACTGTTGTTGAAGAGAAGATGAGTGTTATTGCCAAAAAAAATGGACACTAATCAAGCTACTCTTTATGGAAATACAAAGTGCCTAGATGGACCTCATGTGGATTTTCTCCTTGCATTTGGGTGGCGCTCTCATTTTCCTCCTCCTCCCTACTCTTGACCTGGTTTGATGGTTAGGACTACTAAGCTGGAGAGTTGACCACTAAAAATTGCAATTTGAAAAAAATGCCCCCAATCAGACACTCACTACGTTTGCATGCACGGAGAATGCGTTTAACAATCAAATTCAAATCGTCTTTGCCCCAGACCACTTTTGCCCCCGTCTACAGCAGATTCAAACAACCGAAATAGCCGCAAATGAAGAGCTAAGAAACATACAAATGCATCTAGTTTAACATTAGCGAAAAATGTCAATGCTGATCTAAAATGAGTGTGTGCACGTCCAAACACATGTCTAATATTTTCCTGGCTGTTTCTTAACTTCTTTGAATGCCTCTCCTTGTCTGACCCCAATGTAAATTGGACTGTGCCGTTACATGCAGCGTGTATGTGGGTGTTCATCAGCTTGTCCAGATCTGGTATAGTCGAACCACAACACCTCAATCATAGTTCCTGGGTTCACATGTATTTTGGTAATTCTGTTTAAATTGGACTAGGCCAGTTATCCAGTTTTCCTAGAGTGACTGCACTGCGGTCGGCTACTCCTCCTGACAGGTCACCCCAGTGGCATTAAATTATGGTTCAAACGCAGAGGATGAGACCTTAACCTCAAAAGTGAACGATATACATACATCCTACGGTATATTTAGCACATTTTCGCTCTAGCAAAGGGTTATAATGATTGACTGTGCACCAGGCAGGGGTGAGCCAATAAAAAATGTAGAGGAGTACTGTCCTCCCCCGTCCAGCCCTGACCTGTGTGTACCTCTATTACGTCTATGGTCATTTATCCTCCATGCCCTGCTCGTGGGACGTCCTGCTCCTCTCTGTCTGATCAGGGAGAGGGCACGAGGAATCTGGCACACCCCATATCACAGTCAGGGATGGACTGTACAGTGCACTTAAGACACACATCTGGTAAATAGTAAATTTGTCACATTTTTATAAAGCTCTTTTCCACCTTCACGGCACTGAAAGCGCTTTACATCAAGGAACCACTCACACACATTCATATGCCAGTGTACGCAAAAGTAATGTCTTTGAAACACAATTTTTTGTCTCGGTATATCGCAATAAATTTCGGCTTGTAGATCATTTAAGATTATTCTTTGTAAAACGCAATATTCATCTAAAACAAGATAACAGAAATAGGTCCATTGGCTTCCTGTTCAGGTCTGATGCTCTGCTGTTGGGGACACCTTTTCACCGTATCAAATAGCAGATTTATTTTTACGTATCTAGGGTATCTAGAGGATCTAGGGTCTAGAGCACCACTCAAAACCCAATACAGGATTATTCAAACGTACATGAATAACTCATGATCCAACTTAAAAGAGTCAGTAAATGCATACAGAATGGCCAGGGTAACTCCGGGAACCGACCCGAGAGTGACCATTGTGCCGAAGTTTATCTGGGTGAGTTTTTTCCAGCCGCTCCAGTTTACCCCATCAACATCACCTTTTTATTTTGCGCACGTTTGTCCAAAAATGTAGTTGAACTTTCAATGACAAACACATTAGAGCTACATATGCCGAATTTATATATAGACAAATCATATATAGCCTTGTGCAAACTTCCTGAAAGGATCAATAAAATGCAGGACTTATGTAGATAGGCAATGAATACAAATACTGTAGTTTAATTTTCCTCATTGTCATTAAAGAAGCCAGGCACTGTGCTTGGGCTGAAGTAATGTTTTGAGATCTGAATGTACAGTAATGTGGAACAAGACGTACATCAGTTCCAAAATGAATACTTGACTCCCCACGGTGGTTACTCTATCCAGATTTGAAAGACTACAGAGTACCGTGGCTTTTAATCAGAGGCTATGGAAATGTAAATGCACAGACTTCAAGGAAAATAATGGGATGAGTATGAAGTTTATCCAAGGATACAGATTATGTTTGCAAGCTCACAAAAAGTTCACATTTATTAAAGCTGTAGAACCTGATTTCCACACAGAAGAAAGTAGGTGTTTAAATCTGTCCAAATCGTCCCTCGCTGTCACAAACCCTTTAGCACTTGTAATATAATAGTACTGTAATATTGCCTTTTAGTGCCGCTTTTACTCTTTGGGGGAACATGTTCGTTAAGACTGGTGTAAGAGATAAGAGATGTATTCAGATGGCTCAAACAAGTGATTTATCATGTATGGCTGCATATTAGTCAATTATAGAAAGAAAAAAAAAAAAACAAAAGCAGGATTTCAACGATTCCTCATCTAATGGTGAAGAATACTATAAGAATACTATAGATGTATTTTGATCAACATAATTGTTATCTGGCCTATACAGACTCTAAAATACATACAAAAAATATTTTAAAAGAAAGTGGCATTCAATTAAAATGTCAAAAAATAATAAACATTTTTGACTTTCAATATTCTCTATTTAGAAGCCTCCAGTCACTATATGTCAACTTTTCTTTGGCTGATGATGTATTTGCCTGAAGTTGTCTGAAAGCACTATAGAAATAACTGTATGATTAGTCTACTTATCAAAAAAAGATCAGCTACCAAAATAATTGTCAGCCATAGACAAAAGTGACTAAAATGTTTCTTTTTTTTTTTTTTTCTTTAATAGACTGAGTAAACTATACACTTTTACACTATAAAACTACAGACCGAAATCTCTAAACACTGAGTCCCCATAGCCCACGAGGCTCTGGGCTCACTGAACTATAGTGCTATGCCCCCAATAAGGCAGGGTTTTGACTGGGGCAAGGACACAAGGTCATGGGCGTGACACAATGTTATTGATTTAAAACATAGGTGCCCAAACTTTTTTATTGAGGGCCACATCTCAAAACATATTCTAAGTGGAGGGCCACAGACCAGTGATCAGTGCAGTGCTTTAAACTCAGCTTTGACAGAGCCGGTGTGTATCAATAAGGCTTGAACCACATTCATTTTAGGTCTGTATCACACTGCAATATAATATTTCAGGATATAGTGGTAGAAATAGTTTAATTTGCTGTTAGAAGTACTGCTTATGATCAATTTGGCTGGTTCAGCAGGAGGCCTAAGGGCCAATAAAAACTGGTCTGAGGGCTGCATTTGGCCCTCGGGCTCCTGATTTAAAAGATAAACAAGTTTGGATAGTCCTCTATAATTGTGACTGCTGACAGTACATTATAGGACTGAGGTCTATTTAGAATCATGAGCCCAGCATTATCACAGGCTAACTTTTTATTTATTTTTTTTATTTTTATACTACAGATGGCTGGGGTAATTTCTACTAAAGAGCTTGATATAACAGAATGTTAGCTCTTAGCTCTAATGCTAGTGTTTCTTTAGCGGCCATTGGTTTGGCTCTGGTCCAGGCAAAGCAGAGGCTGTGACAGTGACAGTACAGTACAGTATGCCGAGTGCTGCTGAGCACCACGATGCTCGATGGTGCCTGGAAATAATGGAAAGGGCAAATATCTGCTTTGGTTCCAACAGACTTTTGCTGTGGTCAGCGCCATGTTGGACTGTTTGACAGCCGTCAATCATTGGTCCAGAGCCCACCCCACACACACTCATAGTCTGCTCTTCCAGTTCGTCGGGCACTGCCCACTTTGCTACAGTTTCTGACATTTGATTGTGGGTGAAGTAAGCTCTTTGAATGCCCAACAGTACAGGATTACCCATTTTACCTGGTTCAGAAGCTTATGTACAAAGTTGAAACTGTACCTTTTAGAAGAGTGTCTCTTCTTGACTACATCCAAAACTATTTGATGTGCATCCTTAAAGGTGCAATGCCATACTTAAGAACAGTCCAGGCAAAGCGATTTCTCTGGAACCTCTCCAGAAGCGACAGTGCATTTTTAAAAATAAGCACCGCCAGCATTTAAGAATCAATAAAATTGTGCATTTGCTTTACGTCTTAACAGCCTTGAAAACCAACTTGGCCGAGACATTAACTGTAACATGACAAGACCATATTGCTTGGCTGACCCCTGTCAATAGGCTGCTAGCCCAGCAATATGGTCCAGCCAGCAGCCCATTTTACACATGCATTGGCAACAAGATATTTTAAAAATCATTTTTATGTGATGTTTCTTTGCACTACTTTGTGTACTGTTCACGGCAGTACAGAGATCTCTTGTTCATCTTAAAACCTTCCTCTATCAAAGCACACCTGTGTAATGCAGACACAGAATATAAAAGTAGGCTGATATAGGTTGACAATAGGGATTCAGAAGTTTAATCTGTCTTCAGATAAACACATTGTTTACTAGTCCCTTTTCTGCATAAATAGTTGTTTTTTGGTTGAACTCCCCCTGCAGGTGTAATTTTGATAACAAAGATACGCAATAGTTTTGCCACTCCCCCTTTTAAGTCATCTAATCGCTGCGCAGGACATGACTTTAGTGGACCAAGAATTTCTTTAGTAGACTGCAGTCCTATTTGATTTATTTAGTTTACACAGTCTCACATAGTTTAGTTTTGTGACAGAGCAATATTGTGAGCCTACTCATATTTCATTGAAACTCTGCTAGACTGCTGTTGAATCGCAACACCTTGACTTGTTTGTGGATAGAGATAAAACCTAACTTAAAATTTCCAGTGACCCTGGAAACCATAACTGCAGACCCCTCTCTCTGCCTGGGATGCATTCAGCTGCTAATTCCATTCTTCTGTCAGCAGCCGGGTGACAGTAGTTCTGCGATGACGCTGAAAGCTTTCATTACAATCTGTGCAGTCAAGTGGAAGGGGACACTAGGCTACATGTCCTGGCTAATTATAGTCTGTCATCTTAACACCTACTGATTTTGTGTGCATCTAATGGCATCACTCCTGGACTTTTTCGCTGAGGTCCAGACAGCACGTCCGCTTCACTGATATTAATAACAGGTCTTGCTATTGATCTAATGACCCACATTAAAAACGAGAACTGACATGAAGTTCAGATTTCTTGATTGGGCGTAGAGGCTAATATTTTTATGTTGAATACATGGAATTTTAAGTCAAATGTCCAGAACCTGGTACTTTTTAATAGAGATACAGTTCACTATATTTACGCTGGAACACATACTGTTATATAACCACAAGAGAGTGAACATAAAAATCAAATCAATTGAAGTTGTCTGGTTTGTAATGTTGTGTTAAGAGCTGCTTTTACAGTTCTGTACCCGGGGAAAGGTTCCTCACCAGCTCCTGAGGAAAGTGGTTCAGGAGGCAGGCACGTGAGGCTCCAAGGGTCGGGGGACATGGCTCAGATGGCTTGGCAGATATTGTGAAATGTAAATACTTGGAAACCGTTTCAGAATGCAACAATTTTTTCTGTTTGAGTCCAACTTGACACAAAATCTTCCAATTTAAGGGACACATTATGTACCACTTGTATTCATAATGGCCTTCCAGTAGGTTTGCTTTGGTATTTCATGTTTCAGAATGTTATTTGCAGCTGCATTGCTTCACTTATCTGGACTTGTGTTACCCTACCATCTACTGGTTGCAGCGGGAATGAACCAAGAAAAAAAAACACAAACTAGCCTTTTAAGTAACATGACCACGTGACTCCAGCATGCTAATATAAGCATGCAGTTGTGATGAATGCAATTTGACAACAGAAATAAGCGCAACTTGGATAAATCAAAATAAAACTCCCGGGATGTTTTAGCCGAAGAAACAATGTTAACACTTAAAAGCTAAAAAAGTCAGTTTAATTTGACAGAGCAGTCACATTTGAGCGATATCAGAACCTAAACAAAATACTATTCTGGTCAGACATGTACTAAACCCAACCTGTATTTTGTGTCAGTACAGCAAATACCGGTAAGTAAACACTCAATTTGCATTTCATTTGACTTTTACACAAGTCCAGAATTTAGGGCACTTCATTGTAATACATACGAAAACCCAATGCAATTTCATTTTTCTGTAGGGGGCCTTCTATCTGAGCAAGCCCTAGATCTCTGCACTGAAGTTTTCCTCCATCTCCCCGCTATATTCCATACAGTGACAGAACTATCTCAAGTGTGTCCCAAATGTCATGTCCGCTCCATCTCCTCCTCTCCCTCTTCTTTCATCTCCACTTCCCCTGCTCCAGCACTCAGCCCCTAGTTTTATCTGCTGCCCTGCCTTTCCTCCCCTCTCCTCCTCTTCCTCCCGTCTGATCACTCCATCCGCACTTCAAGATTCATTTCAATTTTGCCTTCCTCTCCAACGCCCCAAAAAAGCAATCTCTTTCCATTTATTCTCCCTCTGCTGATTCCACCTGGCCTAAACACTCAAACACCTTCGATTTAGCCTGGCACACTTTCTGGGTTTGGGTTTAGACATTGTTTTCCAAAAGCACAAGGATTTAAGATTCTCATGTGAAATAATTTGGACATCCTGGCTGTAAACACTGGACTAGTGTCGTCACGATTAGGGCTGCCGATACGATACGTACCTCGATACACAGTCCACGATACGATACGTATCTCGATACAGTGCCATTTTGATACGATACGATTCAATACGATATATTTCAAATCGATACAGAAAAAAATAAAGGCCTTCAACCTTACTTAAATGGTCAACCCAATTTTCACAAAAAAAACAAAACAAAACATTAAATGGTGCATTTATCTTCCATTTATTGAAGATTAAAAAACACAATGAAGTGCTTTTTGATTAATGCATGTTTCTAACTAGAGGGAGGAAGGCGGTTGAAAAATTTTTTCTGACATTTTCGTTTCTCTTGCTTCTCGCTTCTCTTCACCCGTAAAGAGTAACGTTTGGGGGGAATATCAATATTGATACTAGGAAACAAAGAATCGATACCGTATCGATTTTAATAATATCAATACATATCGGTGTATTGATATTTTAGCACACCCCTAGTCACGATACATACTTTTCAAACTCTGTTTCGATACTAAGAAAAAGGCTTGATACCACAATGATGAAAAAACAAAAACAGACAATAGAATGTAACTGTCAACACAAAATAACAGAGCTTTCTTTAAATTACCATGTGGTTCTAGGCTGGTGTTGATAAAGTTCAAGATTATGCTAAAATTGTTCAAGGAACTGCAAGTAAACTTTTGATTTTGATCTCTCATTATTTTAGCATTTAGCAAATAGAAATAATTTTGGTAACCCTAATTGACCTAAAACAGGAAAGGTTTAGTCTGATTTCATGTCAGACAGTGAGGAAAAAAAAAATGTGTGTTTGTAAACTTCTGGTTTCAACTGTAGGTCAAATTCAGATTCTCGATTTACACTGGATGTTGATTATCATTTTAGGTGCAAGATGAACTGCTAATGAAATGTCGCAAATCAGCAAATGGCAAAGTCTGCTAAATATCTGAAGTTACTTTTCAGAAAAACTGAAAAAAATTGATCTAGTAAATGGTTCAGCTCTATATCTAATCCTGTCCAATCTTTAGTCAAAATCTATTTCCAGCTCTTTCACACAATATCACATGGGCTTTTTTTACATAGATAAATATTCTGGAGCCTTTGCGGATTTCCACACACTGCCTGGTTGTTTTCTTGTGAGTTTTTGATGACTGTGGCTCGGCTCTTGAAAATTGGGTCAGCTCAGCAGTGAGCGCTGTGGTGAACGTGCAGTGTACAGAGAAGGAAGAATGAAAGTGAACTCTAATGCTCTTGAGTCTGATTCCATCCTTAGAGTTTGGGTTTTGTTCTCCCAAAATTACATCCTGTACTGCAAATACTGTGCTCCATTTTAGCCTTACTTTGCTTATTTTAGCATTAAGTGTTTTGTGAATGAGTTTACTTTAGTATCAGTAGTACATAACCATAATCAAACAAAATCATTAAAAAAAAAGGTCCTTTAGAGTGCCTTTCTTGACAGGTACGTCAGGTTTACATGTAAACACTATGGAGAGTCAAAGGCCAGATCTGAATGTAAACACTTATGATCTCTCTAACGGAGGCCATTATTAATGTTCATATCTTGATTTATGGAGAAAATAGTGAAATAAAATCATCATGTAGAGTGGGTTAATGCAAACATTTTAAGACCAAAATAAGGCTCACTGCAGCAGTTACAGAGAGACGGGTGACAATTTTTCAATGTAAAGCAAATTGGAGCCAGAAGAGCAGCCATGACCACTTCATATTTGGAACACAGTGACTAGCACATTAGCCATGTCCATTCTGGTCAGATGTACTTGTACATTGTTGTAATTTTTTGCAAATAAACTAGAAAACTACACACACACACAAACACACACATATATATATATGTGCAAACACAATATAAAAGTACATTTTGGATGACAAAGGAAAAGAAATTCTGTTTAAAAATCACAGGTATTTCATGTTTTTTTGTTCTTCTCTCTTCTACCTTTTCCACAATCTGCTACTCAACTGATGTAAAACTCTGATAAATATTTACCACAGGGGCCATCCCACCAAACTGATAAGATAATTAGTCAACTTACATGAGAATCAACAGCTGAACAATTTGCAAAGGCTGTAAAGAAGAGGACAGCAATTTGTATTAAATGTTGCAGGAAATGGAGAAAGAAGTAATGTCCACTAGACACAATAAAGAAGTCAGAAAAGGCCAGCGACTGCATGATGATGTCATTATGGTCTCAGTATCTTACAGCCATCCATCCTCCAGGTGCTATGTACAGGGCGTCCATCCATTCATCACTGTTTTTATGAGGGCATGTACCTGATTTTTGTCCATGTCTTTGAGCAAAAATTAACTTGCCAAATACAGATATTTTGTACAAGCAGCTATTGAGGTCAAATTAAGTCTGCTGTCTACTTTCTGCGTCTAATTATATAGCCATGTTTTGTCAGAGAATCAGTAAGTGCACAGTTAGCGTGCTCGTTGTTAGTATTACTGTGATGACAAAGCTTTTTCTGACAGTTGTGAAACTCATCATGGTGAATAATTAGATTGCCCTGAATTCATTCAAGTGAGGAATAATTTTGGACCACTGCATACTGTTTAAAATGAACTAGTTTCTGAGTGTTTTGTGAGTACAGTGCCTTCAGTTTTCTCCATGCATTTTAAATCTTTACTTCCGCCTGGTATAATATCACTGGGCAGAAGAAACTGAGCAAATGTGGTCAGAGTACATGCACTTTAAAGAACACAGTTACCCAAGCGCACTGAATGGAGGGCGCCCTAACACTTTCTGACATGACTTTATATAGCCAGTTCAATTATTAAAGTCCGGAACAGCGGAGTCTCGCCTAACACAGCAGAGCATATTCCAGCTGTAAGTCCTGGAGAGTGGAGATAATCACTGGAGGTCGGCGCCATGTTGGGCGATAGTGCATGTTTCTGTCAGAAGTAGTTGCTAGCTAGCTACACCACCGTGATCGTAGAATACAAAGTGCCGCGGGCTACATGTATCTTTATGTCCCAACCCGGGGAAACTCTTGTGCGTTGCATCATTGGTTCTATCCGAGCGGTAAAGACAAGTTATGAGTCATAGTGGCTGAAATCACCAGCAGAGGTTGCACAGGGAGATACTGACAAAAATGAAGGTTTCTTTTTTGACTTATCACAATAATAATTCAATTGAATGAATAAATGTTTTTCAATAGTGGACGATAAAATTGGCTACATAAGTGAAGAAACGTCACTTTACATATGATTTTATACCCTTGTTTGGAAGATTACACCAGGCATTCAGACCTTTCATTTTTAATTGTTTGAATTGTATACCATTTCTTGATATAATGCCCATTTCTAATAATAAGAAAAAAAAGGAACCTCACTAAATGAGTTATTTTTTTCTCTTCTTTTTATATGTTCTGCCCTTTTGCTCTTATTTTTTATTTTCTTGTTCTGGTTTAAAAAAAAGAGCAGATGTCAGATGTCAGTGATCCAGTTTTGATAACTGTAGTGTTTGAGATCTGAATGGTCACTATGAGCAAATCACAATTTGTATTCCACTGAAATTAACCTGGTATGTATTTGTTTAAGTTGAGTGTTTGGACTAAGGGTGCAACAAGAATATGAAACTGTTTGATCTGGTTGTCATGTTGTAATACAGGTGGATGGCTTGATGGTGTCATGACTCGGTGCTAGTGCATTCCCTGCAGCTTAGTCAGATGTCAGATGACATCAGTGCATCACCAACCAAGAACCTCACCGCACGTCACTGTTGTGCACATACTAAAAATGATGACAAAAAAATGTAAAAATGTTTGTGTGCTTTATCGGCAGGTTATAGACAAGATCCTGGAGCATGAATCTAGCAAAACACTCTAAAAGATGACAAGGCCAGATTATACATTACACAATAATTAGGCCTGAACGATTTGGGAAAAATATCTACTTCTAACACGAATTCTGATTAGATTTGCCATTTATGTATTAACAGATTCTGATGATTCTCACAGCCCTCACAATGATCCACAACTTTTCAAGGGGTAACTTAGCTCACTGTGCCACTGCAGCCAGTCAATAAAATGGCCGACTGTAAAAAGACATTGGAGTCACTTTAACGAAGTAAGACATGTCTTGAATGGACCTGTCCAGTGAGCAGAGGCTATACCCTCACTTTGTGCAGACGAAAGGTATTAAGAGGCTGGAGCTGAGAAACAAGGAGTGAAAGTGTAATGTAAAAGACTGAGAGCAGCGATAGGGTTTCAACAACCATTCTGACCCACCAGCAAATCTGGCTTTTACAAACCCCAGCGAAGGCGGCATCTCCGCACCACTTCAATGTCCTTGTCCTTATAATAACAAAAAAATAATTTCTGGTTATTGTTTTACTGGGGTGTTCCACAGTATGGCATTACAGTTGTCCATATTGCATGCATTCCAATAGCCTGTGTTCATGTGGAGGGAAAACATGAATAAAGATGCAAACATTTACTAAGAGTGGGTTCACCTTGTCACAGATCTGACCTGTAACTTGGCCTGGTGTTTGTTGAAAATACCAGGCAAAAAAAATGCTCTATATTCAAATTAATATTTAGCACTACTGACTAATAGCAGTTGCCTAGGCCTGTCACGATAATGACTATATCGACTTATCGTTCAGTACGTGACAGATGGAACAAGATTTTTGGGGGTTAATATTTATCGTGGGACTTTTTCTTTGCACTGGTGGGACACAGTTATTTTTCTGTACTACGATTTGATTTGAGCTGAAGAAGGTTGATTATGAACTTCTATGACACATTAAAGACACAAAATAACTACTTAAGTGTTTCATTCTGTTATTTATGTTTCACAGTTAATGTTTTTGAACAATTTAGTACATTTTAGAATTGTTTTGGAGGATAATGCTGCTTTGTAGTTTGGTTTCAATATTATTGTTTATTGTCCAAGTCTGACTCCTGTTTCTAATCTATATTTACTTCAGCGATATATTGCTCAGTATTTTTTTTATCCGTTCTGACATAAATGAAAACCATTCTAAAACTATTCAGGAAAGGTCTGAATTGTTCATAGATGCAATTTCTTAGCTTCTTTAAATATTTGCAGAATTCATTACTAGTTTTAATTTCGAGAAATTGATTCACTGACAGCCCTACGCCCCAGGGGTCAGAGAAAGCCCAGGATTACAACATAATGTTACATCATTTTGTCAGGAGGAAAGAGCCTTTTCAATCCTTCATGATGTTCCTCCATTAAATATTTAGAGCTAAAACCACAATGGAGTCTGTGAATTGCTTTAAAAAAAGTTGTAAAAGCGTACTGAATGTGTGGAATGGCTAAAATATAAAGAAACGTGTGAAGATAAAGGCTGTTGGCTGCATTGATTCATTCTTCAACAGTTTTAAATCTCTGAAAAGCTTTCTCATTTTGCGGTAAAAAGTGCGCTATGCAACTTCAGTGACATTATTGCTTTATCCGCTGAAGTATAGTATTATTAATTTATCTCCATAGAGACAAGCAGCCACAGCCAGGCCAAGAAACAGGTCAGCTTTGTGCATGGGGCATACGGCAGAGCAATATAGCCTAGTATTTATGATCACAATATAAAAAGAACATGTGTGATAACTATATAAACTGATGATGTATCTGAAAACGTATAAAATACTCACTTCCTGCTCATCAAGATCAAGTTCTCTGTCATTGTTAATATATTTAGTCTCAAGCTAATTAGCAATGATATTACCATATTCCAAATTTGAGATTGCCCCAAAAGAAAATGAGCCCTAGGTGAGCCTGTTCACTGTATAAAACACATGCTTTTGGTCTTTTTCTATAAATAAAAACACATGCAATCGAATAAAAGCAAGACGCCACACTGTAGAACATTTCTGGTAAAGGTTTTCTATGGAAACAAAAAGGTGATAAACACATCAATAGAAAAGTTACGTAGTTCAACTTTAAAAATTCTGTAAATATTTTAGTTTCAATGCAGAGTAGATTTATGTGAGCTACTAGTTGGGAAGCTTTGAATAATAATGCCTTAGTCTTATATAGTGTTTTTTTTCCCCAGACGCTCAAAAGTTGCTTTACAATTTTGTGTATTATTCATTCACTCCATAATCTGGTGGTAAAACACTACAGCTGCCCTGGGACAGACTGACAAAAGTGAGGCTGCTAATCTGCGCCATCGGCAGCTCCTCTGACCACCATTCTCACACACACATATCATATTTATATCAGGCAACGGGAGTAATGTGTCTTGCCTAAAAGAGACAACTGCTGTTGACCACTGGCGCCCCCTTGTGGAACCTCGTATTCCCAGTGGTCTCGCATCCAAGTACTAACCAGTCCTCCATGTCCACAGGAGATTCAAGTGTGGTTTGTTGCAATTTGTCAGAAGTACTTTTTACAGATGATTGTTTTTGTTGGAGACTTGCAGGAGTCAGAGTTTGATTTGTCTTAGTTATTGTCAACCTTTGGATTTTACAGTTTTGAAAGCCACGATCAATGATACCACAGGGCTACATGCTGAGTGAAATAACTGAAAAGAAAAATGAGCAGATTTTCACAAACGCTTTAAAGAGGGGGCGTTATGCAGAATTGACTTTTTGTTATAATGTTCCCTCATCAAAAACATGCCTGAAGAGATTTTAGATGTCGTACAGGGGCTCGTACAGGCTCCAAAAATGTGCTTGTAATTTACTCCATTTTGTATTTCATTAATTTTAAGACCATCTAAAAATGTATGTGGCCATGTTTCCTTGTGTGTGCATTGTGTTGCCATAGTAATCATGTGACTAGCATGCATTTGTTGTTGACTTTGTGCATTTACCATCAGCATGTGTAACTGAGGCAGTTATGCATTGTTTGAAGGGCCCTGGGTTCAGAACGACTTAATCTGTGTCTTCAATTTTACTTTTGAAAACTTTACAAAAGGCAAGTACAAGTCTATTTACCTAGTTATTGTCACTGTAGACCTGTAAGTGGCTAAACGCTCCCCAAGTCTGAATGACTTTCCCATTGACAAACAGAGGCAGTAGTGGAGGTGCCAGTGTGGCCGCGCTGACAAGCAGCTGTAGTTTCACAAAGTCACGCTGACGAATGCAGTGTGTTTTAGGGCCCAACAGAGCTCCCTGACTCGTGGTGTCATGTGAGAAGGCAAAAGTGAAACAAATAAAAAAAAATAAGTTTGGAATAAATATGCACCGCATATGTGTAGTGAGCAACTCTAGGGGGAGGGGCACGCTGTGTGTGTGCTGATGTGCATTTTTCAACTCGGAAAATAATTTTCTTGAGTTCCTAAAGAACCTAAGTGCTGTTACGTGTGTAGGTGAGTACCTTGTCCATCTCGTTGCTCTTCCTCTTGCGTGTGGAGCGGGTTATCTTCACTGTGACGGCGCTCTCCTCACCCTGCCTTCTGAGGGCCATGCGGTTGGGCTGCAGGGGGCTGAAGGAGATCTCCAGCTCGGGTTTCGGGAAGCGGCTGGTCCGACCGTGTTCTGTGGAGATCTCAGAGGAGTCCAGCACTGATGGGCAACTGCCTGAGCTCTGCAGGAGAAAGGGGCAGAGGTTTAAACAATGAGGATAATAACTGAAAGGTAGGCTATTTAAACAGTCCTGTGTCCCTAAATGTTAAACGCCTTGTATCGCGTTTTCCCCACGTATCTGAGCAAAATATGTCTTGCCCCAGTACAGATGCGGATACTACCAGTCAAAAGTCAGGACGGTATATGAATATGAAATACAAAAAGTATTTAGGTGACAGTAGGGGGTGACAGTAGGGGGTGGGGGTGACAGTAGTAGGGGGTGACAGTGGCTCAGTGGTTAGAGTGTTGGTCCCCCAGCCCGAACGTCGGAGGATCGAGTCCTGCTCGGATCAAGTTCTGTCGTGTTTATAGGCAAGACACTTCACCCACATTGCCTAGTATGAAAGTGGTGTGCGCGCAAATGTTTGGTGGTGGTCAGAGGGGCCGATGGCACAAACTGGCAGCCTCGCTTCCGTCAGTCTGCCCCAGGGCAGCTGTGGCTATAATAGTAGCTTAACATCACCAAGTGTGGAGTGAATGAATAATGACTATAGTGTACAGGCTTGTCAAACCTTTGGGAGGCGTTGACAAGCCTGTAAAGCGCATTATGAGTGTAAGGCATTATTATTACTAATAATTATATTTATATTGAAATTCCTCAAAGTCTTAACCCTTTGCTTTGTCAACAGCACTGCAAACCCATGTCCTTCTCACAATGAGCTTCATGATGAAGTCTCCTGAAATAGTTTCCACTTCACAGCTGAGCCTTGTCAGAGTTAAGAAATGCCAATTGTAAAATGCAGAAATCAAAGGGTGGCTGTTTTTAAAAATCTAAGATCTAAAAAAAAGTTGAGTTATTTTGAGTTTCAATTTTGTTTACTACATTCCAGCTAGGTAAAAATAACTCAGAGGCGTGCTGTCTGCATCAAATTATAAAGTGTTTTCATAATTAGGAAGTGCAGTGAATAATTAGGATTTTCGAAAAAAAGCATTGTTAGTGAGGAATAACTTTGGACGACTGCAAATCGTTTTTTCACATTCTTAAGAGTAAAAATCAGGTACAGTGCCTTTAATTAAACACGTTCACATTAAATATTTATTTGTCTAACAACCATTGTGAAGTTTATTTGTTCTTAATTACAAAAAGCATTGGACATGATGGCCATGTGTTTTAGTTCTTAACCCAAAGCCAAGAGAGCAAAACAAGCTCCTCACTTTTGTTTGCCAGATTGTAGCCTGCAACCAACTGGAAATTACCCAAAAATTTGGAGGTTTCAACAGAGGCAAGATGTTTTGAGTTGTTTTTTCTTCATTCTAAAAGTTAGGATTGTTAATACCAGCTTTGGCCCCTGTCCCACAAACACAGGAACAAAGCCACAGTTCACATTTACATAGGCTTTAAAACCTCTTGCCATTAGGGCTGATTTTCCCTAAAACCCCCAATTAAAACCAAAGCTGTTTCTGAAGCCTCTGGAGTATAACCAAATGGCTGGGCTCTTTTTGAAGCTTTTAGGAAAATATAATGAAAAGTAAAGCTGCTTTGGGGAGGTATGGACAGACAGACAGTATAATGAGCATTTGTTCAAAGATTCAAGCCAAGACCTAAAAATTAGCTTTTTTTAACCTCCATAATAAGTTCCTAAACTATTACTATTAAAGGCACTGTCTTAAAACCATGAAAAACAGAACCAGTTCATTTTAAACTGTTTGCAGTGGTCCAAAGTTGTTCTTTACTTACCCTATTCATTCTGAACATCCTGATTATTCACTGTGAGGGATTTATGAGCACTTTTCACAACTTTTAGAGAACAGAGCAGAGTTTTGCTGTCATGCTGAGAACTAGCATACTAACTGTGCACTTCCTGATTATCAGAAAATAAAACGCTTTATAATTAAATGCAGACAGCCTACAATAGTAGTAACAGTAGTTCAATTCAGTTCAATTTATTTTTAGTAGTGTCTACAATAGTAGCAGTAATAGTGTCTTTAATTGAAATAGTAATAGAACCAGTACATATAATAATAATAGTAGTAGTTGTAATAGTAATGCCTTTAATTGTACTAGCAGTAGTAGCTCCTTTATTTGCAGTAGTAGCAGTAGTAATAGTAGTGTCTGTAATAGTAGTAGTAGTAGTAGTAGTAGTAGTAGTAGTAGTAGTAGTGTCTACTATAGTAATAGTAGTGCCTTTAATCGTACTAGCAGCATTAACGCCTTTAATTGTAGCAGTAGAAGTGCCTTTAATAGTACTAATAGTAGTATTAGTAGTAATGCCAATTGTAAAATACAGCAATTGGCTATTTGCTGCATTTGCTACTACTATTACTGATATTACAGTAGTGCCTGTAATAGTAGTAGTGCCTTTAATAGTACTAGTAGTAGTAGTAGATCCTTTAATTGCAGTAGTAATAGTAGTGCCTGTAATATTATCAGTAGCAGGGTCTTAAAAAGTAGAAATAGTAATAGTAGTGACTTTAATAGTACTAGCAGAAGTAACGCCTTTAATTGTAGCAGTAGTAGCTTTAATAGAAGTAATAATTGTAGTGCCTGTAATATTAGCAGTAGTAGGGTCTTAAATAGTAGAAATGGTAATAGTAGTGACTTTAATACTACTAGCAGCAGTAACGCCTTTAATTGTAGCAGTAGTAGTTGCTTTAATAGCAGTAATAATAGTAGTGCCTGTAATATTAGTAGTGCCTTTAATAGTAGTAATAGTAATAGTAGTACAGTAATCTCAATCAAACCACAGATCTCAAATTAGGCCATTCTAATGTGTTTTCCCTGCTTTGACTCTACCTGACTGATCACAGAGGTCCTGGTGTTCCTCCTCCCTCGGGACTTGCGGACGAGAGCTTCACTTTCGGGACTCTCGCTGCTCTTAATCTGTCAATAAAAACAAACGGCATATACAAAAACAAACATGAGTAATGATGTAACCCAGCCCAGGCACGAGGACACCCAGCCCTCCACCTGCTCTATGACTGGCAGCATTTGTCAGAGCCATGCTACTAGACAACAGTGTCAGCCGTGTCCACATGAGTACGGACCCCTGTGGTACGGCGCCAAGTGATGTATTCAGGTTAAGATAGGAAACTGTGATGGAAGATGAGCTAATTCCTCCTCATACTGGTAGATATGAATATATTTTACTAAGGATGTATGTGTCTCTATTTGCAGTTGAAGGCTCTGTCAACACAGGCTGAGTTAGGATTGTGGTAACATTTTTTAAAACTATAAAAGCACAGGCTACCTACAGTTCCTTTAATTGTGGTATAATGTGATTTGCTCATAAAAAGTGTAGAGTTTGTGTTATATTAATATATGTTTTAATACTCTGGTGTTCTGATGAGAGTGTTGTTGACAATTAGTCCTAGTGCAAGTTATAGTTTTCAAATGATTTCACTCCCCACTGTTCCAAGTAGGAGTGGGCAATATTGACACAATTATTTTTGGGGGATTGTGAAAACACCATAACAGTAAACAGATCACTGTGAAAATATCATTACATTAGACACATTTATTAGACAATAAATGTGATATTATACTTTTGAAGAACATATTTAATAAAATAAATCAAACATTTTAAAAAGCAAAAGACACTATTTACTGTATTTTCCACTATAAGTTGCATTTTTTTTTTTTTGGCCGGGGATGTGACTTATATTCTCAGATGTGACTTGGATTTCACATATAATTTCACATCTTCATTATTGTCACATTGACAACCGTGCAAGGTCACTCTAGGCTTGTGTACCAGTATCTACTATTCCTGTACCATCGAAAATGTAAAATTTCAGCATTACGATTTTCTTTTTCATTCTCATATGTCTTTTAAATTACCGTATTCTGCAGAAGAGGAAACAGCGCTTCATCTATCCTCCGGTGTTGGCAGAGTTATTCAGAGGATGAAGAACTGACTGGATTTAGTGATTTGGAGTGAGATCGAGAGTAAACTTGTTAGCCGTTTTTTTATGCTTTAGTTGTCTGAGAACTGTTAATATCTTACATTAACATACCAGACACGTATTCAGTCACTGTCTGTGCTTCATGTAGCTGAATAAATATAAATGCATTACGTTAGCACACTGTACTGCTTTTCAGCCTGTTGTTCTCTATTTTATTGTCATTATAACTTGCCTTTAAAGATAAAACGTATGTTCTTAGTCTCGGACTTTTTAAAATAAATTTCCGACTTGTATGTATGTTTTTATCTTCATTATTTATGCATTTTTTGGCTGGTGCGACTTATACTCCGGAAAATATGGTATATACTAGGAATTATGTTGAAATCTCATCTTGTCTCATTCTTGTGGACCCATCTCGTATCTCGTCTTAAAGAAATGTCCCACTCCTACCAATATCAAATATAATATTTTTTTTACAAAGCCAAAATCAGTATAATACATAGCCTTTAAGTTCCGGGCGGCCTACTGATTTTGTGTCAAACTTGATGTTTGCTCTCTTTGGTCGAGAGCATTTTCCTAAACCTATAGAAGTGGACCAGGCACACTGGCTAACATGGCTAACAGGCCTCGTATTTTGACTGTTAGGATCCACAGCAACCACACTAAAGAGCTTATTATGTGACAGCCAATGGAGCATGTACCAGGGACGTGTCTCCAAATTTTTCAGGATTTTCCTGCTGAGGAGACCAGGGACAAACTGAAAGCCACTGGCCTTCGCACGGGATTCATCTATCCAGCTCACCTGCACGTTACCCATGGCAACGTGACATTATTGTGTTAGACACTCTCAAGGCCAACACTGATGGGTGACTCAGGTAATGGCTCATCAAGATTTAATATTTGCCTTGTTATGCGGCCATTATGTTCTATTTATTTTTGTATATGTACATGGGGTATTTAATTTGTCTACATTTCAGAGAATGGTGAAGTTTTTATCCTGACAAAAGTCTGAAATAAGGGCCGAGGCGTCACTATGGTTGGAATATAAGGGGTATGGGTCATCATCTTAAAAGGCCTAAGGGGTTTGCTTATTTAAAATCCTTATTTTCTGATGTCTTTCTTACAATCAACTCATATTAGGCCATCTGATCAGGCACATTTAAGTGGAGTTGGGCAGGGCAAAGATTTCAGTCAAGTTCTTCAAGCCAGCCACGTGTAGTAGCCATTATTACTAACATTTACGGTCTGAAAGTTGATGATGCAGTTGTTTTTGTTTTTCTTGCTAAATTTCAGGCAAATTACCAGATCTTGCGAGCGGTACTCTGATTATTGGGGATTATATGCGGTTTTGGACTGGCATTTAGACAGATGCTCAAGGAAACAATCTGCATTATCAAACGCTACAGTAACTTTGAATAGTCTCATCTCTTAATCTCAACCAATTTACTGAACATTTGGCACTTTCAACATCCAACAGATGGACTTTTTTCCCTCAAATTACAAAATAATTGGATTCTAAACTCCTACCAAATGTGATGGACAGTAAATATCATAACATGATCTCAGATCATGCCCCTATTAGTCTCATCATCTTTGATTTTAACCTACCAAAATGAGACACTGCCTGGGGGCTGTAGACCTAGTTACTTAATGATGCAAATTTCTGTAAATATTCATCTTTTAAATCGGAGGAATTTTTACTCACTGATACTTCAGGCACATCAGACTCCATTTTGTGGGAAACTTAAGATGGTTATGAAGGGTCATGTTTTATCATATTAAGCATCGCAAACAAACTTAAGAAACAGAGAAATTGATTAACTGTAACAGTTAGAAACACTATCACCAGTGATAACAGTAATAATCAAACTTTACAAGAAATTATCAATCTTAAATATGAATACAATTTTACTTAAACAAGAAAAGTGACCAAATGTCTCAGCTCCGTTCGCACTATTTTGAGCTTCAGCTTTGTACTCAAAGTTGACCGGATGTCTCTCTAAAACAATAAATGCTTTACTGATTTTTATGAGGCTTTATAAAGGTCAAAGGAAAGAGGTGATGTTCATTCTTGGCTTAATGATGTCCCTATTCCAAGATTGGATGACCTTCACGTGACGCTCTGAATCAGCTAATGACCAGAAATGAGGACATGGATTACATTAAATCATTTACCAATGGGAATATGGCCGGACCGGATGGCTTTGGTGCAGAGTTTTACAAACAATTTGCAAAGCAGATATCTCAACTCTTGCTCAAAATACTGTCTCACTCCACTGAAGCAAAAACACTTCACACCTTCACACACACACACCTTCCACACTGTATAATGCAAACATCACCCTTCCACTAAAACCTGATAGAGATGATTCCAGTCTGGCAACATAATGTCTAATATCAATGCTAAATGTTGACTAAGATTTTACCAAAATACTCACCAACAGTTTAAATTAATGCATTGAAACTCTTGTGCATAAGGATGAATCTGGGTTCATCCCTAACAGTTATTCTTTCTTCAGTAAAAGAAGGGTCTTGAATATTACACATTACATTTTGTCCGAATGATTCCTTCGTTTCTTTGCTAAGTTTGGCAAATTTAAATCTAAAACCCACTGCTTCAATAGTTACTAATCAGGACAGGTCACATCTCACACTACTCGTCAGGGGTGTCCCTGAGGATGCAGTGATTTTTTTAAGCTCTGAAACTGATTTTGATAGTATAGCTGTAAGTATCTGTCAATAAGAAAAAGATGCATTTTGAAATTGTGAAAATCTGACTGCCCACCTCAGTTTGAAGTGGTACGTATTGAGAGATTAAGGAATGTTTGGCATTTGAGCATTTGAATCTGGACTCTTGAAAAAAATATGTATTACACTGTCATAGGACGCTAATGTGGGCATTTATAACCTGTAAACCTTTTTATGTGCATGTGTTCTTTAAAAAAAAATCTTATGTATTTTTTATTATCACTGTTCTATTGCTTCTGTATTTTTTTATAATATGTATGTCAGGTGAAGCTTACAATGAATGTTAACGGTTATTTCATTTGTATGTTCTGCCTAAATTGCAATAACACAAACAGTAAATTTGTCCTTGTCACTCTTGTTTTGTTGTATGTTCTGCCTAAATTGCAATAACAAAGTAAGTAAAAAAAAAATAAATAAATAAATATATATATATATATATATATATATATATATATATATATATATATATATATATATATATATATATATATATATATATATATATATATATATATATATATATATAAATAAATAAAGACCCAAAATAAAGAATAGTATGAGCTTGGCAGTTTCAGTGTGATGCTGTCTACAAACCGTCAGCCAATGTTGCAAAATGGATATGAAAAGAACCAGAAGACTAGAGCTGGGCAATGTGGCTATACATTTTATATGGCTATAAAATGAAATTGTGATGTCATCCCTGTGATGATCTCCCCATTACAATAAAATGATCATATCATGATTCCCTGTTTTATTTTGTTAAATGCAGCTCTATGGTAAAATGGTCAGACACTTTCCACCACCCACTCATCCTATTTGTCAGCTCAGTCATGGTGAGTGAGTGATAAGTGGATCTAACCAATCATAGTGAAGAGACAACCTTCAAAAAGAGGCAATATCTTCATGATGAAATCGAAATCATGATCACGCTCTAAGAAAATCATGATAATAACATTTTTGGCATATCTCCCACCACTACAGAATGTTTGAGTCATTATGGACTGACCTGCTTGTTGTCCCCCTGTGTTTGTGCAGCCTGGAGCTCCTCTTTCAGCCTCTGGATCTCCGCCTCTCGTTCAGACAGAGAGGCCTGGAGCTCTGCCACACTGACTCCAGCACCAGCCTGCAGGACCAAAGATCACACGTCAGATCAGAACTTTACAAACCAGCACAGAAGAGACAGACTACTGCATTCCTAACATTAGACGAAGGGCCATATTTTATTCTGAGCTTATTCCAAACTAGGACAAACTAAAGAAAAAGCAGAGGAGGTTGAGATGTTATAAAACACAAGTCATTTTTGGAACCAACTGTACTTGAAAACTAGATTTGAAAACATGCACAACAGGCTAATCTGATCCTCCTGCTAGGAACTCCTGATAAATGTGGTGGTGTTATCTAAATAGAGCAAAATACTTTTTTTTTTACTTGTAGAATTCTACTTTTGTCTGGCTAAAATAAATTTAAAAAGGTGGTATAAGATGATAATATTTGTCTAATTGGAAAAGAAAAAAAAATGTAATTTGTTCCGTTTTAAAAATATTATTATTTTATTATAAAGTGCATATTTCTTGCTTATTTTTTGGGTACTTTGACATCCCATCCGTTTGTATGGCTGGGCATGTTTTAGCACTTATTAATCTTATATCCTGATTAATGTTGAACATAATTGGGGCCACTCTAACCACCTGTGTTCAAATGTGCACAGTGAGACAAGTGTCCGTCAGCATATTTACATTGTGGAACTGTACACACACAGACTGACTGAACGAAATGAGCTGGAAAACAAAGGCTGGAGTGCCTGGTGAAGGGAGATCAATGCAAAGACACTTTACTCCAAACTTTACTCTCTCAGACTCTGTCAGTGCAGTGTCAGTGCAGTTATGTGACATTGCACTGAGAAAGTAGAGGGACCACTGCTGAGGACTGCCAAAATAGCAAATTTGTATATATTATGTAATTTAGTTATATTGCTGAAGTAAATAGATGATAAACGATAATACTGAAACAAATTTATGCTACTGACACATTAAGCCAAGACCAGATTTAAATCACAAAAACTATTGTAAATCTACAACATTGTTAAAAATCATGAGCTGCAATAAATAAACAGCGAAATGAAACACTTTAGTTCTTAGGTTGAATAAATCACTTCTATGACTCATTACAGATACAAACATTTACTGCTTAAATCTTATCATACAGCCAATAAATAACCAAAAATTTCCCAGTAGTGCAAAGAAAAAGTATGCATGATAAATACTAACCCCAAAAAATATTGTTCCAGCTTTCATATACTGAACGAAAGTCAATATAGTCATTATGATGCCTACCACTGCTGACAACTGACTCACACAATCAGTCACACTGTCTTATAATTGGATGCACACAGAATACTGCTCACTTATTCTGGCCTCAAGAGCTGCTTTACATATCTGTAAAAAAAAAGTCAGGTACAGGCTCTTTAAGACCAGTGTGCTGTTTCTCTGTGTTCTACTGACCTCTGGTGGTGGCTGGGGGGTGCTCTGCTGCAGCTCCTGGATGAGCTTGTCCTTCTGAGCCTGGCTGGAGAGGAGTTTTTGGAGCTGGACTTCCAGAGCAGACACCAGCGTATCCCTCTCCTTCCTCCACTGCTCCATAGTCTGCTCCTTCTGGGACAGCTGGGAGGACAGAGACTCCTGAGGAGAAAAAAATGGTCTTAACATGTTCTTGATTGGAAAAACTACAGGCAAGATATGTTCCCAGATAACAGTGCTGCACGATTAATCAAATCAAAATTGCAATTTAAGTTGGTGATATGAAAAAAAGCAACACAAAGGCTGCAATTATTTAGATATGTTCTGTCTTTTTTGCTGAAAAATCTTGTACAGGAAGATTAGAACTCTACAAACATGTTCTGAAATACATATTTCAGTCTTCTCTCAAATGTTAATGCTCCTGGAGATTACAATGTGTATTCCCAACCGAGTCCTACTTTTTAAGCACATAGTATATCACAAATCTAATTGAAATCACATCCAAAAACAACCCTATGGTGCCCCAAAATCTATTTATGTCCACATCCATTTTTTTGACTTCCGATCTGCAGACTCAGCTGAGCAGAGGCTGAACCGAGGCTGAGCTCAGGTCGCTCAGGCTGGGTGTGTGTGCCTCCAGCAGCAGTCATTGCAGGGTGTGACCCGCGCCTATCTCTGCCCAGGACTACTCTGAGGCTTAAATTCAACGATATTTTTGTTCTCATATCGCTCACTTCCTCTGTGACCTGTTTAATCTCTGAAGTTTTATAACATGCTCAAAGAGGAGCTTTAGTAAACTTACTCCACACGGTGTCCCTGCAGAGGGCATCTGTAGGGACTGTAGTTTCAGTGACAAAAGTGAAGCTAAGGAGCTAAGTGTGCTAGCATGAGGCACTGACTGCATATATACAGTCAATGTTTGACTGCTGTACTGCTTTTCACTCTGATCTGCAGCCTCTTTGCTTTAAGATGATCCTCATGTGAAACAAGAGAATACACTGTTACTCAGACTGTATGTGAAACTATGTATCAATAATGAGAGAGGGCACTGAGAGAAATGTACATAACTCAAGTCTATAGTAAACTTACATTCACTCAATATACAATTTTTCTTCAAGCCAGACCTGTTGATGACTTTTGCTTGCTTCCAGCTCATGAATAAATCTATCTGCATTAAACATGTATGACGTGACGATTAAACATTAATAAAACATATACATTAGCTCTACAATACTGACCAGGAAAACCTTTTTTTTTTTCGATTTATAGCATGCACCCCTAAATGTTCTGGCTGTGCTCCTGAAAGATTTCAGCCAGGGGCTACAGTGCTCCTGGAAAAATATTAGTTAATCTGGAGCCTTGAAAATTATTACCAGTTTAAAAATACGCCTTATTAAAATGGCCTAATAAGTTGTTATAATATCGCAAAAGAATTAAGATATTGTTACATTAGCACTGACAGCTCGCCTCAGTCAAATCACTAAAACCGATCCAAGCAAATCCTCTAAAAATGTCTGGATCGGCGGTTGATACTGACACCAGTATTGGCTCTGGATATCCCTCCCCACCCAGCCCTGCTCCTCCCTCTCCTTCGGGCTTTCTGTGCTGTTGAGTTCAGTCTCACCAGTTGGCTCTGCTGCCGCTGGTATTTCTCCCTATCTTCAGCGAACCTCCTCATGTCCTGGTTCCTCCGGTCCTCCGCATCTTTGGCCTGTCCGATCAGAGACAGCTTTTCCTCCATCCAGGCCTTACGCTCAGTCCGGTGTTTCTCCAAGCACACCTGAACAAAAACAAGGCAATTTGTAAAGGTAATGCTCACATTTTTATATAGAGCTTTTCCACCTTTAAGGCACTCGAAGTGCTTTACATCAAGGAACCACTCACATTCATACACCAGTGTACACAGACACAGGGGGCGAGGTGGGGTGCATCTTGCCCAAGAGCGCAATGAGAGTATTCATATGTGGGAGCTGGAATCTCACCACCAACCTGTGGATCTGACCGCCAAAGTAATGATGTTTATGTCGAGTGCAGGATTGGATCTGCCAACCTTCGGACCAGTGGACAAATAATCTACCAACTGAACTACTGTCGCTAACAATTACATACACATGCAGACATATTAATGTATACTTAACATTTAAGACATATTAATGTCTACTTAATATGCATTTTGCTAGTTGGTTTATTAGATCTTTGTTAGTATTTAGCGCATTCATTTTTTTCAGTGAACTCAATGTTTCTCAGGTGTTAAGTCAATCAAGGCGTGGTATCTTTTTGCATGTATTCACTTTTAATATTTTAGAGGTCCAAACTCACTCCTCACTTTCCTAACACATGCCTAGCATCCCAATTATTCACTGTAATGAGGTTATAAGTGCTTTTTCCAAACTTTCAGAGACCAAAGTGGTGTTTTATCATCACGGTACTACTATTAACGTTTAGCATGCTAAGAATAGGTGAAGTGTGGTTCACGGCAGATTAACTTGGATGAGACCATTGTGTGTTTTCTGCATTTTGACCATAAGAGCTGCTTTTGCAATATATACTGGGACAAGACAAATTAACTTTATTACATGAGATAATAGGGTATAGCTCTTTTAATTTTTTTTTTTCCAAATGTTAGTATTTATAAAGCACTTATTCATGTTAATTAATGAGATCTTTGTTAAATATACTAACTAATAACTAGTGCACAATTTGTAGTACTCGATTTTGTTACTTGACTTTTTTTTTTGCCCCAGTATCTAATGTAAAAGCATCACATGAAAAAATCTACTTAAGTAAAAGTATTAAAGTACCCGTTTAAAATTTACTTAAAGAATAAGGTAAAAGTAGTTGAACCATTTATTCTAACTGTTTTTATTTGTGTATATTTATTTGCTCAAATTACGAATGTGTTGAAAATAAATCCATCAGCTTTTTCAGCAGGTCTCAGACAACAGTAAAAATACTTTTACTTGTTAGTCTGGTTCAAAAATGTAGTGGAGTAGAAAGTACAGATACCTGCTCTCCAGTAAGTAAAAGTAAAAAGTATCCACAGTATCCACAACATTTATACTACAGTACTTCACAACTTTTACTTTGTTGCGTTAACACCACCTCCTAAACTTAAGTGTTACTGAAATGATCAAAAGTAGAATTGTGTGTAAAATGTGTAAATACCTTGAGGTTTTCTTGGGCCTGGGTCGCCTCCTCCTTCGCCACTCTGAGCTCATGAGAAGAGCTGTCCGGCTGATGTCCGCTTGGGCCCTCTTTTCTCAGCAACAGAGTTTTGAGTTTATCCACCTCTGAAAAAGTCAAACCAGGAATTGATGAATACATAAACAAAGTCCTTTGGGAAAACATCTTTTTACAATTTATGACAGTGCAAACTAGCTGGAGCGGGATTCAAACTGTCAACCTTCCCGTTACGTGAAAACTGACAACCATCCAAGCCAAAGTTGTTGTTTATGTTGCACGCATCTACAGTTAAGCCAAATCATAGGTAAGATTGTTTTTTTTTATGAATTACCATTAGTCAGTTCCTGGATGCGGTGGTCCTTCTCCTCCATGACGTGCTCCATCTGTTCCTGGGTCTCCTCTTGCTTCAGACAGAGCCAGCCGCATGTTCTCAATCACTTGGTTTTTGGTTTCCAGCTCTACAAAGCAGGAAGACATCAAGGTCAAATTGTTGGCACATCACTTAAAGCGCCCATACTACACTATTTTCTAATCCATGTTAATATAATGTTGTTTCCTCATCACAAAGTTGTGTTTTGTTTCTTTCACACATGTTTAACACACAAACCTCCATATTTAGGATGAGTTCTTCTCTCAAAGGGAAAACACTGTGTGAGGTCAAGTGGTAATACAGAAAGAGCTCCACTGTGTTTTTAAACTCCATTAAAATCATTTGGATAATTTCAGACCTGGAATTGCCAATCTTTACTGAACTACTGAACTAAAGGTAACACTAAAATATTAATTTGAGAACTAACGCTTCATGACATCACAAGGTGTAACCATGCATTTTGAGCTTTGGAGATGTAGACAGACTAATAATAAAGTGTTACTCAAACATGTGTGAATGAAACAAAACACAACTCCAGGTCTGTTTTTGATGAGGTAACAACATTATAACATGGCTTAAAGCTCATAACAGTTAATTCTGTGTAATATAGGACGTTTAAATTGAATATTTTGTACAAACATTAAAATTAGATTAAAGATTTAGGACTCCCAATTTGTCACAATAAAACGCATGTCATGTATAATTAGGAATGCAGTGTATTAGGTCTGACAGGGTAAAACCTGTCCAGTTTCCAGTTTCCAAGATTAAATCATCCATTGATCAGCCAAAATTTCAGAATATAATGGAAAAATGTGGAACATATAAGCAGATTAACACTGATTCAGTGCTACCCTGTAGGTAATAGGACATTTTCTTACCCTTAGATGCATTTTGGTAAAGCTCCTGTGTCTGGTCTGACTTGCTGTGAGATGATTGTTCCTGTAAAAAAAATAGTACCAAATGTTAAAACTGCATATAACTGGTCAGGTCAATAGAGACAGCACTGAGTAGGCGTACAGCATTTGGTAAATTCACGTATCCATTTATCTTTTAGGGTCAATCTCCACAGAGCTGACCTGTAACTTGGCCTGGTGGCGTCCCCTGCCTGTCTCCATGGAAATAAGTGAACGTCATTCATACTTTGAAATACTCCTAACCTGGCATAAGGCAGACTGATACTACTAGAATATCTGATGTACTAGAAATCATTGAAACCTGTTCTAGGGGAGGAGAGACTTTCAATGTGCTAAAATAATACACAATATAGTTTTTGGCTACATGAATGTAAACTATAGCATCATAGCTAAAGTTTACATAAACTATAGCATAGTTTTTACCCTTGCAGCAATCATTAATAACCTGTTTTGTATGAAAATATATGGGTTCTGCTCCCAAAATCAGTGAGAGTTATACAAGATAGATTATTGTGTGTCTGAAAACTCAAACCTTGCGAAAATCCATCTTGTGATCATTTTGCCTTGATGGTTATAACTTTGCATCACAACATCATAGAGAACCGTTATACTATGCACCTTATTAAAGCTCAGCTCACACCATAGACCAGGGCTGTCCAAACTATGGCCCAGGGGCCAAATGCGGCCCTCAGACCAATTTTTGTTGGCCCTCATGCCTCCTCCTAAATTGGCCCAATTGATCAGGAAGTATTTTTTGCTACAAACTGAAGAGATTCTACCTCTATAACCTGAATAACATCACACTGGTACTTGTACAAGGTACAATGTCTCTGTCAAACCTGCGTTAAATGCACCATTTGACTCCCTGTATCGGTCTGTGGCCCTCTAACAAATATGTTTAAGTATGCAGCCCTCGGTGAAAAAAGTTTGGACACCCCTGCCATAGACTGTATATATAAATGGACATAGCTAAGCTGCTGGCTGCCACATTCCAAAAAGGAAGTGAGCATGGCTGAGCTTCCGGCTCCATCAACTCCACTTTACATTGGAAAAACTGTGGCTCGTTACAGAGGTAACTGCTACTGTCAGACTCGTCATTTTGGGCTTAAAATGTTTGTGTTGACCCATTCTACATGATCCTGGTATTTTTAGTTCACTACTGTATATACTGGTATTTTTAGTTGTGATACTTGTGGTCGGAATTCCTAATAAGGAACTTTTCTCCATTTTGGCCCCTATAACTTCTAGCCTCGATGAGCTTCATTTGACTGGAGCCGAATGCTATGGGTGACGTCACACTCCCTTAGTCCACTTCTGTATACAGTCTATGGCTCACACACAGCAACATTAACATACTGACCATCTTGAGGTTGAGAATGGTGCGGTCTCTGTTGGCCAGGTCGTTCTGGAGCTGCTTCTTCGACTTCTCCATGTCAGACAGCCTCTGCTTCAGGCCCCTCTCCTCCTCACGCATGGAAGAGATCTGGGCACACCATTCATACCATTATTCACAGACCTTCACTCATGTAGCATTGATGAAATATGCAGTACACATATTTCAACAATGCTACATGAATGTGTTAAAAGTATTTAATGCCAGCTCTACAGCAAATTTGGTGTAACTTTGGACGGAGATGGTTTTGTGAGATTCTTCCAAGTTTATGTTCTAGCTGAAGAAATGGCAGACACATTTTGTTGATTTTACATTCATTTCAAACATCTTCAAAGGTCCTACACTGTGCAAAATTGATTCTTGTGAGCTTTAAGCCATGTTATAATGTTGTTACCTCCTCAAAAACATACCTGGAGCTGTGTTTTGTTTCATTCACATGTTTGAGTAATCCTTTATTATTAATCTGTCTACATCACCAAAGCTCATGAAGCGGCAGTTTTAAAGTTATCAGCTTCCGTTTACCTTTAGTCCAGGAGGTTGAATCTAAAAGAGATGATCTAAATAATTCTAGTGAAGGTGTATGGAGTTTAAAAAACACAGTGGAGCACTTCCTGTATTACCACATGACATCACAAGGTGGAACAGATTTTTTTTTCTGTCTAAGAGAAGAACTCAGCCTAAATATGTAGGGCTTGTATATTAAACATGTGTGAATGAAACAAAACAACTCCAGGTCTGTTTGTGATGAGAAAAAAACATTATAAAAAAAATCAGAAAATAGCGCATTGAATAACTTATTGGACAACCCAAACCATGGACATTTTCCCACATGTAGAAGGGACCACTACCATAAGAACAATTCCAAACATTTTTCCCTATAAGGATCAGATCAGAGCCACACCTCTTTCTGGACCTGTTGTATCTGTTTCTTATAGTCGGCCAGTTTCTCCTGAAGCTCGTTGCTGTGCTCCTCTCGCCTCCGAAGCTCCGTGCTGAGACTCTGCACTCTGTCCACTTCATGCTGTGAACTCTGCTTCAGCCTGAAGGGGGCAGCACAACACATTTTGAAGCACATTATAACGTTACAGAGATGTACTGTGATAAATTATAATACTGAAACCTCAGTTAAGAAATGGTTTACAAGGATGGTCTTGCGGTCTTTGCCACTAATACAATAACAATGCATCATTAAAGGTTCTATTTTACGCAAAATTGACTCTTGTGATCTTAAAGCCATGTTATAATACTGTTACCTCCTCAGAAAAATAACTGGGGTTGTATTTTGTTTCATTATTATTAGTCTGTCTACATCTCCAAAGCTCAAAATGCTCTGTTCCAAGTTATGATGTCATGAAACGTTTTCAAGGTAACTGCTAGTTTTACAGTTTGTTTAGTAAAGATTGGCAATTCTAGGGTGAAATTATCCAAATGATGTGAAGGTGTATGGAGTTTAAAAACACAGTGGAGCACTTCCTGTATTACTACATAACATTAAAAGGTGGAACAGAGTGTTTTCAATTTGAGAGAAGAACTCAGCCTAAATATACAGGTATGTTTGGGATGAGGAAACAAAACTACAACATTATTTAGCAGTATGCAGTAAAGAAAAAAGTTAAATAACTTATGTTTTTCACATTTTAGATTCAGATTACTCAAAGTATCCACCCTTTGCTTTGAAAACGGAGCTGCAAACCCTTGGCTTTCATGATGAAGTCTCCTGAAATGGTTTTCACTTCACAGCTGTGCAACGTCAGGGTCATGAAATGCTAAGTGTCAAAAGCAGTGATCAAAGCAAAGGGTAAAGGCTATTTTTAAAAATCAAAAATCTGAAAAAGTTTGGAATTATTTTGAGTATTTTTTTTGTTTGCTACGTTCCTTATGTGTCATTCATAGTTGTAGATTCTCACTGAAGCATCACAATGTACATAATCATGGAAATAAAGAAGAAACATGAACATTTCAGTCAGATATCCAAACATCTGACCGAAATATCGCAATTAGATATTTTCCCTAAATTGTTCGGCCCCAAAACCAAGTACCTGTTGATCTCTGTGTTCTTCTTCTCCAGCTCGGCGTCCTTCTGAGCGATGGCCTCCTCTGCTTTGGCCAGTAGCTCCCTCCTCCTCTCCACCTCCTTGCGGCGCGTCTCTTGCACCGCCTGGCTCTCCGCTTGCTCCCGCTGGTCCAGGCTCCTCTGCAGCGCCGCCACCTCCTTCTCCCTCTCCTCCAGCCTCTTCTGGACACTCTCTCTTCTCCTCACCGACTCAGCTAGCTTCTCTCTATGTGCCTTGTCCTTTTCCTCCAACAATCTCTCCATTTCTCGCACCCTGCTAGCTTGGTCGTCGGTCTGCTTGTTGTAATCTTGGAGAGCGGAGCATTTACCATTAGCAAGCTCCAGGTCGGCTCTTAGCTTGTCTGCTATTTCTTGCTGCTCGTACAACTGTAGTTTTGCGTCGCACAGAAGCTGGTCTGACGCCGCCTGCTGTTCGTCAAGTTGTTTTTGCAGCGCTTCCAACTGCTTTTTGGCATTAGCATCTTGTTCTAACATTTTTTCTTTAGTCTTTTCCATATTTAGTTTTTCGTCCTCTAGCTTAGCTCTTAGCTGTTTTTTCTCCTTCTCTTGCAGTTCCAGATTAGCCTTGAGGTCATCTAGGGGGCGCTGCAGAGATTGGTCTTTCTCTGCAAGCTTTTTCCTTAAATTTTCAATTTCCTCTTTGGATGCGGATTGTCGCCGGAGTTTGTCGTTGAGCTCGGCTAGCTTCTGCTCAGACATTAGCTTCTCCATTGCTAATTGCTCCTTAGCGCTAGTCAGTTCCTTTTCCATTTGTGTGATTTGGTTGGTTTTTCTTTTGTTATTCTCCTTTTCCGAGACTAAGGTGGCACGGAGCTCAGATATTTCATCTTTGAGCAGGTTGATGGATAGGCTAGAGGAGGTTATGGAGGTTTGGAGTTCCTGTTTGACGCTGTCCACTTCCTGGGTCAGCGACTGGATTTGCTGCGCTTTGTCCTTGACTTCAGAGGAGAATTTGTCCAGTTTGGTCTGGGCGGCTCGAAGCTCTGCGGAGACCTTCTCACTTCGCTCGGTTTCAGAGGACACCTGTAGAATAAATATTAAATAATAGATTAAAAAATACAAACATAAAAAACAATGTTCAAGAGGTGATTTGTCTGACAAACCAAAAACCTCCTTGTCAAAGCCTGATCTTCATCTTGCATAGGAGACCACTGGGAATACCAGTGGCAAAAATTGTCGTGTCCTTAGGCAAGGCCACCCACATTGTCTAGTTTAAATGGGGTGTGTGTGTGTGTGTGTGAGTGTTGGTGGTGGTCAGAGGGGCCAATGGTGAAGATTGCCCCAGGGCAACTGTGACTACAATAGTAGCTAGCTCAAAGGGTAGGGTGAATGAATAATCCCCAAAATTGTAATTATTGCATTATTACAGTATTTCTGTGCCTTCATTCGAAGAAAAAGAAATACCTTGGAAAAACATGCATCCTTTCTGTAAGTGGAATTGAATCTACACAGAACAAACATTGCACAGTGGGGCTTTAAAAATCTGTGTACACTTAAAGGTGCACTATGTAACCTTTCTGGTGGTGGGTCCAACACCTGCTTGTTTTCAATACCAGATATTGGAATTTAATGCCACACTGTGAAATATTACAGGCAAAGCAATAACATCTCTATAGAAAAGAGAGTCCACCTATATTATATGAATATTTTCTACAGGTAAAAGTTCAGTATGTCAAGGGGCTTTATATGAAGTTACTTATAAACAGATGCTATATTTAAATACGAGTTTTGTAGTAGATAATACCGTATGTGTTCATTAGCTCTAGGGAGCACAGTGATGACAGTTCTTACCTTCTTCTCTGTGGCCTGCAGTTTGTTCTTGAGCTCCTTCACCTCCACATGCAGCTCCTCACACTCTTTCTGCCTGGCCTTGTTCTTCTCTGTCAGAGAGGCCAACTGCTCTTCCATCTTGTGATCCTGTTTCTCATCTCGAGCCTTGGCCTCCTGGCTACATCTCCTCTCTTCTCTGAGGGAGGCCATCGTCTGCTCTTTGGCCCGTCTCTCCTCCTCTAGAGTGGCCCGGATGCTATCCTTACCTCTCTTCTCTTCCTCCAAAGCTCTGGACATGTCCCGGTGGGTCTTCTGGAGCTCGCTGAGGGTAGACTGGGCTTGTTCCCGGGCTTTCCTCTCCAACTCCAAGGAAGCTAGGGCCTCCACTCTCTCCACCGTTTGATACTCCAACGCAGCCAGCGCTTCCTCCCTAGCCTGCTTCTCCTTTTCTATGGCTGCACGTGCCTGCTGCAAGAGTGATGCAAAAAAAAGACAGTGGTTTTAAAATCAAAGCCATTTCAATAACATTTCAATGAAGGGTGTGACAAAATGCTATTACTTTATGACAAAAAATGCACGTCCGAATTGAATCAAATCGAATCGGTCGATGGAGTTATAGACAACTAAGCATTTTATTTAGATTACAAGGATTTATCTGGGACAAGACCAGAATGGAGTTAGTGAGTGAGTTAGCTGAAGATTTGGTGTTTTTTTTGGTGTTTATATGTAAAAAGGCAGATTAAACTCATGATTCCCCGTTTAATCTGTCTTTATATAATAGCGTCAGTTCTTCTCCCAAAAAGAAAACACTCTGTTCCACTTGTGATGTGGTAATAGAGGTGCTTTAGACTCCATACACTTCACTAGAAACATTTGGATAATTTCAGCTGTGGAATTACCAATCCTTACTGAACTTAGGGTAAAATGTAGCTGTTAACTTGAAAACTACCACTTCATGACATCACAAGGTAGAACGGAGCATTTTGAGCTGTGATGTAGACAGACTAAAAATAAAGGGCTGCTTAAGCATGAGTGAATGAAACACAACTCCAGGTATGTTTTTGAGGAGGTAACAACATTATAATATGGGTAAAAACTCAACAGTACATTTTGCATAACATAAGACCTTTAATCACTCATATAAATGGGACATGACTGTTGATTTCATGTTGGTAACAGGATTTTTTCCAGGGCTCACTACCCCAGACAACATCTTAAGCACTGAAATACACCTAGTAAAACATGGACATTGCAAACACTATGGTGCCCTTCCTCTACTGCTGCTGTGTTCCTAATGTGCTAAGCAAATTTCTTATTTTTCTCATAATGTTTTTGATCTTAAATGTGGTAATCTGGTGCTGCAGAGGCACTGAGCATGTCCACACAGCACATAATCCAAATGCTAATCCTGTCACTTGTAACCTGCAGCCTGGTGGGTTTACAGGCTTGTATTTATAGAGTAGAGTAGAGGGGCTGAGGACACAAACATGCCTTGTACTAATGTGCTAAAACTCCATTCATTATGGTAGCTTGACTTTCAGCTTTTAAATATGGTATAGACCCTTCCAGGGTCTTCCCTTCCACTCAGCCTGGCACCGATATATAAACGTGGTTGTTTATATATTAATTATTTGTAAATTAGTAGTACTCCAGGACTGTTCCAGGACATTTTTAGCTATGTAAACACAGCATCTACAAAAAAAGACTATATGAACCCAATTATCACATTTTCCAAGTTTTTCAGAATTCCCAGGATACGTGGGAATAAAAAGGGCTGCAAATTAATCAATTCATGAGAATAATTGTCTAGCTGACACCTGGCATTATTAAATCAACATACTTTACTTTTTTTTGTCAATATATTTCATTTGTAAATAAAAAATGTTGGCTTCAGTCACCTAATTTAAACCTTTATTGGGTTAAAAAATTGTTTTAAAAACTTAAATGTTTAAGAAATAATGAAAATTGTGGAAAAAAAAAAAAAAAAAAAATCACTGACTAGTTGAGTACTAAAATAATGATTAGCTGCAGCCCTAGTCAATAACAGTTAATATTCAGCCTCCAGTTTCATTTCTAAAGTTCACTCATTTAAGTAGGATTTGATGAGAAAAATGTAATTCAAAACTGTTGTCCACTATACTTTTGATGTGACTAGTCCAGCATAACATTAGATTTAAGCAGTGTCGATAGTGGTTAGTTCTGTAAATATTGTGGTTTGTTAAATTTAGTGATTGTTTTGCTTTATTTTTTCTTGCAGACCTTTGCTCATTTGGAAAAGACGTAAAACCATTATAACATAAAAGTAGAGATAGGCTGATATATGCACTTTTTAGCGCCTCTGTAATCCAATATCCAGCACAAGCAGATATTTTGTTTTGGCCGTCCTGATGCCTAAAGAAGACACATAAAGCTTTATTTGAACACCTTAGTGCAAAGATAATTACACAAAACGTACACAGCTCTCTTTTAGCCATGTGGTAAAACAGGTTGTGGGTGAGTTTTTTGTAAATTTAAATTACAGAATTTTGGGGGAAAAAAAAAAATCAAAATCGGAATATCGGCCTACATCAGCCCAATTATATCGAAAGGGGGTCATTGGCCATCGGTTTCTCTGGATTCTAAAAAAAAACGGTATCAGCATTGGCCATGAAAAAAACAAAAATAAACCAAAAACATATCAGCTGATCTCTACATGAAAGTTATGTTAAAAGTGTAATGTATGGGCTGGGAGTAGTACCTGGAGCTGCTCCGTAGTGCCTTGCTCGTGGGCTGCGCTTTGGCTGTGTGCCCTCTGCTCCAGCGCCCTCTGCAGCTGGGACACCTGCTTCTCCAAAGAGGACACCTGGAGGCTTCGCTCCTGCAGCTGCCTCATGAGCGTCGCCCTGTCTCCCGTACTGTGTACTGCTCTCACCTGCACCAGAACATTTTACTTTTTGAATAAATAGTTTGTCGTGACAAAAACTGTATGTTGACTTATTTGGTACGATTCCTTGTAAACTTAAAGAAAAACTAAATCAACTTTTTTGCTATTAAACTCTGTATATGGAATTGAATGCCAATGTCAAAAAATGCCAATTTTGTGCAAACAAGGTAAATTTACAGCTAGTTAAAAACAGTCAAAAACTTGTATGCTCGTCTCCAGTGGCCATTTCAGTTTCAAGTACTACATGACATAACACAGGACTGCTGATTTACAGCTAGGCGTTTCACCTGGCTGTAATCAGGGCAGTCCTGTGTGATGAAGGGGTGGAGCTTGAAGTGTGGATACTTGTTTGACCAACCAGATTGTTCCTTATGATGATACTATGATGACAATATTTTGTTAAATATGTCTTTAAGCGTATTAATTTAGGATTAATAAAAGTCAGACAAAATTTAAATGACCCAAAATTACCCAGTAAAAGGGCAGACATATCAGTTTATAGCTTAATTGGAAGTTTTCCCCATTTTCTTTTTATATTACTCTACACAATATACTCAATATTCAAATTCTGCATATCTTCAAAACAACATTGCCAATTTGCCCACCTGTAACTAGTAGTTCAGGGTTACTGCAGCTATCAGCAAGTCACTTTTAATACCAGTATCAAAGATCAAAAAGAATAGCTGATATCAAAACAATTACATAATGATTTGTAATACACTGCAGACACCACATCTTTCCATACCTGCGTATTTTGAGACCTGCTCCTCCAGCCGTTCAAAGGCATGACTCCTCTCGTCCATCGCCCCAGTCAGGTAAGCATCAGGGTAACTATCCATCTCTGCCATCTCAGCAGAGAACGGGTCCTGGAGGGAAAACAAGAGATCAGTAATTCTCAGTTCAGTTCAGATCAGTAATAATAACACAGTGATTTGATGCTAACTTGTGACTAATTTGAAAGAGACTTGTTTAACAGCCTGTGTGGAGTGCTAGGTAAGGCTGTCACAATAACACATTTTGAAGTTCGATATATTGCTAGTAAATATAAACGAATAACCAGAGGTAGGCAGCTTTTTGACACACGGGCCACAAAGGGTTCTAAAATTTGACCGGGCCGGGCCAGGATATACAAATGTAAATATTACAATAAAGATTTGGCCGGTAACATGTAGCAAAGCATGAATATGCAAGGCTTATTGTACAAATTGTTTTCCAAATGCATTAATTAAATTAATAATCAATTTATTAAATTTCAGTTAAATAAACACAGCAGAAAAACTGAACAAGGTTTAACCATTACCTATTTTAATATAATTTGGCGGGCCAGATTAATAAACCCAACGGGCCGTTTGTGGCCCCCGGGCCATAGTTTGCCCATGTCTGTGATAAACGGTTTTATTGAAAGAAACAATCAGCCTAAAGCAGGATTATGCCCAAAAAACTACTCTAAATGTATAATATGGTTAAAAAACACACTGGAAAAAACTAATTGAAAAATTGTATTCTTAATTACTTAGTTTGTATGTATAATGAGTCATACAAGTTATGTATGCCATCCTCTGTAGCTCAAATGTTTTCGTAGTACAAAAAGTAACAAAATGTTCCCCACTAGTACAAAGAAAAAATACCAATGACAAATACTGACCCCAGAATTTATTGTTACATCTAACATATAGGCTTTTCCATTTATATTTAAAGCAGGAGTGTCCAAACTATGTACTACAAATGTAAATAAATCTATCTATCTATATCTAACCTCAATAACATCAATAACATCACAATAGACTGTGATTCAGACACATGATGAATGTCCCAAGCCTTATTATTAGGGAGCTCAGCAAAGCTGTGAAATATGCTTTTATCTGAATGCCTCTATTCATCATCGCTCTGTGGCCCTCCTCTTACTTTGGACCACCCGATCTAAAAGGTGAGGGTGAGGTTGTGGGCATGTGGTGAAAATATCAGTGTTTGTTTTTGCCACGAAAAGAGAAGAACTGGTTTCTTTTCTCTGTCAGCTTTGAGCTGTTAGCCACAACGTTGATAAGTCCTCATCCCCCACTCCCCCCGTATCACAGAGTCAAACCCATGAAGTGTAAATACAAAATACGGAAGTATTGACATATAACAACTAATCTAAGTAACAGAGTTTCAGACAGAGCAGTGCCTCTGGTTAGCTTTGCTCCCTCAAAGAATGTTAATGACATCACTTGAGAGGTCTCCATATATTTGTGTTATCAATAGCTCATCCACCCTTATGATGATACTGTACTGTCATTTCTCCATGCACCTCTACACACAAAAACACAAACAAAAGATCTAGTTACCATGGCGCTGCGGTCCTGGTAGTGGCCTTCACTGGACAACTTCTGGCTAAGGTTCTTGAAGATTTCCAGACGTTTTTCTGCTCGCTCCTCCAGGTTCTCCCTCTCTCGTGCCAGACGGTCACTAAAGCGTCACCGCGGTTACATAAGGAATGAGAACACACAAGGTAATCCCCACTAATCCCACATAATCTGCTGCAATCCCATGGAGGCTAACCTCTATGTATTTTACACACTTCACATGTTACTCTTATGGAGTTATTACCATGGCTGTCAATGTGCAGGAAGCTTTTATATAAGGTTTTGTATTTTGTATCGCAAAGAACTTTTGCATGCCTGTAATAATTTAAGCATCAGCATATTTTGGGCCGTGTTAAATGAAGACATGCTATATAAACCTGGTAAATGCAATTTTCCCCCGTTATATTCCTTTTCATATTGAGCCAGCTCGAATTTTGATTCGGTCTTCTTCCATCATATTGATGATATAGACAGGTGGACATCACCCACAGAGAGCAGGGTGTCCGGATATTTTGTGTTGATAAGACCAATAATTGGGAATGAGTTTGTATAATATATTGAACCTAAAACTATGCACACCACTGCTATCGGCAGAAACACATTCACACATGTTACTGCTATCGTCAGAAACACGTCCCTGTGCTAAATGAGGTCTTAAGCTTCACTCACTTCCCAAAAAGGTTTACTTTTCCCAACTTTCCCAACTTTTCCCTTGAATTATAATGATAAGAAGATGAGAGAAAGAGAGGAGAAAAGCTGAGTAGCTGCTGCTGGATCAGAGAGGGAGGGGGAGCAGAGGCAGACGGCACCGCACATACACAGAGGGAGAGATTTGACTTTTAGTCAAATTGTGCAGATTTAAGTCAAATGTTATGAAACACTAGGACATGTGATTAGACAAAGAGACACACTGTGGCCCTGACTCAGAGCTTTAAACAACAGAGTGGCGATTCCACTTCAGCACCACACGCTCTTGCTTTATCAACAAGATCAACCAAAGTTTAGATTGCGATGTATTAATCTTTTGATGTTTGGCACAGCCCTACTGCTAAGACTTTATAATTGTTTTGATACAGATGGACAATGTGTGATCCTGATTGGCTAATCCACTTGTCAATCACACCAATCTGAACTCGGGGAGATTTACCCATGACCGGACGAAAGATGGGGGTAGTGAAAAACAGACACTTTCTGGGCACTTAAGCCTCAAATGCAGGACAATATGGGATTAGTCAAAGATGCATGAATCAATTGAACTGATGAGGAACACTGGTCACATGGTTAAAAGCTCATTAAAGTCAATTTGACATAATAGGTCATCTCTAAAATTAATGACATTTAGGAGCTTAAAAATGCTTAAAGATGCTTTTGGTCAGCTTGGCATTTGCATTTTATGTTTTGAACTGTAAGAGGGGGCATTGCACTTCTATAAAAAAGTATTAACTGCTAACACATGTTTAGATCACCATGTTACCTTTTATTGTTTTGAAAATGCTATATTTGCCGAAGACAATGCCTGTTTTAGAAGTTTCACTTTAGTTTTTGACTCCGAGTACTCCTCTGTGTTAAGTCACTCCCCTTTAGAGAGCTATCACAACAAAATCAGCATGCATCCCGCCAATTAAACTACAGCACATCGCATCAGGTTTGTCAAGTTGTAGTGTACTGTATTGTATTATGTTTTTGTATATTTATGGAGAATTGTTGTGTGGGAGCATGGGTGATGTAGGCTTGTGGGCTGAGAACTGCACAGAATCTTACAGCTAACCATAAGGAGGGTTTGAATAGGGCCGAGAACACTAAAATTGCTATCGAGGAGAGATCGATGAAAATACATAAACATACATGGATAATATATACAACCTCGTCGGGCAAGTTTTTGATGAGGAAACATAACAAGGAATTGAGCTAAAATTTTTATATATATCTATCACTATATCGCTGTAATGTGTTTGATATTCGAATGCAGAAATGCTCAGAACAATGGACAGAGGTATGGACTTTAAAACTACACCGGAAAACACCTATTTGAACAATTTGACGTAACAATTTGAGGAAAAACACGACAGAGTGATATCTGCACTCTGAGAAAAATGACCTTGTAACCAGGAGTGCTCCTCTGTGTTTTTAAAGTCCAAACACCTTTACATGTTCAAAATTTCTTGTGCATGTCCTAGGGCTGCAACAATGAATCAGAATAACCATAAATAAACTTTTTAACTATGGACCAAATAAGCTTTGTGTCTAAAATAGAAGCATTAAAAAAATGGTGTCTCTTACTCGTAGTCCTTCTGCATCTCAGAGAAGATCTGCGAGAATTCTTTGCTGACCTCATCTCTGATCCTGGCCTCCATCACCAGGCTCTCAGCGAGCTCCTGCTTGAGCTGAACCTGCAGATGCCCCAACAGCGCCATCTGACTCTGGAACAAACAGCAGTACACAAGGGTCCCTTTTTAATCACAAATCTTCTTGCATACACTTAGTAATGATAGGAACTAAAGGCTGACCTGGTAAGTCTTTTTAGAAATGAGGATCTTCTTGTCATGTTCAGTGGTCTCCTCCAGACTGCTGCACTGTGTGGTGTCCATCAGACTGTCTTCACACTCGTCTGCCTCGTCCTCCTGAAGATACAGTTAAGAGGGAGGTTTACTGAGCACAAACCAAGTAAGAATCACCAGGACCAGTAGTGGTACACTACTATCAATGTTAGCACAAAAAACATGTTAATGAGACACAATGAAAGAAAACTGTTGACACTGCCACAACTGTCTATCAAGCTGAGGCCAGCGCGCAGTATGGTCAACTTCTGTCACTGTGTCCTCACTGCTCCACTAAAAAGTCAAAAGCCAAATCATGATCACATTCTTGTTCAATTGACCAAAACTGAACATCACAACTCTGTGCTGTTCAACTGCTCTGTGCTTTAACTTAAGACTTTTCCTCATCTACTCCTCTTATTGGTTAGCCTCATCAATGCTCTGAGTGGCAGGTGGAATTAACAATTTACAACAAAGAAAAAGGAAAGTTTACATGAATTGTGATGAATTAAAAATCTGGACATTTTTAGCAAAAACCTCTCAGAGGCTTGAGCGCATCCCTCATTGCACTGTGGCCTTTAGTTACACATAACATTTTATAAAACAATATGATGCACAAATAGGAACAATAGAAGATGCTCATAATAATGTAATGCATTAGATACCTGTACATCTTCCAGGCTGGTGTCCCACACACTGACAGAGCTCCTCCTTCTCCTCTTGGGCTGCTCCTCACTGTCCAGCAGAAAGGACGCTTCAATGGAGGAGCGCTCCGGCAGCAGCTGCTGGTTTTTGGAGTTCACCACAACCACCTGGAACCAGGCCAGACAAAACACAGTACAGACTTTCAAAATGTTGTATTAAAGACAGCAAGAGCATATTGCAAATAATTTTGCAATATGCTCTTGCTTATTTTCATACTTAATGTTTGCAATTATTATGGTTCAGCTAAGGTTTATTGCATGGTTAATGGTACATCATGTACCTTTTTATGAACTAGAGCTGCAAGATTAAAACGCAATCGAAATTGCAATGGACGAACTTAGCACATGACAAATGATGCTATTTCTAAAATTGCAGCCTTTCCACAAAATCTCCGGTTTTATTCTGTTTTAAAGTTGCTAAACCTGTAATTCAAAAATGTACAAAAATGTTCTGAAATGTGACTCTTGTATTAGTTTGTTATTTCATATTTCAGTCTTCAATTCTGAACACATTTAAAATGAGAACTTTTCAAATCAAAATCTAATCGCAACGCTTGCCAGAGGAAAAATTTATTTTTCCCAAATTATGCAGCTAAAATGGACTGATAACCTGCTCGTCTGCATGGAGATGTGTATTGCTTCACCTAAAATATTCTACAACAGTGAATTAAACTTCTCATCTTGCATCCATTTCTTACTCTGAGCGGATTCGCCTCTCCACAGATCTGACCTGTAACTTGGCCTGAAGATATACAAGTTTAATGCTATACAGCGGGGCAAGACAGTAGCATCTCCATGGAGACATAGTGCGCCTTTAAAGGGACCGTATCAAGTCATTTTCATCACAAACACACCTGGAGTTCTGTTTTGTTTCATTCACAAATTAACAGTATAACACACAAACTCTGCATATTTAGGCTGAGTTCTTCTCTCAAACAGAAAACCTCCACCTTGTGATATCATCTGGTAATACAGGAAGTGCTAAACTGTTTTTAAACTACATACACCTTCACAAGAATCTTTTGGATAATTTCATCCCTGAAATTGTCAGTCTCTACTGAACTAGAGGTAAAAGGAGCTGTTAACCTGAAAACCAACGCTAAATGATATTACTATACAGAACAGAACATTGTGAGCTTTGGAAATGTAGACAGACTAGTAATAAAGTAAAAAGACTCAAACATGTGTGAATGAGACAAAACTACAACTCCAGGTATGTTTCTGGGAGGTAACAATGTTATAACATGGCTTAAAGAGACAATTTTATGTAATATAGGACCTTTAAGTAAGCTACAGGGAGAGTCAGTTGTGTATAATGTAGAGTTAGCATGCATGTGTGAGTGTACCTTCTGAGCTACAGCAGAGAACTTGAGCACGTTGAGTGTTTCGTCGTACATGGAGGCACACTGGTTGATGTTGACGATCATACAGGCTCGGCCCCGCCCACATAGGAAGCTCTGCAGGTAGTGTGTCAGCTTACTCTCCCGGAACGGAACGTGCTGCAGCAGTCTAAACAATACAATTAGACACATTACACACACACACACACACTGAGTAAAAAGGCTTTTCAAATATACAAGCAAAATTTTATTAGTATGTGACAAGTTGTTAATTAGCTATGCTCATTAAATGTAGGCTTTTAATTTACAATTTACTGTTGAACAGTCACATTTTTGTGTAAGGTAGGTTAAAAGAGCTCTGCCAGATTCATCAGGTTTTAAAAGGCCCCCCTCCCCTCCATCCAGATGAGGTTGCTTTTGCGTGCTTTTTGATTTTTTCCCCAACATTATGGAATTCAACTTATCTACTATGCATTTATTAAACATAGTGCATATATTTGACATATTTTTTAACAATAAGAACTAATGGTCAGCAGTCTCGCCTCTCCACAGATCAAACATTTAACTTGGCCTGGCTGAGTCGCTCGTTTTCCTCCATGGAGATAGACAAGTTAAATATCACACTGCGGTACCAGAATCGGTATTGACTAGTGAGCTTTACCTTAACCTCAAATATGCCACAATGAGAATAGAAACAATTTTTGGACAATAAAATGTCATTTTCAACAGTTCAAGAAAATTATTATTGATTAGTATCTGGGAATTTTTTTTTTTTATAACCCCAGAATCGGCACATGAACTTTGACCTGAAAACCAGAGCTGCCTCCCGGCTTCATGCAGTGACAGTATTTGAGTATATCGTCCTTACTTTGCTTGTTGGTTGTGTCTCAGAGCGTTTATGCATTTCCCCAGAATGAGGAGCGAGGAGTTAATATTCCCGGCCTCTTTCAGACGCTCGCCTTTGTTCTGTGTTTTGGCACATCTCTCCGATCCTGCCAGGTCACATAGACAAAGCCTGCACAAACAAGCAGACTTTGGGTCATTATATTCACAGAGAGGAAAAAAAGTAGGGCTCTGCTGTTAAAGATGATGTACATGATTTTTAGATGCTTAAAAATGTCAAAATGACATAGGCGGTTTGCAGTGGTCCAAAGTAATTCGTCACTTTCCTTTTGCATTCCAAGGATCCTAATAATTCACCGCAATGAGTTTATAAGCACTTTGCACATCTTTCAGAAGCAGAGCAGCATGCTAACTATGAATTGCTTTATAAGTAGATGGGCACGGTGGTCTTATTTTAATTGTAAGACCTGTGTTTACTATCCATGGGTTTCAGAATGACACCAAAGTTAAGACCAATTAACAATTTAAAACAAAATGTACCTTTTGAATGGGTAAAAAAGAATAGTAAAAATGCTAGATTTAGGTATTTTTGACCAGAATCTAAGTGTGTGCTGCAGTCAGTGGCCTCTGCAATTTCAAGTGCTAGATAACATCACACAAGACTGCCCTGATGAGAGCCAGATGTTTCTGATTATAAACACCAGGCTGCAGGGGCAGAGTTTGAAGTGTGGATACCTGTTAGACCAATCACACTGTTCCTCAAAAGTGAAGTAAACAGAACTAAATCTAGTGCCACAGGGGTTGGTCCACACAGTGCAGTAACGTGCGAAAACGAGGTCAAACGAGGTTTAAGGTCAAAATAAGTTAGCTGCGTGCTGTCTGCTTTTAATTATAAAGCGTTTTATTGTCTGATAATAAAGGGCAAGTTAGTAGGCTCATTAACATTATCGTGAGGGCAAAACTTCACTCTGGTTATGAAAAGCACTCACCATCGTGGGTAATAACTAGGAGGCTCACTTACCTTGAGGAGGTGAGGAATAATTTTAGACCACTGCAAATCGTTAAATAATGAAAACAGAACATGTAAAGACACTTGAATAGTATCAATAAACACTGACACTATAAGACAATTATTTAAATGCCCTGCAGTGGACAGAATAAAAATAAAACCAGGTACTAACTCGCTGATGGCGGATACCCTCGGCGCCCCGACATCTTCAATTTTCAGAATGCGAATGGAGAAAATACTGTGGCTGCAAGACAGGACACACTCATTATAATCTAGAGCTGTTTACACTGCAAAGAGCATCAACTACATGATTTCGTGAATTGAATTTACCATATTATTTTACTTATTTCAACATTTCTGGTAAGTTTTCATTTCTTTCATTATTATTTGAAGATCAACACATATCTTCCAGCTCAAGCAGATATCCCTTTGCAGTGTCTCAAATGTACTTTTATTATGAAAATATATATCCAAGTTGTATTTTGTTATAAACACACATTAAAATTATGCCATTTTCTAGTAGTCCTTTTGCCTAATGAGGTGATGGTCTTCACTGTTGCTAGTAGAGGGCATTACATTCTCAATAACACACAGCCTGATGCAGAAATCAGACACTTTCTCACATTAATGTAATTTTCAGGTTATAAAGATGGTGGTGTAATATTTCTCTATTATACTGAAACAAAACACAACTCCAGGTATGTTTGTGATAAGGAAACAATATTAATAATATTTAAAAATGGGGATCTTGTGGCTGTTATCATTTACCTTCTGCTGGAGAGCTGGTTGAGTTTGGTGGAGGAGAAGCTCTGGTTCTTTTTGCCCAGTTTGAGCACTCTGTAGGCCTCCTCAGCAGTGTCCACATGCACCCAGCGCAGATCTGAGCACATGACACAGAAATGAGCAACAACTGAACATAAACACTCCCTTCTCAGACATGACAAAAAGAAAGAGACAACGCTGTCAGGTCAATTACATCCATAACATGTAACTTTTCAGATTTTTGTCTTTTTTTTTTTTTAGGGATTTTTTGGGCTGATTAGGGTTGTCAAAAGCATCAAGACTCAGATACTAAGCGATACTAAAAGTAGTATCAAAACTAGATATTTTTTGGGCTGGTATCGATACTAAAAAAGTCACATTCACAGGACAGAAATTAACCCTTCCTGAAAAGCTTTATAATGATCTTGAGCTGTATCAGAACAAGTATAAGACACATAGACGAGTATACGCCCATGGACCACTATGGAACCTACCTGGATGACTAAGGGATTAAACAGATATGACACATGGGCCTCATTATCATTAATCATTACATGGTAGTACTTTCTGTCCTGTGAATGTGATTTTTTTTTTTTTATATATATATGTATATCGATACCTGCTCAAATGAGTAACAACCTGCTCAAATGAGTAACAACACTAGTTTTAATATTGATTAACGTCTGATTTTCGATACTTTTGACAAAGCTTGTCCCTTGTACCTTTAACAAAGCTGTGTCCCTTGACGTCTTGGGACAGCCTCAGAGCAGTCCTCTTCTGGCTGTTACTCGGTAGCGCCTCCAGAAGGTCATGGATGTTCTCGTTGTAGATCTCACAGAAAGACACCCACACAGAGAACTTTGTGTGCTCCCCCAAGTCCAGACTGATCCTGTCATCTGTGGTGACTGCTGTCCCAACTATAGAGCCTGCAGAGGGGGAAAGTCAGAATATCATGTGCACAATATTTAAAGTACTGCATCCAAGTATATATTTTAAAAGACTCCAACTAAACAATTCAATATAAAAACTAAAACTTGGAGTAATCTTTTAAATAAGGATATAGTGATATTTGGACACTTTTGTGGTTAATTTTACAGTTCATTCAAATCTACTATGTGATTAGTTTCTCAGGTTTAGTTGGCTTTAATAAATAATTTGGAGCACATGCGAGTTGTGTGGGCACATTTTTTTTGTAACTGTAACTATTACCATAACAAATGCTTTCAAATCCGGCATTTTCTCCACACTTTATGGAGTCTTAAAAGCTTATGTGAACTAAAAATTGTCATTTTACCTTCATGTAGTGTCTTTATGGTGGAGTTTAGGAGAGAAGTGTTCCTGTCGACCTGTGGAAAAACACAAACATCAACTGACTCATTTACATTATGCTAAGGCCAAGTTTAGAGATGCCCACATCTAGAAGACTGCAAGTTTGTGTCATTTTCAGCAGTGAGACGGTGTATACTTTGGAGATGTAGAATGAATGTGCCTGAAGAGTAGTAATGGCTGATGTAAGTAAGTCCATAATATTTTGATAATGCTGCAATAAAAAGCTTAAAAGCAGTGTTTTATTACAGTCGCACACTGAAAAGTGCGACTGTAATGTGCGACTGTACACACATGACCGGTTGTTCGGTTTCAATAAAGACATAAAGAAATCACTTTTTTAAATTCTATTTGGGCTTTTGAAGATCATAATAAGTACGTTTTTTCTACAGTACCAGGAGCCGCCATACAATGTCTGAAAATTGTGCTGTGAGGTGAACACTGATAATAAAACAAAATACTATCCCTAGTGTTTAGTGTCTCACCTCTCTGCTCTGCTTGAAGAGGCTCCTCTTGAGCAGGATCTGCTCCACCTGCTGCTCCTTGGTGAGTCTGGTGAACTCTCTGCAGCGGTGTGGTCTGATGGAGATGTCACTGTAGACGTGCTCCTCAATGCTGTTGAAGATGGTGCTCAGAGCTCTGGGTAGGAGGCCTGCGTCTGCCTCTGGCCCTGGAGGAACACACCAGAGGTTGGACAGAGTTTGAGGGCTGGGGTTGTGGCCCCATGTATGAGAATCGAATCAGTGTTCCCCATTAGAAGAGAACACTATGGTGGTCTCCTGTACTTAAATTTTTGCCCCTATAGTTTAAAATAATATGTAGGGTTAAGTGATAAGGCAAGAAAAAACGTAGACCAAAGTTCTCAATTGCGGATTCCAACAAAAACATCTAAACAAAAAAAAAATAATAAATAAAACTACAAATGGATTTCAGTATCAATTTCATAAACAAAAAATACAGACATTTAATATTTTCCATTTAACACAAAAATATAAAACATTTTTCTTCCAAAGCCCTGCAGCTGTTCCAAATCACGTGCTTTTACTGACAGAGGAGAGTAAAAGTAGTAAAGTACTGTACTTGTATATACAAAAATATAAAATACTTATATAAATTTTAGGCATCTGTACTTTACTTAAGTAGATCGTAAAGTCGATACCTTTTACTTCACTACATTTGAGGGCAAGTATCTGTACTTTCTACTCCATAACATTTTTGAACAGGACTGAGAGATAAAAGTATTTTTATGATTGTTTGAAACCGGCTGTATGTTTTTATTTGATAAAATTACAAATTAAAGTTAAAAATAAACACAAAAAAAAAAAAATCTATTCAATTGTTTCTGTTTACAAAATTCAGCATAGATCAAACATCACTACATTTGATGCTTTATAAAACCTCAAAATCTGTGCAAAATGCTTTTACTTTTTAGTCTTTAAGTTTATTTTTAACTTAACTTTTACTTAAGTAAAAGTACAGATACTTGCACAAAAGTGACTTCATCTACCACTGGTAGTAAGTGACATATTTACCCAAAAACAATATTGAACAAACTTATTCAAAATGTAGTCAGATTTCTCCTGTAAACTGTTAGGACCGCCCCAAAACTGGGAACTGGGGGTAGGACACCATCTAATGGCAGCAGGGTGAATTACCATATTTTCCAGACTCTACGTCACTCCACTCCGATAAGTCACACCAGTGAAAAAATGCGTAAAAATAAAGGAGAAAACATAAGTCGCATTTTTTGGGGAAATGTATTTTACAAAATCCGAGACCAAGAACAGACATTTTATCTCTAAAGCAAGCTATATAAAACAATAGAGAACAGGCTGCCAAACTATGAAAAAAGTGTGACTTATAGTCCGGAAAATACGTTACTATTAAATTAACAAATCACAACTAGGATTAGTAACTTTTTCTGACATGCTCAGATTTGGCATTATGGACTTGAAAACAGCTCAAGAGACTTTCACCTATGACAGCACAAAACTGGGAATGTCAAAATTGTGTCTTATTATGGGGCTGAGAAGGAGTGGAGAAAATTTGATATTTAAAACTTATATCGAAAGTAGATACTCATTTGAGCAGGTATCAATACTAAAAAAGTCACATTCACAGGACAGAAATGAACCTTTCCTATTATACACCCATGGACCACTATGGAACTTACCTGGACGACTGAAGGCTTACACAGGTATAAAGCCACATGGGAATATAAAAGAAACTACCATTTACCGGTACTAGAGGGAACAATGTTATAGCATGGTTAAAAGCTCAAAAAAGTTAGCAAATATGTGATCTCTAAAAGAGGAGATACAAACAGTGACACAGACCTAAGAAGGTGAAGGTCTTGCCCGCGTTGGTGACTCCATAGGTGAAGACCAGAGAGTTTCCCCCGGTCAGAACATCTTTGACCAGGTCCTTCACTGTGCCGTCGTACAGCTGTTTTTGTGTAGTGTCGGGTCCGTACACCTGTGAGGTAAAACGATGGTGTGACATGAGCACTGGTGAAAGTAAAAAGCTGGATCACTGCATCTCTAGTATTACATCTAGATCATCTTTAAAGGGCCCATATTACACCGTTTTCTGGTCTGTTATAATGTTGTTTCTTTATTCAAGACATATCTGGAGTTGTGTTTTGTTTAAGTCACACGTTTAACGCACAAACCCTGCACATTTAGTCTGAGTTCTTTGCTCAAATAGAAAACATTCTGTTCCACCTTGTGATGTCATATGATAATACAGGAAGTGCTACAATGTGTTTTTAAACTCCATACACCTTCACTAGAATCATTTGGATGATTTCAGCTTTGGAATTTCCAGTCACTACTGAATAAAAGGTAAAAGAAACCTGCTTACTTGAAAACTACCATTACATGACATCACAAGGTGGAACAGAGCATTCTGAGCTTGGGAGATGTCAACAGACTAATAATAAAGGGTTACTCAAGCATGTATGTAAATGTAAATGAAACAAAACACAACTCAATGTTTTTGATGAGGTAACACCGTTTTGCGTAGTAGTGGACCTTTAAAGTGCATATGACACTTGGACTACCCATTTCACTAAAACAGTTAAAACATATTTAAGATTTTACAATAAATGCTGCCTAATTTTTATTTTTTTACCTGTGAATTACCTCCACATGTGTCGTAACGGTTACCTAGCCACCCTAATCTTAAAAAGGGCCAAAAATTACATCGTACATAGTAAATAGTTATGATTAAACTAACATCTTTATTTTGTTCAATGATGGATTACAAAGGAACTGTCAGCAAAATACCTTCCTTGTGCAGAAATTGTAAACCACATTTTAGATGCAGTTTTTCATGTTGCTGACATAAGTAGAGGGATTAGCACTCACCTCTACTTGTTGCATTTTTGTACTTTTTTCATTCTTACCTGTCACTTAACTGATTGTTAGGTTTGGGAACTTTTTATTGCCCACATTTTTGTGATTTTTTTCCATTTATATAACGTACACCTATTTTTTCCCTGTATATTTTTGTCATTTCCTGTTAGTCATTAGTTGATTTAGAATTTTTGCCTATTTTTTGTATATATTTAGTAAAGTATTCTTTTTGTAATTTTGCTCCCAGTCCTTTTTATTTCACACCAAGGAGCCTTTAAGCCTGGTGCTTGCGCTCGTTGCTCACCGTTGTCCATCGGTCTCCTGCACACCAGAACGTGCACGTGTGCTGCTCCCTGCTGGCACACCTACGCCAGATCCTTAACTTTTTGTTAGATTAGCTTCTATCTATCTAGCTTCTCCCTAGATCTTGTTATTTATCTATTATCTTGTTTTATTTTATTTCCTTCTGTTCTATGTGTGCGGTGCAATGCTGGAATTTCCCCACTGTGGGACTAATAAAGGCTTATCTTATCTTATCTTATCTTATCTTATCTTCTTTTTGTTTGGTCTGTTGAGCCTGGACGTCCTGTTTTCGTTATTTATTCTGTGCAAGGATAGTTTATGGGTTGTTTTTTTGTTAGAGTAGGGACAGCACACTGTCCTTATTTTACAATGGCTGGCTCACCCTGGTCTTTTTCCTTTATTACTTAGCTTTTTGGGCTTTTTTTGGGACAACGGATTTAAAAATTAAGAAGAACTAGAAAGTAAAAAGAAAGTAAAAAACAGCATTGAACCCTTAACTTTGTTTCATGTCATTATTAAATATGTGCTTATTAAATATGTTTTGATCCACTTTTGGGTCATAACACTGATGTAAAACTATGACCACTATTACCACAGGCACTGTCTCACCAAACCAAGTCACTGAGAATTTCTACAATATGGACCTAATCTAGTGCTGTTGTAAGAATAATCTAAAAAAGAACAAATGTTAGTGGTGTTGTACCTGGGAGAACTGGAAGCGTTGTCCGGTCTGCAGCAGGGAGCGCTCAGTCCCAGCTGTGCTCTGCCTCACAGTCTGAGAGGAGACGGGAGGTTTGACCAGAACAGTGTCTGTAGACTCTATGGTCACACAATCCTGGAGAAGGAATCAAATGCTGTTTATTTACCTACCAACTTTGTTCAAAATAGTGGTACTCTGAGTCTAGTAAATACTAGTACCACCTTAAACCAAATATTTTCTTTTTCATAAATTGTCATAGATTAATGCTACAGAGTTGCAGCTACGTAAAAAAAAAAATGTGCAAAAATACCCTCAAGTAGCCAGCACAGACATTAATATAAGGCAAGTTTTCTGCTGGATGTCCTTCATGTTGCAACAAGTCAGAATTTCCATGTATTTATGTGATGTGATCAAATGAATTATTTTGTTTTAGCTGATGCAAATGGATATTATTAAATAAGCAGTAGGTGTTTTTTTTTACTACAACTTTATTCTCTTAGTGCCCACACATTTTATTTACTTAATGTGACACTTATACTACTCTGTAATGCTAGAAGAGACATGCCCTGATTTTATTTAATTGACATCCTTTCTCTACTAAATAAAATGTAATGCTATCTAATCGCATCCAGTGCCAAACCAAATCTGTGGTTGTAAACGGTTCAATAAAAGTCAAGCTTCAATAGGTAAGAATAGAAACATCTGCTCGTCTAAACTGTAGGCTTCAGCCAACAGATGGGTCTGGAGCTGTGCCACTTTATCGGCCAATGCTTTATAAATAGAATTGTGGTTTGAGAGGAGGGCTGAAATAGTAATCGCAAAAGGAACCAAAATAAGCAATAAGCAAATTTATTCTGTGTAAAAGCTGCTAACCCTGTAGTTTAGACCTCTACAAGCATGTTCTGAAGTGGCCCTTTGTCCCTCTCCCTCCTAAAGCCTTCTCCAGCACATCCCAAAGATTCTCAATGGGGTTAAAGTCTGGACTCTGTGGTGGCCAATCCATGTGTGAAAATGATGTCTCATGCTCCCTGAACCACTCTTTCACAATTTGAGCCCGATGAATCCTGGCATTGTCAACTTGGAATATGCCCGTGCCATCAGGGAAGAAATAAATCCACTGATGGTATAACCTGGTCATTCAGTATATTCAGGTCGTCAGCTGACCTCATTCTTTGAGCTCAGGCTGTTACTGAACCTAGACCTGACCTGCAGGAGGCTCGTACCCATTTGCTTAGTTAAATCCAGGTAGTGATTTTTTTTTTGGCCAGGCAGTATAGTTTAGCAGTTCAGATTTTTTTCTTCTCAAATGTTACAGCTTCTTTGTTGTTTTTTTTAATTGGGAACTTTGAGGCCTTACATAGGATAACAATCAATCTAATTACATTGCTAGTCAGAAATACAGCAATTTTTCCCACATAGTTCAGCTCTATCTGGGACTGGGAGTATAAATGACATGCAATCCAGTTTATGAAGATATATGACAATCAACCAAAATTCCAAATCATTACTTCAGTGGATGACCTGGTCTCACCTGTGCCTCTCCAGTGTAGCTCTCTGCAGCGGTGAAGGGACGAATGCGGAGGTAGACCTGCAGGTGCTCCTTCTCTTCCACAACTGAATTCTGCAAAATACGAAACAACAAAATTATGCAACAGTAAATTTATAGGGCTGTAGGACTTTAGTTTTTGATTAATCGGTTGATGGGGCCTTAGTTGAAGTTGTATTATTCGACTAATTGCTTTAGGAGGTTAGCTGAAGATGTGGTATTTTTTAGCATTCATATCTAAAGAAAAACAGATTAAACTAATAATTCACAAGTTATATCTGTCTTTATATGAATACATTGTTTCCTAGTACTTCTTTTCTGCATAAATAATTATTTTGGCATTAACTCGTCCCACAGGTGTTAGTCTTGAGTGAAGTGTGGGTGAGATACATAGAGATGTGTAAAAGTTTTGAGAGCTTTTGCCACGCCCCCTTTTTAGTCTGCAGTAGTGAAGATTCTTATGGGTGAGGCTGTACCAGGAGATCTGAGGAGGAGCTGAGTTCAGAGGACACATCTCTATTGAAAACAGCAGTCTCAGGTTGCTCCGTTTTCTCCTCCAAGCCAAGTTCCATCTTAGTTCCTTAAAAACACATAAAAGCAAGTAATTAAGCATGTTACAATTAAACTGCCCATTTCACAAAAAGGTAATGAACATTTATATTTCAATTTATATTTTTTGCTAAAAAAAAAAAAAAAAGAAAAAAGGTCAAAATGGTAAATGGTCACATTTTTATATAAAACCTTCAAGGCACTCAAAGCGCAAGGACTGCATTCATCTGGAATCACACCATCACCTGAGGGTCAGAAGACAAACACTCTATCAACTGAGCTACTGGTTTGACAATTTTTGTACTTTCTAGTTAGTATGGGTGGGACAAGAGAAATCCCACAAAACATGAGATTGGACCAACAAGAACAAGACAAGACGAGATGAACCTTAAATAGGGATGGGTTATATATCGGTTTCAAATTCTTCTATATCCGTATCGACTTATATCAATACCTGCCCCGTTCTCTGTGTGCCCTTTTTAAACAGACTAATGAGTCAGGTAAGACTGTTACATGTTTGTGTAAACATACAGCCATGTAACAAATTTTATATCCCAGATATTAGCAAAGGTCAGTAAGGAGAAATATCAGATATCGGCAGTGGCTCAAAAAATCCATATCAGTCCATCCCTCTAATATCAAATAAATTTCGTTGTTCAGTTCGCAATTTTGCCAACTCAATTTCAACACAGCTTCAAGAGGTTCATGTCAGCAGTGTTAACCCTTGTTTGCCAAATGTAAAACATATGGGTGAAAAAATCTCACAAGATCATGTCCCTGATGTATGAACAATCTGATCGTGTGAGATCTTGTGGCACGAGATCTTGTCCCATCCCTCCTAATTCAACATAAGCAGCAGATGTGACATATGTAATGGTAATCACATAAATGTTACCTAGCAGCCATACTGTAAACAAAGGCTACAGGAGTGACTGTGATGATGTTAAGCTGGATGCTGCAGCCTTGTGGAAGGCAAGAAATACAACACTGCAAACTGAATACTACCAGTAGTGCTATTACACAGTCAGATAGTCAGATTTGTGGTTGGTGTCACATGTTTTCTTTATTGCGGTTAGTTGGCATTTGTCAAATAAAAATATATGACTTTTTTTGGTAAAATTAATGTTTAAACTGTCACAAAAAAAAAAAAAAAAGATTGTTGAGCGTATAGTGTGTCTGTAACAAATTTTAGAATTTTGTGTATTGATGGCAAGTTTCAACTTTTCTTCAGAAACTGCCACTAGATTCATCTAAAACTATGATAAATATTTACTGCATGTCCCACCAAACCAAGTCATAATAACATAAATATAAAACAAAATACATGCACTTTAAGTGGACCCTTTTTAAAAGTTTAGCTACATTTGTATGTTTATAATAATGCAGGCAAAATGTAGTATTTGATTTTAATACAAGAATTCGTATTTAAATTGTTTTGTTTTTTTTCCATTAAACCATGGGGGGGAGTAAACTGGATGAGACAACACATTGTTTACTATATTAAGACAATACTGTTTGCAATTATTCAGTACAAAAATATGTTGTACTTGATTTGGCAACTTGCCAATTCCATATTGTTGTAATGTGACAGTAGGTAAAGGTTAAACAGTAGCTCAGCTGCTAAAGTGTTTCTCCATTGATCCAAAGGTTAGCAGTTTGAATCCCACTATTGACATAAACATCATTGGTTGAGCAGTTAGAGCCACTCACTCACAGGTTGGTGGTACGATTCCAGCTCCAACAGATGAATACTGTCTTTGTGTCCTTGGGCAAGACACTTCACCCACCTCGCCCCAGTGTCTGTGTACACTGGTGTGTGAATGTGTGAGTGGTTCCTTGATATAAAAGTGCTTTAAGTGCCTTGAAGGTGGAACAGCTCTATATTAAAATGTGACCACTTACCATTTAAGAAGTTCTGAAAGTTACTTGTGAAAAAAATACAACTAATCTTGGCACAAGTCTGTAAGTGGCTAAAAAGTTTTGTTGACAATGTAACTAGAGCTTTATTTATTATTATCAGACACTTTACAGTTGTTTAGGATTTGAATATATTAAGCTTTAAGTACATTTCATGACACCCATGCCCAGAAAAAAGGTTGTAAAAATTGAAAACATCAGCGGATACAACTGTGAGGATGGACAGAGGCCCAAGCTAAATAACAAATGCTACAAGAAGTTAAATAAAGTTGCAGATCGGCGAAAGTAAGCACCTTAAAACCATCACACAACAGTTCCATTAATAATGACCCTTTCTGCCAATTTTCCGTAATGAACTGCCACCAGTGTAGTCAGACAGACGTATTTTACACAGATAAAAACAAAGCACAGGGCGATTCATTGTGCTGCTAAGCTAACAATGCTAACCGCTGTCAAAGTACATGTTTTTGCGATTGTCTGCACTTACAAAACAATTTATGGTGTGAATTCTGGTAAAAATATAAAACACGGCTTACCTTGGCTGTAAAGCGTGTAGAAAACGCGCTTTAGAGTTGTTTCAAAGAGTTTCTCGTGTTTTTAAGTGAATTTGGCACACATTACAACAACGACAAGAGCCGCGGTGCGAGTTTGAAAATGCCCCAATCAGATGCAGGGGCACGACTGCGCATGCGCCAGGACAGTGTCGCGTTCACGAACACAGAGAAGTGGGAAAGTATTGTTTTGGAGGAAGTAATTCCTCTAATTTAACCCTCTGACATCATAAAAAAAAAAAACAAAAAAAAAACCAACAAAAAAAACAAACGAGAATAATGTCGTAAAATTACGAGAATAAAGTCGTAATATTACGAGAATAAAGTCGAAGCAAGAAAAAAGTCGTAATTATATGAGAATGAAGTCATATCACAACGAGAATAAAGTTGTAATATTACGAGAAAAAAGTCGTGATTTTATTAGAATAAAGTCGTAATTTTATGAGAATATAGGGTCCTGTGCGTGAATGAGACTAGAGCGTTATGCGTTATGGAGGAAGAGGAACTGTCTGAAGTGGTCAGCTGCAGGGGGATATCCAGAGAGGATTTGTTGTTGTTTGTTCCTTAAGAGTTTGAAAGATGTCCATCCAAAATTGAATGCATTGTTTATGCAGGACTCCCCACCAAGACTCTATTCGCTGATCGGCGGTGCTGCATCCACAGATGAAGCTTTGATCTCTGCACAAGAACCGCTGCATGTCGCGGGCGTGTGAATTTTCTGTACCTGTGTTACGTGCTGACGCCCCTTCGCCCCATTATCTTCTGTGAATTCTGCATTTATGCTTGTTTTGAGGCGTGGCTGGTCGCAGTATAAATAGGTTGTCTATCCCTGGCGCGCTCTTGTGTGCTTGCTCTTGCTCGCGCTCACTGTGCACCGCCTCGTCTGCCGCACCTGGAGCGCGCGTTCCTCGTCGTGCGCTCCTCGACTCTGAGCTGCTCGGTGTGGGCTGCACCAGGCCTGTGAGCTGCAGTTAGATTTGTGTGTTTAACCTGGTGGGACTGTCCTGTTTTCTATTGTTTGATCAGGTTAGTTCGGGGATGGTTTTGGTTTTAGGTCAGTGATGTCAGCACAGGTGCTGTACTGGGTTGTCCCGGTGCCGCATCCTTTTGTAATATTCGGCTCATCAGGTCCACCTTTCTGTTGTTAGTTTGTTTTGGGGCACAGGAGGGGGTTTGGGGCATTTTAAAGTAAAATAAAATTAATTAAAAATAAACAATTTAACTTTTCATATCCCGTTTGACTCCTGTGTCTCTTTAATATGTTTGATCCACCCGGGTCGTAACAACCTGGATCCGCCCGGAGTCTTTGTGGACACCCTCCAACGCGCGTCACTATGTGGATGCAAAGGTTTCAGAGCCAGATGTGATTATGTGTAACCCAAACCCACTGACAGAATGCAGTCCTGCTAATCTTTGCTATGTTCTCACCAGAGCCCAGTCAGCTAGGCAAGTCTTTGAAGAGCTGCCTTTCTCTGATGAGGAGTAAGTAAGTAAACTTTATTTATATAGCGCTTTTCACAGATAAAAAATCACAAAGTGCTTTACATAGAATAGAACAGATAAAAATACAGGGGAATAAAACATGACATCAACCTAGTCACTAAAAGCTTTTCTGAATAACACCGTTTTCAGCTGCTTTTTAAAGGAGTCCACCGAATCAGCCTGGCGAACGACCAGAGGCAGTGTATTCCAGAGTCTAGGGGCCACAGACTGAAAAGACAGATCCCCACGAGTTTTAAAACGAGTCTTTGGGACCACGAGGAGATTCTGGTCTGAGGACCGGAGGGTACGACCACAATTAAAATGGCACAGCATATCAGCAATATACTGGGGAGCCTGACCATGTAATGCCCGATATGTAAGAACACATCATTTAAAATCAATTCTATATTTCACCAGCAACCAGTGGAGGGACGATAAAACCGGTGTGATGTGGGCTGTTCTTGGAGTTCCTGTTAAAATCCTTGCAGCAGAGTTTTGCACAAGTTGGAGTCTTTGGAGAGCTGACTTATTAAAACAAGTAAAAACTGAATTGCAATTGTCAATGCGTGATGAGATAAAAGCATGAAGAATCATCTCCAAGTCAGACTTTGACAACATTTTCCTAACTTTTGAGATGTTTCTTAGATGATAAAAACAATTTTTAGCTGCTGTCTGGAGTGACCCTCCAGAGACATGGCCTGGTCAAACACACACCCAGGTTTCTGAGGCTGTTTTTTTTACAGAGGAGCCCAGAGAGTCCAGGTGTTGTTTGATAAGAGGGATCTTTTTATCAGGAGCAATGATCAGAGTTTCTGTCTTGGCTGAGTTTATCTGGAGATAATTTGATGACAACCAATTTTTTATGCAAGACACACACTCTAAAAACATGGTTAAAAAATGAAACTCTGAGTCATTAAAAGAACAATACAACTGGATGTCATCAGCATAAAAGTGATAAGACACATTTGTAAAACCACGAATTATCTGACCAAGAGGCACCAGATACAGCAAAAACAAAACTGGGCCAAGTACAGATCCTTGTGCCACTCCACAAAACAGACTGGACATGTCAGACATTACATTGTTTATGGCAACACTGAAAGTGCGATCATTTATATAAGACGAGAACCAGTTGAGGACAGACCCAGAAAACCCCATCTCAGATTCTAAGCGATCAATTAAAATCCTATGGTCAACGGTGTCAAAAGCAGATGTTAGGTCGAGCAGCACTAGAACAGTGTATTGTCCTGAATCAGCCACCATCATCACATCATTCACGACCTTAAGTAAAGCAGTCTCAGTCGAATGCAGCTTTCGAAACCCAGATTGGATTTCATCAACAATCTATGCTGCGTCATCAAAGAAGTAAGCTGCCCTGCTACAACTTACAAAGGAGCTTGAGTCTTAACCAGGAAAGACAAGAAACTCAAAGTCCCAAAAAAGAAGGGATACGTTCCAAACCCCTCAGTCCAGTAGAGTTCAGTGTTCCCTCAGACATAGGGACCCTCCAGGAAAAAGACCCCACTCTAAAGCCCTGGTTTGAAAAGATCACAGAGAAGGGGGGTGTCAGCACGGGGAAGGTCAGCTGCCTGAATGAAGCCGGCTATGTCATTAAAAATGGTCTCCTTTACCAGAGAAAGGACAAAACTGAAACCTTAGCCACAGCAGTTCAGAGAGAATGTAATGAAAGTAGGACTCTTCATTCCCTGGGCAGGCCACACGACATTCCGAAAAATCCTCAGAAGAATTGGTAACCATTTTGTTTGGCCAGGAATATATGCTCAGGTGGTCAAAGTTTTGTACATTCTGTAAAACATGAGAACATAAACATAAGACATTGTCGGCCCCCGGAAGATAAGCTCTGCAGGAAACAAATACATTTTGGTTATGCAATTATGCTACAGATTATCCTGAGGCCTTTCCCCTCAGGTCTATCAAAGCCAAACAGGTTGCCAATTGTTTACTGCAGCTTTTCTCTAGGGTCTGGGTGGCCAAAGAAATTGTGGCACCAACTTTTTGTCCCCCCAAAGGACCAGGTTGGTGGAGTGGTGTAATCAAACACTGAAAAGTATGCTGTAGAAGTTTGTCTCCACCACAGGTGCAGACTGGGTCCAGTGGAGGCCAGTGGCTGCAGAACCTCCCTAAGCAAACAGGAGGTGTGACCAGTTGATGAGCAAACAGGAGATGGGACCTCCTGTTTGCTCATCAACTGCTTTCTCATCATTTGAACTGTTATATGGATGCCCACTAGACCTACTAAAGGACCACTGGGAGAGTACAGAGCCGGAAAGAGACAACATTGTGGCCTACGTCCTGAAGGTGAACGAGAGACTTGAGGCAATGGCAGCTCTGGCTCAGGAGAACTTAAAGGGAGCACAGGAATGGCAAAAGACCAAAGTCTTCACCCCAGACCGATGCTTTGGGGGGTGGGACTAAGGGCAGTCCTACTCCAAGAGAAGGATGGATATTTTTTGTGCATGGAACATTTTTTTTTTTTTTTTTTTTTAGCTAAAACTAGCTTTATCTTGAAAAATGGAAACTGAAAGAAGTTTCTTCACTGTGACTGTGGAGAGCTTAGATAACGATAGGGAGAGATAAAGGATTTCAGCTCACCCCACAACAATTGATCTCAACACACAGAAACATCTTATTTAAGGAGAGAAAGGTTCAGTTCAAATGTGTCTGGTCATAAAACCCTTACTAGTAATAAGTGTGCCTTGACACTTATTACTAGTAAACTCCTCAGTTGACATGATCTGCATAACCTCTATTCCTGTTTTTCACGTTTTTAAGTACCAAACAGGTAGCCTAAAGCGCCTTCGAGCGTCTTCAAGTATCATCTCTGCTGGCAAAGAGTTCTAGGGAGGGTGCGACATGAATCTGACCAATCAGAGAGCGAGAAAGGCGGGACTTAGAATAAGTGAGAGTAAGCAGCCTTAAAGTCAAAGTTTATAGATAAACACTGCTAAATGTGCTGCTGTCCAGCACAACATGCAATATTTCAGTACAGATAGTACAATTTAAGTTCCTGTCATACTCATTTACTTAGTGCCATAGTAGTAGTAGTAGTAGTAGTAGAAGTAATAGTCTTTCTCTAGTTGTCACTTTCATCATGGCGGTGAACATCCCAGGAGTGATTGCTATGGTGTTTTTCTATCTGCTGGTGCTTGGGACGGGCATCTGGGCTTCTTTCAAATCCAGAAGGGAGCAGAGGAAAAATGCTGCGTCTGAAATAGAGATGACTCTTCTGGGGAACCGACAGATCAACTTGGTGGTGGGAGTCTTCACAATGACAGGTATGAGATGCTGAAATATTCTTTCAAATATGCACATTTAAAGGGCCCATATTAGGCTAATTTCTGATCTATGTTATAATGTTGTTTCCTCATAACAGACCTGGAGTGATGTTTTGTTTCATTCACACATGTTTAACACACAAACCCTGCATATTTAGGCTGAGCTCTTCTCTCAAACAGAAAACACTCAATTCCACCTTGTGATGTCCATGTGGTAATACAGGAAATGCTCCATTGTGTTTTTAAAGTCTATAAGTCTTAGTTATTTTTCCTTTACTTGGTATCACCGTTAAGTTTACACTGTTTGCATTGTGACTACATTAATCTGCAACTGACTACACAGATAAATGCAGACAAAGCAGGCTACAGAGAGCAACAATATACCTCTTGCCCCATTTTTGTTGTTTAGCATGATATAGTTAGTAAATGTAACTGCTGCTGCTGTCACCGTGGTGTCCATATCGTCTCCTTGTCGAGAAATGCATCCCATCAATTGTGTGTTGTTTCTTTAAAAAACTAATATAAAAGTTTTGACCTTGACTAGAACTGTTACATGGGTTATTTTGCTTCAAACATAATTCTTTGATTAGACAATAGAAAATAACTTGATCTTTTTGAGTGCTTATGTATGGATGGCTCTTATTATGACTAACTTACTGTGAATAAAATTATGTTTGTATTTTTATCATCTAATAAACTATATGTGTTACAGGAATGTTAGACGCTAGAAGCAATAATAATAACAATGCCTTACACTTGTAATGCGCTTTACAGGCTTGTCAGAGCCTCTCAAACCGATACAAGTAGTTAATATGGTAGGGTTATAAGTTAGTCTTAAGCTAAGGAATGTAAGACTGTGTAACCAACTGTGTAGATAACTGATCTGAAAAATCAAGTGAACTGGGAAAGCAAATGGGGGATGTGGGAAAAAGATTAAAGGCTGTAAAACCCCAACAGGAGGTCAGGAGATGTTATGCGGGATAGTACTGATTACTGTTGTTAGAGGGAGGAGCTGAGTTAAACAAATGTCAAAGGAATGTATGTTTTTTTATGAGCTTGAATAAAAGAGATCTCTGAGAGGAGGGAAGTTGGAGAAAGCATCGGAGACAGCATTGGAGATGGTGCAAGGCAGAGACCATGAGAGGGTCTGTGTCCGATGTTCTCTTCCCTCTGATTAGAGAAGATCAGAGTAAGAAAAGTCTAACACTTGTCTTGAGTCTTTTTGGTGGTAATCAGCGCGTTGAGAACCAAGTTTTCTTGACACTTATATATAGAACAATTTGAACAGGAGGCACTGGCCTCATTTCCAGGCACTCCACCCACACATTGGTATTGATACGTGGATGATAACTGGACTAAAATAAAAATTCAAGATCTGGAGCCCTTAATGCTATGGATCCAAACATCAAGTTCATACGGGAAGAGGCCAAGGAGAAAAAACTGGCCTTCTTAGATGGTACAGTAACTATAGGAGAGGACGGGGACTCCAGGTAGAAGTCTTCAGGACACCCATACACACTGACCAGTACCTGCTGTTTGACAGCAGGTATTGGTCAGCCACTCCATAAGAGTATGTACCAACACCGGCGTGAGAGCTCCTCGGGACTCCAGTCTGCTGTACAGCTCCATCTCAAAGCCACTAACCACTCCTTTGAAGATAGTGAAGTTCAGTTTCTTAGCCAGAGAAAATAAATGGTTTGAGGGGGGAGTGAAAGAAGTTATTTTTGTGAGGAAAGAGAATCCTTCCTTAAACAGGAATGGGGGCCTCAGACATAATCTCTCACAGATCCATTCATCCCATCCTCAGCCCCAAGGCAAACCAAAAAGAAACAAAAGAGGGCAAGAGGGTTTAATAGGGTCATTAAGGCCGAAACTGGAGACAGCAGCTGTTTACAGTTTCAGTGTAATTAGCTTCTCCCTTCGGGTAGATATAAGGCAGTGTCCAGCAGCAATCTGACCAGAACTGAAGAAGCAGCTTGAATGAGCAGTGAAACGTCTTCACTCCTAGAACGATTTGTCCAGCTGACAATTTTACACTTTGTCTTTTGGTATGTCTGTGTAATGCCTCAGTCGTCCAGGTGTGATCCATAGTAAAAGAAAACTTCAAACCTGTCACCAAGATAAAAAGTTGTAAGTGAAAATGTTTCGCTGCTCATCCAATGTATCAACACCGTTGTGAGAGCTCCTCAGGACCCCAGTCTGCTGCTGCGCTCAAGAACACTAACCACTCCTTTGAAGCTAGTGAAGTACATATCTTAGCCATAGAAGATAAATGGTTTGAGAAAGGAGTTTGAAAAGGAATGTGGGCCTTAGACATCATCTATCTCCTATTTATAACTTCATCCTCAGACCTATATCTAAACAAAGACAACAATAGTACTAGCCAGTCTAATAGGTGTGAGAGCACTCATTAGGGGCCTGAATGATTATGCTCAGAATGACTCGGGCACAGTTCACACAGTTAAGGTAGCTCATTAGCCCTAACCTACAAGAAAAATTAGTAAACAAGTAGCTGTGTTAGTTTCAGTGTAGTTAGCGCCTCCCTTCAGATAGATATAAGGCAGTGTCCACCAGTAATCTGCATGTATGGATATTTTTACAATATTTTATTGCACGTTCTCTTGTGTCCTCAACAGCGTCATGGGTCGGAGGAGGCTTCATCGTCGGCACAGCTGAAACTGTGTACCAGCCCTCAATGGGACTAACAATGATCCTAATATTATTTATGGCATACAGTACATCTTTTCTATTGTGTGAGTCTCATTTTAGATCTGTGTCATGACATTTCTGAGATTGTGAATAATGATTGTTTTATGATACAGGTGGATTCGTGTTTGCTAAACCGTTACGAGAAAAAAAGTGTGTCACCATGATGGATCCCTTTCATAGGAAGTACGGGAAAGGAATAACATCTTTCTTTTGCCTGGTTTCAGTTTTTCTTGATTTACTCTGTATGGCCTCCACATTGATTGGTTTGGGTAATAAAATCCATTGCTTTAATTTCAAAACGTGTTACGCCTTCATATTTGCTAAGTGTAAGGTTGTGCATTGGATTGGCAGGTGCCACTGTCAGTGTGGTTCTGGACCTGCCCTACACTGTGAGCATCTGGATCTCTGCAGCTGTGGCCATCACCTACACTCTGATGGGAGGACTCTACTCTGTGGCCTACACGGACATCATCCAACTGGTGCTCATCTTCATCAGCCTGGTGAGCACATTTCACTTTGCCAACCAATTGTAACTTAGTTTAGGCCCGATCCCAATTGATACTTTGTCATGAACAATCATTGGGGTCATGATGTTACCTGTAGGCACTGCCCTCTCTGAGGTTCTGTTAGACTTTAATTCGAGATTTGTTTTAACACAATCTGACCTGAAAGAACTTAAACAGCAAGTAGTTGTTGAGAGGGACAACAAGCCAACAAGTCTAAAATAAAAGTACAGCCACAAGCTAGCTAGCATTAGCCAACAATTTTTCCGTTAGCCGCTCTCACCTTTATTGTTGAAAATCAAACATCTAAACAGGACCATGGACACTCATATTGATCACAGGCTCTTGAAAATGTGTTGTTTAAATACATTTTACATTATAATCTTGTCAGGCTGTGCTTGTTAATGCGTGCACTGTGTCACCATGGTAACTGCTGAACAACATTCTGCCATTGACATACATGCATAACCCTCTGGATTGATCATTTCTCCTTTGTACCCCTACCCGGTCCTGTAAAAAAAGGGCTAAGATAGTACTGAAAATGCCTTGTTTTTTCGTTCTCATTTTGTCAACTACAACAAGCCTAGATGTGTGTGATTCCATTATATGAAATAGGCTCCTACTTTCTTCCGACGGTTCAAAGCTTAGCTAGCTCGTTAGCTGTTGTTAGAGGGAGATTCACTGAGAGGCATTTCTCAATATTGACCCTCACACATTTTTGACACGCGCTGCTAAAATTCCAAATCTTGTGTCACCTGCATAATTTGTACTATTTTATATGTATTCTTAGTGGCTCTGCCTTCCGTTTATTCTGATGAACCCTCACACTGTCCGCATCGATGAGACTCTGATGAACAACACTCTGCACTCACCCTGGATTGGCAAACCACATTTAGAAAGGATCTGGATTATGATCGACAACTTCTTACAAATGGTGGGTCCATCATGTCTTTACGTTCTCAGTTACATTCATAACCCATAACTGGGTATCATTTAATCTGTTTGTCTTCAGTCCATTGGAAGTATGGCATTCCAGTGTTTGCATCAGAGAACCCTGTCTGCTTCCTCCACTGGTACAGCCAAGATCACCTGCTGTGTAGCCGCCGTTCTCTTGTTGATATGTGGGATTCCTCCTATTTTGTTTGGAGCAGCGGCCTCTTCCACAGGTGGGACTTTTATTTCATAACACATTACTGTTTTATCACATATGAGGGTTGATCACACATAGCAAGACTGTATAAAGAAGTGGACTACGTCACCTGTAATGTGAAAGAGGAAAGAGAAGCTCATCGAAGCTAGCAGTTATAGGGGATTTGGAATTTTCACCGCGCGTATCATAGCAACCAAAGAGCCAATCTGGAGTGAGGCTGTTGAAGGTAACATCCCTTCCGACCCACTCCACTGGTTAGGCAGGGAGCGGGTGATGCTGTCAATCAAAAATGTTGCTAACGCTAGCGGGAGTGACCTCAGGGAAAGAAGGCAGCCGCTTTGTCTGTTATTAATGTTCATATCTTGATTTACGGACACAAAAGCGAAATAAAAACACCAGGATCATGTAGAGTGGGTTTATACAAACGTTTTAAGGCCAAAATTAGAAGCCCGACAGCAGCAGTTACAGAGATAGGAGCAACAGTTTTACAATGTAAAGTGAATTGAAGCCAGAGTCAGTGGAATCAGAAGCGCATCCCATGTTCATTTCCAATTTGGAACACGACAGCTAGCAGGTTAGCTACGTCCATCTATATATATATATATATATATATAGTCTATAGTCCACACCAAGGTGGACCTTTTGATTTTAATTAATACAGTAGCAGCTCGTGCATATTGCAATGAATATAAAATTAGAATCAAAGTTTTAATTTCAAATATCATATTGCCTCATTTGCCTCATGAATAATACAGATATTACTTGGATTTAAACAAAATCCTACTCAAGTTTTGTAACTTTTATAGAAAATTTTTAATCCATTTACTTTTTTTCCTTTTATTTGGGAATGGGTCGCGGGAGCAGTAGTCTAAGCAGGAACTCCTAGATTTCCCTCACCCCAGACACTTCCTCCAGCTCCTCTGCTGGGACCCCAAGGTGTATGTCATTTAAATTAAGCATTAAATTTAAAAAGGTACCAAAATGACACTGCCTTTTTTTTGTTTATTTTGGTGCCAAAACATCTAAGTGTAAGAGGTAATCATATCACTGGTAACATAAAATAATCCTAAAGTGCACTTGATTTTAAACTAAAAATATATTTATTTTTATTATCATCTCTTTTTAAAATTGTTGCATTTTCTCAGACTGGAACCAGACGTCGTATGGTTTGCCCTCTCCTTATGAACGAGGAGAAGCCGCTCGGGTGGTGCCCATCATGCTGCAGGTCCTCACTCCCTCTTATATCTCCATCATTGGGATTGGCTGTGTGGCCGCTGCTGTCATGTCCTCAGCAGACTCAGCACTGATGTCTGCTGCCTCAGTTTTCTCTGCAAACATCTACAAGAACATAATGAGGCCCAAGGTGAGAAACAAACATAACACATAAAATGATGAAAGTAGATTTGAAAGATCATGTTGATGCCATACCTTATTTATCCAGGAGTGGTTCATGGTAACACAGGTAGTCAGCTGGACCATGTTTTTAAAGAGGGAATATTATGCAAAATTGACTTTTTGGAGCTTTCTACCATGTTACTGTATAATGCTATTCCCTCATCAAAAACATGCCTGAAGAGGTTGTAGATGTCATCCATGCATGTTTGAGTAATAACACAACGTATGTGATAGTTTATTGCTTGTTCAATTTTCTTCTTTTTCTAGGCATCGGAGCGAGAGATGCAGTGGGTGATCCGTGCCTCAGTGTTTGCGGTCGGGGTCTGTGCATCGTCACTGACCACGTTAAAAAATAGTGCTGTATTATTTTGGTTCCTTTCCGCGGACATAGGTTACATCGTTACATTCCCCCAGTTCTTCTGCGTCCTCTTTTTTAACATCTCAAACAGTTACGGCGCCATCATGGGGTTTCTGGTGGGGTTTCCTTTACGGCTGCTGTGTGGAGAACCTTCAATAGGGTTACCTGCAGTACTACACTTCCCAGGATGCACTCTGGAGGATGGAGTTTATGTCCAGTATTCTCCCGTTAAAACCATTTGCATGTTGGTGACGCTCGCTTCGGTTCTGCTCTTCTCCTACCTGGCCTCTCTGCTCTTCAATCGAGGTCTGCTTCCAGAGAGATGGGACGTGTTTCATGTCAAAGCTACATTAACACAATCAAGAACAATACATGTTGGTGAAAAAGAGGATCTGAATGTGCCAAAGGGAGAGTTCCTCATGGACACACTGGAGCCAATGAGCAGAACATGATGGAAAGGTTATGTTTGTCAGGGTTGATCATTTTGTATAAAACAAGTTCTTGCATTTGGGTGATTTTTTTCTTTTTACTGTAATGGTGGAGGTAAAAGTATGTTACTTTGATATACAACAGGCAAGCCCAAACTGTGGCCCGGGGGCCAAATGCGGCCGTCAGACCAATTTTTCTTGGCCCTCAAGCTTCCAGGTGAATTCGCCCTTATTACTTTACACAGTATTTTTAACTGTAGATTTCTGAAAATGTTTTTTAACAAGTCCATATCAAATATTTAATGTGTCCCACTGAGGATGTAAGCATAAATAATGGTCTAGTGGTTCAGTCTAACTTGTAATAATAACGCAGATTTGAAGTATTCACTGTATTGGGGACCAGTCTATGGCCCTCAATCGGCCCTCAGCTTTGTCTGTGTTTTTAAATGTATCCCTTAATGAGAAAAGTTTGATATACAATAATCCAGCAAAGTGTGGACAAAAAATATTGGACTGACCCATTCATTACACAACATACTTTCTGCATGGATGTACTTTGCATGTTTTCATTTAAGTAGAGTCTGGTTAGCAGTGTGGTAAAGGCACATGGTCAGGCTTTTTTTTTTTTTTTCAGAAATCAAATTTATTATACTAAACACTGGTATTCAAACAAACCAAGTAGACATGTTCAGTTCGATTTGCGAATAACACACATCAACCCATTGAAGTGCATGCTCTGAACCTACAAATTATCAGTTCCTCAAGCTCCATTCAAGATTTTAATGGCGGTGTCCAGTTCAATTCCCCTGGCAATGACAGATAACATCAGGGGAGTAGACAAAGTGCTACGGCCCTGAAGTCAGAATGTTTAGTCTTTGAGAAGTTATGACCTAGATGAACCACAACTCTGCATTAGCTGAGCCTGTGATAAAACATCTTCAAGGTTAAAGTGCGTAAGACGCTCTCCCATTTTTACTTTTACTTAAAGGGCCTACAGTATATGACTCAAAATTGTTAGCTTGAAGTAATGTTGTTACCTCATCAGAGACATACCTGAAGTTATTAGTCTGTAAACAGCCTGAGTTACAGTTTGGCAGAAAAGAAAAGACGTGTGTAATAATAACTTCTCCAATTCATAGGGGGCACATGTCGGGGCGATCCAAACATGTGTATGTATTATGTTGTGTGTTAACAATTTACATGAGACGCAGCTGGTTTTACTGACCTGCAAGAGAAGACATGTTGTGGAATCTCTTGAATGAGGTTCTCCAGATGGTCCACGCACTCACTCTGCAGAAGTCCTGTTCCCACTGCATTTGGACTCCAGAGCCAGAGTCGGTTCTCAAACGTATGGGTGTTGAGGGTCGGCCTATATAATATTCATTTTACATAACATTAATTCCATGTTGTGAGCAAAGGTCAAAGATAGACTGAATGAACGATGGCTTTTTATGCTTTTAAAGGTCCTATATTACGCAAAATGGACTCTTGTGAGCTTTAAGCCATGTTAAAATGCTGTTACCTCATCATAAACATACCTAGAGTTGCGTTTTGTTTCATTCACACATGTTTTAGTAATCCTGTATTATTAGTCTGTCTACATCTTCAAACATGCTCTGTTTCACCTTGTGAAGTCATGAAGTGATAGTTTTCAGGTTAACAGCTGCTTTTTAGTTTAGTTCAGTAGAGATTGGCAATTCCAGGACTGAAATTATCCAAATGATTCTAGTGAAGGTGTATGAAGTTTAAAAACACAGTAACATACAGCACTTCCTGTATTACCACATGGCATCACAGGTGGAACAGAGTGTTTTCCATCTGAGAGAAGAACTCAGCCTAAATATGCAGGGTTTGCGTGTTAAACATGTGTGAATGAAACAAGGTAGTGATGAGGTTTGTGACGAGGAAACAACATTATAACATAGATCAGAAAGTAGCCTAATATGGGGCCTTTAGATTCATAAAAATAGCCTAGTTCAATGAATGTTGCAAATCAAGTTAAAACAAATGCGCAGCTTTTGGTCGATTGGCGCCATCAAGTGGAAACTTTAAGATAAAGATGGTTAAATGTTTAAAATACTGTACATACATTATAATCAGTTATGCGTTGCCAGTTGAGTTGCAGGTTCTACTTAACAGAGGTTTGTGTGAAATAATAATTGTATTGCTATAATAAGAAATATGTTTTCTAGGAGAACCTGGTGAGGCTCTGGATTACATGAAGCAACTAGAGGCCAAGATGGAGAAAGTGGCTTTGTACATGTATCTAAATAGTTCTCTTTTATTCACAACTTTTTACATGTGTTTTTTACTTGAATGAAACCATATCTGGCAACTGCTGTGGTAAATGATGTGTGACAATATGAAATGGAGTAACTGGATAACTCCACTTACATATTCAAATGTAAGCACATGGTTTTGTGCTTGACTGTTCGGTGGTAGTTTACTTTTTACTTTTGATCTTGGAAAAGAAACACGTTTAAACAAAATACAGATTGCTTTTTTCATTTTGTGATATGAGTTGTTGTAATATCAAGACATGTCAAACATTAATAACAACTAAAACTTGATTAAAGGGCTCAAATTACACTATTTTCTGAGTTCTTCTCTCAAACAGAAAACACACTGTTCCACCTTGCGATGTCATGTGGTAATACAGGAAGTGCTCCAGTGTGTTTTTAAACTCCATACACCTTCACTAGAAACATTTGGATCATTTCAGTCACCATTCATCTACATGCTGCCTCAATGTGTTACACACAACATTTCTAAAGTCTGTGCTCAATAGTTTGCTGTCATCACTCGCTTGCATAGTTAACATGTCACTTCAATCTGGAACATTCCCAAGAGCTTTGAAAACTGCAATTATCAAGCCTCTCCTAAAGAAGAGCAGTCTTGATGCCACAATACTGAACAATTACCGACTAATCTCAAATCTGCTGTTTTTAGGCAAAAAGTTCCTTACCAGTAGCTTATTAACTTTCTTCAAACTCCTCTGATGTTTTGCAGTCAGGTTTTAGACCCCACCACAGCACTAAGACTGCTCTTATTAAGGTGACAAATGACATCCGCCTGAACACTGATGCAGGCAAAGTCTCAGTCTTGATAAAGTTAGATCTGAGTGCTGACTTTGACACTGTGGATCATGGGATCCTCTTACAGAGACTAGAGGACTGGGTGGCATTTCTGATACAGCACTAAACTGGTTCAAGTCCTATCTAGAAAACAGGGAGTACTTTTTTGAAATTGGAAAATGTGTCTCAGATAAAATGTCCCTGAGCTGTGGGGTGTCCTAGGTGGCCAATCCGGGGACCCGTGTTGTTCAGCCTGTACATGCTGCCGTTAGGCAAGTTAATGGAATCACTGTATAAACGCACACAACCATTCTTATTCTTGACTCTGATGTGGCACAGCTGTGAAGTGAAAAGCTCACTGACAGAAGGCCAACGGGTGGATACTTAGAACGGAAGCACAGAATGAGATAATCCTGTGCCTTTGACTGGTTGTGTGTGTAAAAGTGCTATACTGTCATAGCTGCAAAGTATTGCCCTACTGTATACAAAAGAGAATGTAAGTAAAGGTTTCATGTTCTCCTGGGATGTCGAAATGATTCTCCATGTTTGATGACCTGCAGCCCTCTCTCACTCTGAGCCTGATCAGTTTTTATATGAGTCTTTAGATCAGTTGGTTATGTTTGTCTGATGCATTATTGCCCTGAGGAGGCATTTACTTTTTGCCTGAAGGGGACCATGTATATTTGTATGAACAGGCGCTGCAGAGCTGCTGTTAGACACGTTCATCTGACAAGGCCATTTGGATCAACTTAATGTCAGCGACTGCTTCTGTCTGCAGTGGTAAACCTGTTTCTGTCTGCACAGAAGAGTCTGGGTCTGTCTGTGTGTCATCCAAAAAGCCTTTTCTCCTCCGCATACAGTTGTCACATTTTATTTAGCCACAAGTGAAAGAAAAAACTGCAGCGTATAAGGGAAGCGAGCACGTGTGCATGAGTCTGTGTCTTCTTGAAGTACATTGTCATAGAAATAAGTTTGGTGATCAGCTGATGGACTCTCGTGTGGCTCAAGTCTGACCAGCCACAGTGACAGGAAACACAAACACATGCAGCTATTCTTTGCTTGGGGGGGACCTGTTCTCTGTTCGACTCTGCTCCCGACTTCACCAAAGAGAAAGACAAAGGCAGCAGCTCCTTCTGTCCTCTCTCTGTCTGTGTGTTGTCACTCCTCTCCCTGTGACTAACCTTTGCTCTTACAGTGTTTTGGGCATCAGACTAGTCAATGATATTGATGAGTTGCAGCAGGGCTCAGAGCCTGTGTCAGGCTCACACACTGCGGCACGGGCTGTCTAGAGCTACTGTCACCTCCGTGTGACCATGAGGAGCTGAATACCATGCATTTTTTGAGCTATTAAGCATGTCATAGCATCACTTTCTTACAAATACCTTAGATTGTTCAGTATTGTGCTTCATTCACTCTGAGTGTTCAGAAATCACTCTATGACCATTTTCTTCAGATACTTACAGAATAGAAAATTAGTCAGAAGTGTCCTGCACACTGGATGTATGAAAGTTAAAAAACATGAGATACTAAAGCCAACTGCCATCTACAGTGGTCAGAGGGAGCATCAGCAAAGCCATGTCCACTGGAATGTCATGTCTATGAGGTTTTGCAGTCGCTCTAAAGTCACTAAATCCTGATAGATCAGGCTGTGGACAGGGAGCTGCGGGTGGATGTCACTGACAACATGTTTAACACTTTACAAATATGAGGAAAAACTTCACTGGAGGACACATCTGCTTTTACAAAGGTACATCTTTGTGTGTCAGTGTTAATGTTAATGTTACTCCTATTAAAACGTTAAATCTAACATAACATCAAAATTACATTTGCAGTGATACACCTGAACTTCTCCCAAAAACGATGGCGTCTCATGCCACTGTTAGTTCATTTGGTTGGTGATGAGCCTATACTTTCTCTACACTTTCTTTCAGTTCCTCGAGCACGCTCAAAGGAAAAGGCCCGAGATTGTGTGATCTGTGGAAGTGAGTCTTCACTTCCAAACGCTTGACTGAGTAGTATCTGTGTTACAGACTGGGGTACAAACAGGTTTTTGTACCTGCTACTTTTAAATAAGAGAACTCCACATGTCTTCTCAGACTGTACGAGCTCATACTGTGTATTCCACCTCTCAGCTGACTGTTCAGAGATGTCAGAGATAGTCTGTGGATCATACGTCAGAGAGAACACACCCATCATCTTATAGCCGGTTTTATCAGTCTAAGGGTCTGCCTTTTATATTTGACAGTCAGATTTCCAAACCAGCTGACTATTGCATACGAAAACATCTAACATTAAATCAAAATGGACTTTTCAGAGCTTTTAACCATGTCATAGCTGTTTCCTTCTCATTTACTCACCTGAAGTTGTGTTTGAAATTATGATAGATTCATGTTTGAGGTATCTTTAATCACTTATTTTCAAGACTCCATATCTCCAAACCCTGCTTTAACTTCCGCCTGCATACGCCCACTGTGACTTACTTTGTTCTTCAATTTTATTTCCTCAATCAGGATTTGGTAAACGCTGGTAAATTACACAGATGATGGACATGTCTTTATTAGCGCCAGAGCGTATATGCACGTGCGTAGGCTAAGGTCTGCTGTAAATTACACCACTAAACTGCATGAAACTGCACGTGTGAATGAAACTTAGGCCTCACTAAATACACTACATTAATCAGTGTAGATGAGATTCTTCTCACAGTGACCTGAAGTATCCCCAGCCTAAAGTTCTGCTGTATGTGCCAACAATAACAGCGTGCAGGTAGGCCCACTGGCTCACTCAGCCTGATCATTTTTAGCAAGAGCTTAATTTTGGGCAGATGGAAAATTCACAGGAGTAACCAACGGGACTGGCTTCTGGACCCAAGCTGTCGAAATATGTCTAATTACTTCTGTTGTTGTTGTTTGTGTCTTCTGGATGGAGTCAGCTCTATATTATGACATTTTAGGGATGTTTTCTACTCAGCACTAATGTTAGCGCCTTGTTTTTGATCAGGTTTAGGCCATAGTCTGTATAAAGAATTAGACTAAGGGAATATGACGTCACCCATAGTGTTCGACTCTCGTCAAATGAAGCTCATCAAGGCTAGAGCGGTTATAGGAGCCAATCTGGAGCCAAGTTCCATATTTGAAATTCCGTGAGTATCATAGCCAATCCGGAGCGAGTTGAAGGTAACACCTCTTCCCGCTGGCACCGCTGGTTTAGCAGGGAGCAGGAGCTTAGCAAAGCTGTCAATCAAACCTGTTGCTAACACTAGAGGGAGCGACCTTGGGGAAAAAAGGCGCCTAATTTGTCTTTTGTTAATGTTCATATCTTGAGTTATGGACACAATAGCAAAATAAAAGACGCATGATCATGTAGAGAGGGAACATTTTAAGACCAAACTGGCAAGGCTCACTGCAGCAGTTACAGCGAGTAAATGTAAAGTGAACTGGAGCCAGAGTTGATGGAGCAGGAAGTGCGCCCTGCTCACTTCCTATTTGGAATGGGGCAGCTAGCTATGTCCATGTCAGTGACGTGCGGTGAGGTTCGTGGCTGGTGAGGCACTGATGTCGTCACAATTAGATCTACAAACATATAAACCAGGTGTCAGTACATTTGGCCCCGAGTCAGTTTCTCTCCCAGTGACTTGGGGCCAGAATAAAAAATAAAAAAAAAAGTTCCGAAGTCCATATGAAATAGCTCTAACAGTAAGAAATAAAAAGCAAGCTGGTTTTGTATTGTTTTTTTTTATCCCTATTCTGGTTCCAAAATTTTCAGTGGATTGAAGTAATTTCTTACCATTTTGTTTCTTACCATTTAGTTGTACGTCTCTAGAACAAACCATTTAACCTCCCTTTAGCGTTGGTCCAGTCGGTCCTTTAATTATAACCTCCTGCTTGCTAAAGTTGCTTACGAACCCAAATTGTCCAGTTTAAGAATCCCAGCTTAGCACACAGCACAGTCAGCTGAGAAGAGATGGCGCCTTTTCACGGAGGCACCGGCCGTTTGTGCCTCACCGCGCATTCAACGGAAACGGTAAACGTAAAAATTCAGCGATTTTGAGTAAAAAAAAAAGAATAAAATTGCAAAGTTAAATAGAAAATCATTTTATAGTACAAATGATTGGCTAAATACAACTATTTCATTTATTTTTCTCTGTGATGACAGGCACTGCCTCACCTGCCTCAGCTGACTGCACGTCACTGGTCCATGAATATACAGATGGTCTATGCTTCAGGCCTTTTACATATGCAGATGGTTAATGCTTTCTGGTCAAAAACATCTAAATCTATGGCTGTTTTTCAAATGCAGGAGGCATCCTAAACAGACACACAAGCCACGTCAGCTGGCTCCTCTCGATGTGGAAGAGCAGCGGCTCTACTCCGAGCTCCTCCCGTATGACTGAGCTCCTCAACCTATCTCTAAGGGTGCACCTAGCCACCCTGCGAAGGAAACTCATTTCAGCTGCTTGTATCCGTGATCTCGTCCTTTCTGTCATCACCCAGCGCTCATGACCATAGGTGAGGGTAGGAACGTAGATTCCACGTAGACTGAGGCATCAGTGCATTAGTCTGAAATGATAAAAATATATATTACTTTATGGCTGTTAGAAGATAAATAAATTGACCCGAGAGGAACTTCAATGTAACTTTTTGATCTTAGTCAAAACAATAAAAAAAACAAAAAACATGTTTCCCAAAATTCTGACATGTCCCACTTGGCAATTGACAAAATAATGTTTGTTAGGGTGATGACACCCCTCCAGGTGTCACTGTCGTTACCCACATGGGCATTGAAGTCCCCCAGGAGAACAACGTAGTCCCCGGTGGGTGCACTGTCTAGTACCCCGTTCCTGCTTAGATTGGGGCCCTCTGGCGACCCAGCAGGATTCTTGTAAGCGGGAGAAAATGGATGGATGGTGTCTCATCTGCGGGTGACTGTGGCGACGGAAAAGCGGCACAATGTGGAAGGACATTTTACTAAGTGTCACAAAAGTTACCGAGCGAACTAACCACCAGGACGTAAACTACAGGCAGGAAAGGCACGTGAGCTAAAGGCAGCTTCAGGTAAACAACAGTTTTTTTTTTCACGAGAGCGAAAGCAACCGAGATTTATTTAAAAATATGTAAGTTGATTTTTCTTTAACATTACATAATTGATAACTTTTTGAAACATGGTGCAAAAGAATTTGTTTTGTTAAAAAGGTTTGTCTGTGGCTAGTGAAAATGGGACACTATGAGATGAAATGATCATCTGAAAATTGAACAAGTACTGAGATTAAAGTTAAAGTGCTGAATACTGATATCTGTTTCCCACCTTGCTTCATTGTTGATTGTGAGAAATCATGAACGTGATCAGTGTTTTCAGAGATGATTATCATTAATTATTATTAATAATGTGTAACTAAGGGCAAACTGAGCATATTTGTCATGTCAGAAGAGCGAATCAAACTGGTAGCCCTTCGTATGGCTCAGTCCCCATGAAGTAGCTCTCAGTTTCAGAAAGGTTGGTGACCCCTGTTCTAGGAACTGTTTTCACTAATTCAAGTATAAAAAGGACCACCAGAGGGCGCAACGCAACTGGGATCAGCTGCACTTTGAAAGAGAACATTACAATGGGACTAAACACCTAAACTCCGCCCACAACCACACTGCAAGTAGAGCTGCTAAACTGGGTAGTGCCTGAGGAGTAAAAGGGAGAGTGCGTGGGGGGGGGAGACTAAAGAAAAGTGTGAGGGGGGAGGAAGGGCGGGGTCTGGGGGTCTAAGAACTGTGTGATTGGTCTAACAGGTGCCCACGCTTCAAACTCTGCTGTCAGTGATGACTTGCTGCCAGTGTCTTCAGTTGAAGGAAAGACATTTTGATCATAAACATGTAATCTTGTTTTTCTTGTCTTCAGTGGATACATGCCATACCCATTTTTTTTCCCGTAGATTGTTTAAAAATCCCACAGGTTTTTGGGAATGTAAAAAAATATATATCTTTGGACCTAAATTTCATAACCACCTCTTTATAGCTCTGAACACAGTTTTATACATTTTTTACAGCCACTTGGGTTGGAGGAGGCTTCATAGTGGGGGTTCCAGAGATGGTGTACACCCCCTCTATGGGTCTGAGCTGGGCTGTCCTCATGTTAACCGCCTACTCAGGATCATTTATACTCTGTAAGTATACAAGTCATTTTCATATTTTATCAAAACGATAAGAGTGGTCAAAACATTCATGAAGTTATGTTTTAATAGTAAAGTGCATACTTGTATCAAAGCTTCACACACAGAGAGAGAACTTGTAAACTCAGAACAGTATGGATGCATGAGACTTTTTACCATTAATGTGTTATATATAATGATGGATTCAATATATTTTTAACATGTTTATTGATCTCACTGTGAATCTTAAAGGTAATGTAATGTTCATTTTTATTATAATCACTATAATAATGATATGTAACCTTAATATGATTTATGCACTTATGTCTGTGTTCTGAGCTTTGCAGAGAATGTCTTGTGAAAGTTGAATGACCATGGGAGATAACAGGAAACACCCTGAGAGGTGTTTGGGCGAATAAGGACTGAAAGGAATGCTTAAGCAACAATATTTTGAAATGAACTTTGTAATATGTGATTTTCTCACTGCCTCACTGCTTGTTGTCCCCCTCCCCCCTTGAGAGTGAGCAGTGATGTGTAACTAGGGATCCTAACTGAATAAAGGAGGAGAAAGGCGGTGGAGACTTCAGAAAGGGAGAGGAGGTTGTAATCTGAAGGTTTCGGCCTCCCCGTCCTCTTCTCCTCATGAATATAGCAATAATAATCTCTCTTGTCTTCTCCTCTTTTGAACTCTAATTAGGTTAAGTGTGAACCTATCAACGAAGACTGCAAGATTAAGTCTCCATTTATGAATCGACTCAGGGCAAACTCATAGCAGTTCCCCTTGTCATAAACACTGTATCTATATATACGTCTATAGATACATCTATAGATATAGATGTTTATAAAAATGTCTGTAGATACATCTATAGATATGTCTACAGATGTTATAGCATGAATACCACGATGAAGCATTTCTCTCCACAGTTCTGTTGAACCAAGATAGAGCCTGAGGGCAGGAGTCTGAGCAAAAGTTTTAAAGTTCAAACTGCATGGACTGTTGTCTGGAGCATCTGTCCACAGTCCAGTGTGAGGCTGCAACTGGCAGACAGGGGGCGCTCAATGCGCTGGAGCAGGGGTAGAGCACAGGGAGGAAGCAGAGGGCATTAAAAATCTTGCATTACGTACCAAAAAGCTACGACCAATTGTGAGGACTACTATACATGTCGTCTTTTGTTCAGGTGGCTTTGTGTTTGCCAAACCCTTACGAGACCAAAAGTGTGTGACCATGATGGACCCCTTCCACAGAAAGTACGGCAAAGGCTTCACTGCTGTCATGTGCATGGTCAAATTTCTTATTGACATGCTGTGGATGGCTACAACTCTTATCGGTTTGGGTAAGACAAAATTCTCACCAGAAACACTCACATATACTTTACAATGACCTGGGTATCACATTTTAAAAGTGCCACAATGGAACAAATAGCTCATCTTAACATACTTTTTATAGAACAAAATTACTTCAGATGTCAGCCATATGCAGGGCATACGTGACGGTGGTGAAGTGAACTTGAACTGAGCAACACAAACTGGGTGAATGTGCTCTGATGAACTAAAGGTAGGCCATGTCGTGGGCACAGAGCGACCAGGGGTATGGGATCGTTCTGCTCCCAAGCCATAGTCAATTGTTACTTGCCTAAGAGATTTGCATGCTATAGATCATTGTAAAATCTAGGCAAGACAGGTTTATTTATATAGCAGAGTTCAAACACACAGTCATTCAAAGAGCTTTATAGAAAAAGAAAGACATTAAAATCACAAAACTGACACATAAAAAATAAATGATCATCATAGAATTAACATTAAAAAATAGAAGCGCAGAATAGAAACCTTATTCTCTTATCACAAATGTTCTTCTCAGCTGAGGTTCCAGGAACAAACAACTTGTTTAATTAAACTTAAATTACTGAAACATCACATTCACGCAGCGACTTGACCCATACTGTCTGCTCTTTATTTTGGCTCTTACATCAGGCTAAAATTTGTTTTTCATCTTCATCAGGTGCAACCATCAGTGTGATCCTGGACCTATCGCACACCGCCAGCATCTGGATCTCTGCAGCTGTGGCCATACATTGTAGTGTGCAGTTAGGGACGGCAGGGAGAGAATTCTGTTTGGCTTGCGAGCTCTGTCACAGCCTTGAGCTCCATGGCCACGTAACCTCCTCAAGGCACGAGGGGAGGCTAACAGAGGATGTTAAAGTGGGAAAAAAGCACCTAAACTAAACACCCAAAGACTCTATAAAGAAGTGGACTAAGGGAGTGTGACCTCTAGGATAATGTAGAGCAGGTTAATACAAACATTTCAAGGTCAGAATAATGAGCCTGGCAGTAGTATTTATGGAGAGAGGGGCAAAGTAAAGTGAACTGGAGTTGGAGCCCAGCCAGAAGCGCGCCCATGCTCACTTCCTATTTGAGAAGCGGCAGCTAGAGGGTTAGCTATGTCCATTTTTATATACATTCATTGGCACTTGAGTCAGGACACGCCCATTTTCACTGTTTCACCTGTTCCCTGCAGTCTGGATGGGCATCAGACCACACTATGTTCAGTGTTTCAGATTATTCTCACCTTACTTCACAAATTTTGACTTTCTGTAAACAGGTATAACAAATGTTTACTGTTCCCTGTATACAGTGTTATAACAGTTTTTCTTAGACGTCGTACGGTTTGCCCTCTCCATATGAACGAGGCGAAGCTGCTCGGGTGCTGCCCATCATGCCGGAGGTCCTCACTCCCTCTTACATCTCCATCATTGGGATTGGCTGTGTGGCCGCTGCTGCCATGTCCTCAGCAGACTCAGCACTGATGTCGGCTGCCTCTGTCTTTTCGGCTAACGTCTACAAGAACATCATAAGGCCCCGGGTGAGATGACTTTAGATGATCGGTGGTTTCTTATTGGGGGTCATTAGGCCTCTTAAAACCCAATGGAAGTTTAATCTCTGTCAGGAATTTGAAGCATAATTGAGATGATGATTGATTGATGAGGTACTGTAATATGGATTTCAGACACAGTTGCACAGATTTTTGTAAAGCCCAAAATCACAACAGCAGTTCATTGATTATATGCAGAGAAATATGCAGGATTTGTGTGTTAAACTCCAGACATGTTTGTGATGAGGAAACAACATTATAACAGATCAGAAAATGGCATAATATGGAACCTTTAAGAATTCATGATGCTTTTTGGTGGAAAAAAACAAAACAATGAACAAACACCAAAGGAAGCCAATATTTATTTTTTTTCCTAACATTGTAACACGAACATTCTTACAAAGGCAAGACAATACATTGCTTTTGGCACTTTGCACAGATGTGAGTAGTGCCATTTGTTGGAGTAGGGAGCTGTTGTGACTTGTTTTATGAGCACCTGCAGTGCTGTTAATTAGGTATATTTCCTGGTTCATTGATGCAAATATTTAAAGTTAAGGAACCAAAGGTTGGCAGCATTTGCTGTTTTATCTCAGAACATCCCGGTCACACTGACTGTGCAGAAGCACAGCTTCTTACAAGTTCAAATGTAGATATCAAGTGTATACACATCGTTTCCCTCTGGTATTGTGTCCTAACTTTCAAAACCTAAACTTACAACTTACCTGACATGGAGAGAGGGTTAAAGTTAACAGCCTGCCCCCCTGACATCCAGTGAGCGGTTAAATTAACAGCCTGCCCTCTTCAAAGTCTATAACATTTTTCAGGATCCAGTAACTGCTTTCACCGACTATGATATTTAAATTAGATGGGATTACACTGAACTTCAAAGTCTATAAAGCATTATATTTGGAAACCGTGAAGTTTAGCTTTACTGCTTTTTGCAGAATAAGTGACTATGATGGACCACAGATTTTTCGCCATTGTTTAGACATTACTGTGAACACAACACGTTTTTTAAACTACGGACATAGAAACACATATTAAAATCGGCCCAAAAGTGAACCTTACAAAGCACCAGGCAAGACAATAAATTGCTTTTTGCATATAATTGAGTACATTGTTCAATTACCTGTCCAACAAGTTGTTTATCTTTTTTTGGACTTGATGAAACTGCTGTTTTTTAGCTATATTTGTTTAATTGATTGCAAATATTTAAAGTTAAGGAACCAAAGGATGCATTTGGAAACTGTTTTGTACATCCCCCGAGCCTTGCTGACTCATGCTTTGCTACAGCTTAGGCCAAGTCTTTAATGTAATATAACATATATATATCCTGGCCTGGATTCGCGGGCAAAATGTGTCCTAACTTTTGTGGCCTGTGTGTCAAAAACTTTGCCCACCCCTGGAGAGCGGTGTAAAGTTAACAGCCTGTGGATCTCCTTCCTTTTCAGACTTATTGCCTGGATGCTTTATACATTCTGATATATAAACACTTTTACCATAAATTTTTTTTTATTTTTTATATTTTGGAAACCCGTGAAGTTTTGAGGGACACGTTTTTACATAGAAACGAAGCAGAAAAAAAAAAAAAAAAAAAAACTTTCTGAATGATACTTATGAGGCTTTATCGGCATTAGCTAAATAAGTGCCGCATAAGTGACACATTTTCGCAGATTCTGTCTCTTTGGCGCGAAAAATGATAGCAATTGTGTCGCCAGAGCAACGGACTAAACCAGACACGGGCAAACTACGGACCGAGGGCCACACATGGCCCTTTGGGCTTATTAATCCGGCCCGCCGAAAGTGACCAAGTTATGTTAAAATAGTTACCTAATTTAATATAATTCAGTCACATTGTTCAATTTACCTGTCCAACAAGTTGTTTATCTTTTGGCACTTGATGAAACTGAATGTTTTTCTGCTGTGTTTGTTTAATTGAAATTGAATAAATTAATTGTTAATTCAATTGATGCATTTGGAAAACATTTTGTACAATGAGCCTTGCATATTCATGCTTTGCTACATGTTATAGGCCAGATCTTTAATGTAATATATACATATATATATATTGGCCTGGATTCGCGGGCAAAATTAAAAAAACTCATTGTGGCCTGTGTGTCAAAAACTTTGCCCACCCCTGGACTAAACCAATGTGTAACAACAGGGAGGGGTGGATCTGTATTTCATTTTGAGACTTATTGTGTGGATGCTTTATACATTCTGATATATAAACAGCTTTTACCATAATTATTTTTTTTTATTTTTTTTTTATAAAGCATTAACGCAAGGGGAGAGGGGGACAGTGAGGGGGGGCATTAGTCCATTTATTTTCTTTCTTCTATATTTATACAGGGGAAGCCAATGAGAGCACTTGGGTTCTCTTTTTCATGGGTGTCCTGTTTAAAATACAATACATTAAAAACAGGAGCAGGTGTGCATATAATAGCTTGTTACCAGATCATTAAATTGAGATTGTGGCACGAAAGTGTCCAGTTTTGCTTTTCCTTGGAGTGTATTCTATTTTTGTGAACAGCTAAAAGCCCTTTTTCCTCATCTCAGTTTTAGTGCGGCTAGTCCTTAGCCTTATAAAGTCATGTGATGTTATATTAAATGTTAAATGCAATCCCCCCCGCCTTATAGTCCTCAGATTATACTGTGTTATCCTTGCCCTGTTCTGATCACCAGCCTTAAAAGCCTGTCCAAGTTCAGAGGGTGTTGGGCGTTGCTTTTGATCTAAGGTTTATTGTTTGGACATTGAGCAGTTCTCGTGGCACCACCTCTGTGCAGAAACTGATGAAATGTGGCACTGCTGCCCACGTGAACCTAAAGTCTGATCCAAACAGTAGATACAATTCTGTCAAAGCATCACTGGTCTCTGGGCTCCTTATCCTCTTATTCAGTGTTTATTTTATTCCAAACTTCTTAAACTTTGACTGGTAATGTACTGTATGTACTCATTAAAATGTAATAAAAGTGATTATTGATTGTAATTGTTTTTTTTCAGTAACTGTAATTGTGGGGAAGCTGGCCCGAGGGATCGAAATACGAGGCAGACTCCGAATAGTCCCGTTTAAATCCATTTCTTCTGACACCGTGGAAAATGTGCAAAAACAATACATATTTACAAAAACTTAACTGAGCTCAACATAATCTAAAACAACAGAAATGAACAAACTGAGGAAACAAAAAAAAACACGGGTAGCCTTCTTACACAGGTCTCAATTAGGGCTTCTTAAATAGCCCTGCTTATAGAAGCACCATCCCCCCGGCGTACACAACCTTTACCACAGGTACTAGTCTTTTCAGTCCCATAACTGAAATAGTGCTTACAAAAACATAAACTATAAACACTTACACAATTTAAACAAAATACATAAGACCCTAAAACAAAAGAAACAAAATGAACTCAAAAATAGTTCTCCCCTCCACATGGTCCAGCCCACAGCCACACCCAAGGCTATAAAAATGGCTGACATTGTGCATCCCCCCTCTTTTGTCTAGACCATGTGGAGATTCAGGTAAGTAGATGCAATGTGGAACTAATTAACTAACTTTAACCAAATAAAATATCTTTAAAGTAACAAGTGTGTGAGTGGTGATTAAATAAATGAAAACTAAACAAAAAAAACCCCAGGATAGTTCTATTTTAGTTTCTACAGACGATTATTGACAATGAACATGATCTGTGAACAAACAAAATGAAATATTGAAAAGGGACAAAGGCCCACTTTGTCACAGTAATTTAAATATCTTTCTAGTTAATTTGTTTTTTTATTATCCAGAATTATATTGCACACGAGCCACTCCGGTCTTACCCTGAGATGTTCTCGGATACTTTCCCAAGGGAGCGTTATTAGGAGGAGGTCTTGATTTTCCAGCTATTCCACTTGGGCTTCATAATAGTTGTACAATAGTAGTGGTAGTAGTAGAGGAGAAGAAGTAGTAGTAATAGCAGCAGCAGAAGTACTAGTCCTGAAGGTGAAAGAGAGACTTGAGGCAATGGCAGCCCTGGCTCAGGAGAACTTAAAGGGAGCACAGAATGGCGAAAGTCCAAAGTCACCCCAGACCGATGCTTTGGGGGTGGGACTAAGGGCAGTCCTACTCCAAGAGAAGGATGGATATTTTTTGTGCATGAAATTTTTATTTATTTTTTTTTTTTAAGCTAAAACTAGCTTTATTTGGAAAAAAAACTGAAAGAAGTTTCTTCGCTGTGACTGGAGAGCTTAGGTAGCTTGTTACTTAACAATAGGGGGGACTTCAACTCACCCCACAATTAATTTCAACACACAGAAACATCTTATTTAAGGAGAGAAAGGTTCAGTTCAAATGTGTCTGGTCCTAAAACCCTTACTAGTGATAGTGTGCCTTGACACTTATTCTAAACTCCTCAGTTGAGATGATCTGCATAACCTCTATTCCTGTTTTTCACGTTTTTAAGTACCAAACAGGTAGCCTAAAGCGCCTTCGAGCGCCTTCAAGTATCATCTCTGCTGGCAAAGAGTTCTAGGGAGGGTGCGACATGAATCTGACCAATCAGAGAGCGAGAAAGGCGGGACTTAGAGTGAGAGTAAGCAGCCTTAAAATTAAAGTTTATAGATAAACACTGCTAAATGCAATGCAACATTCAATATTTCAGTACTGATAGTACAATTTAAGTTCCTGTCATACTCATTTACTTAGTGCCATAGTAGTAGTAGTAGTAGTAGTAATAGTCTTTCTCTAGTTGTCACTTTCATCATGGCGGTGAACATCCCAGGAGTGATTGCTATGGTGTTTTTCTATCTGATGGTGCTTGGGACGGGCATCTGGGCTTCTTTCAAATCCAGAAGGGAGCAGAGGAAAAATGGTGCGTCTGAAATAGAGATGACTCTTCTGGGGAACCGACAGATCAACTTGGTGGTGGGAGTCTTCACAATGACAGGTATGAACAAGATGGGAAATACTGTTGAAGTACATGCAATATAACACTGAACGCAGATAGAGCCAAGATCATGTTGACTTAACAAAAAAGAATAACTGCCCACTGCTGCACACTCATCCTGCAGAATTAGACGGCTTTACGAGAGCTGGCATGGAGTATAGGTAATTAAATCAGGCCTATTCTACAAAATGGACTTTTCAGAGCTTTTAATCATATTATAGCTGTTTCTTCTCATTGACCCTCTCAAAGCTGTATTTGGAGTGATTTGTACATGTTTGAGCAATTTTTAATCATTCATTTTCAAGGTGCCATTTTGCCAATCAACTCCTGTTTTCTCCATCAGCCACTGAAATGTTTTTTTAAAAGTTAACCAATGGCTACATGAGATTTTTTTTTTTTTTTTACAGTACTTACTTCATTCTCCAATTTTATTTTCTTAATCAGTGATGCACGTAGACGTCGGCAGCGTTGCAAAGCCATTTTGGTACAAATGAAAAAGAAATCTGCTACTTGCCAGTTGCAATGTGCAGCTACGTAGAGGAGGGGCCAACAGCATGCAGTGCTTTGTTGTGATTCTGTTTTCAGCAACATCAGCTCCCATTGGGCACCACAGTTTTCTAACTTTCTTTTATTAAGTCATTTTAGATAAATATTGTGATTTAAAATGTGCAAGAAAATGATCCACAGTGGTCATAGATTATAACTCTAAAGCAGACACAAGCACAATAGATCTTCTTTAAAGATTAAAAAATAATCAAAATTATTATAAAACATAATGTTTTTGCTGATTTGTTGCAAAGCACCATTTCTTAGTGACCTGACCAACTGTTGTACATAATATAGTTCCCCAGCCCACTGTAAAAATATGAATCAAATGCCCCCTAAAATATCTTTAACTGCTTTAAAAGCTCAAAAAGTCACTTCTGATACCCAAACCATGCTCATTTATAGTTTACTAATATTTTATACTGACAGTACTATTTTTACAACTGCATTTCATCTTTTATCTCTGTAACAGCGTCATGGGTCGGAGGAGGCTTCATCGTTGGCTCGACAGAAGCTGTGTACCAGCCCTCAAAGGGACTAACAATGATCCTAATATTATTTATGGCATACAGTACATCTTTTCTATTGTGTGAGTCCCATTTTAGATCAGTGTCATGACATTTCTGAGATTGTGAATAATGTCTTATGTCTTATGACGCAGGTGGATTCGTGTTTGCTAAACCATTACGAGACAAAAAGTGTGTCACCATGATGGATCCCTTTCATAGGAAGTACGGGAAAGGAATTGCATGTTTCTTTTGCCTGGTTTCAGTTTTTCTTGATTTACTCGGTATGGCCTCCACATTGACTGGCTTGGGTAATAAAATCTATTGCTTTAATTTCAAAACGTGTTACGCCTCCATATTTGCTAAGTGTAAGGTTGTGCATTGGATTGGCAGGTGCCACTGTCAGTGTGGTTCTGGACCTGTCCTTCACTGTGAGCATCTGGATCTCTGCAGCTGTGGCCATCACCTACACTCTGATGGGAGGACTCTACTCTGTGGCCTACACGGACATCATCCAACTCGTCATTATCTTTGTCAGCTTGGTGAGCTTCAGTAACATTTTCATTTCATAATGCAGGGTCAGTTCACCCCTTAGAGAAGTTCAATGGTTTTAAAGCAGACCTATTATGCAAAACCGACTTTCCAGAGATTGAATTATGTGGATGAAAAAGAAAATCCTGCAAACTGCCCCAGTTTTGATAGAAAAAAAGACAATGAAAACACTTTTCAAATATAAAAGTAGCAAAATAGAAAATATACACCTATTTAGAAATGCATGGTATCCAACTCCAACAGTCCATGGTTGGATGTGAAAACAAATGAAGGAGATCCAGCTACGTACACTGGAATAACATCTGGATGTTGAAAGACATTCTGTGGTTAAAGAATAGGCCTATCATGATAACAAATTTTGTTGTTCTATATATCACTGATGTAAATGTAGACCCCTCCCTGAACCGCCACCTTAACGTGGTGGAGGGGTTTGAGAACCCAAATGGAGGGGTACTAGACAGTGCACCCACTGGGGACTCCGTAATTTTCCTGGGTGACGTCAACGCCCATGTGGGTAGCGACAGTGACACCTGGAAGGGCGTGATTGGGAAGAACGGTCTCCCTGATCTGAACCCGAGCGGTGTTTTGTTATTGGACGTCTGTGCTAGTCACAGTTTGTCCATAATGAACACCATGTCCGAACACAAGGGTGTGTCCATCAATGCACATGGCACCTGGACACCTTAGGTGGGAGGTCGATGATCGACTTTGTAGTCGTGTCATCTGACCTTCGGCGTTTTGGACACTGTCAACTGATCACCACCTGGTTGTGAGTTGGATCCGCTGTTGGATCCCACGTCTTTCGAGGAGGAAGCAGAGACTGGGGACCCGGAGGCGGACTCGCCCATCACCCTGGCTGAAGTCACTGAGGTGGTTGGCAAGCTCCTTCTGTGGCAAGGCTCTGGGGGTGGATGCAATCCATGCCGAGTACCTCAAGTCTCTGGATGTTGTGGGGCTGTCTTGGCTAACACGTCTCTACAACATTGCGTGGCGGTTGGGGACACAGTACTGCTGGACTGGCAGACTGGGATGGTGGTCCCTCTGTATAAGAAGGGGGACCGGAGGGTGTGTTCCAATTATAGGGGAATTACACTCGTCAGCTTTCCCGGTAAGGTCTATTCCAGGGTGCTGGAGAGGAGAATCCGACCGATAGTCGAATCTCGGGTTCAGGAGGAGCAGTGTGGTTTTCATCTCGGTCATGGAACACTGGACCAGCTCTATACTCTCCATCGGGTGCTCGAAGGTTCATGGGAGTTTGCCCAACCAGTCCACATGTGTTTTGTGGATTTGGAGAAGGCATTCGACCGTGTTCCTCGTGGTGACCTTTGGGGGGTGCTCCGGGAGTATGGGGTCCGGGGCCCTATGCTAAGGGCTGTATGACAGGAGCAGGAGCTGTGTTCGCATCGCCGGCAGTAAGTCAGACTTGTTCCCGGTGCATGTTGGACTCCTCCAGGCTGCCCTTTGTCACCGGTTCTGTTCATACTTATGGGCAGAATTTCTAGGCGCAGTCAGGGGTCGGAGGGGGTCTGGTTCGGGATCAGCAGGATCTCATCTCTGCTGTTTGCAGATGATGTTGTTCTGTTGGCTTTTTCGAGCCAGGACCTGCAGCAGGCACTGGGGCGGTTTGCAGCCGAGTGTGAAGCGGCTGGGATGAGAATCAGCTCTTCCAAATCTGAGGCCATGGTTCTCGACCGGTAAAAGGTAGCCTGCCCTCTCCGGGTGGGCGGTGAGCCCTTGCCTCAAGTGGAGGAGTTCAAGTATCTTGGGATCTTGTTCACGAGTGAGGGAAGGATGGAACTCGAGATTGACAGGCGGATCGGTGCAGCGTCTGCAGTGATGTGGTCCCTGTATCGGTCCATTGTGGTGAAGAAGGACCTGAGTCAAAAGGCAAAGCTCTCGATTTATCTACGTTCCTACCCTCACCTATGGTCATGAGCTCTGGATAATGACCGAAAGGAAGAGATCGTGGATGCAGATGATTAACTAGATCAAACAATTATTTCACACATTCAGAAATAATTTACAGCTATAAAGCTATAAAATAAGTAATGAAGACAAAAAGTGGAATGTGTGTGTGTGTGTGTGTGTGTGTGTGTGTATGTATACACCTTATTAATCAATGCCTTAATAAAAACAGGTTTCTGTTTGCTTGGAGGATATCAAAAATTATACCTCTGACAAATAAATAAAAAATATAATTTTCTGAGACAAATAGCAAGTGAATAATAAGTGAATGAATTGAGAAAAATATCATGTTTGAATACATGAACTCTTATTTTAAAGAGAACAATTTAATCACAGCCTTCCCTTGAACCGCCACCTTAACATGGTGGAGGGATTTGAGCACCCGAATGATCCTGAGAGCTATGTTGTCAGGGGCGAAACAGGTCCAGGGGAAGGGTCAGACCAAGAGCAGTTCAAAAGCTTCTCATGAAGAATATAACAACAAGGTCAGATACATCGCCTGGACCAGCGTTACCTGGGCCCCACCCTGGAGTCTGGCCTGGGGTGGGTGCTCGACAGCGAGCGTCTGGTGGCTGGGCCTTTCCCCATGGGGCCTGGTCGGGCGTGTGACGTCGGGCCGTCCTCCCATGGACTCACCATGTGTGGGAGGACCTGTGAGGGGCTGGTGCAGAGAGGTCTGGTCGGCAGTTGAAGGCGGGGGCCTCGGACCAGATCTCCAGACATGGAGACTGGCTCTGTGAGAGAAAGTCACCGCGTTGGGGGGAAGGAACCTGAGCTTGTGCGCGAGGTTGACCGTTACCGACAAGATATTGTCGACCTCACCTCCACGCCACAGTTCGTTCATAACGACCACCATGTTTGAGCACAAGAGTGTCCATTAGTGCACGTGGCACCAGGACACCCTAGGTCGGTGGTCGATGATCAACTTTGTTGCTGTGTCATCTGACCTTTGGCCGCCTGTTTTGAACACTCGGGTGAAGAGAGGGGCAGAGCTGTCAACTGATCACCACCTGGTTGTGAGCTGGATCCGCTGGCGAAGGAGGAAGCCGAACAGACCTGGCAGACCCAAGCATATCATGAGGGGCTGTTGGAGCCTTCTGTAATGGGGGTCTTTACCTCACATCTCCACGCGATTCCAAGTGGGCCATGTTCTCTGTCTCTCTTGTTGATGCGGCTGCTCATAGTTGTGGTCGTAAGGTCGTCTGCGGTGCTTGTCGCGCCAGCAACCCCCACACCCGGTGGTCAACACCGGAAGTAAGGGATGTTGTAAGGCTGAAGGAGTCCTATCAAGCCTTGTTGGTTTGTGGGACTCCTGAGGCAACTGATGAGTATCGAAGGGCCAAGCGTGGTGTGGCTCGGGCAGTCTCAGAGGCAAAAACTAGAGGTTGGGAGGTGTTCAAAGCTCTTGGAAACGCTCCAGATTGAAGTGATATGTTAACTATGCAAGCGATGGTGGTGACAGCAAACTATTCAGCACAGACTTTAGAAATGTAGCAGGTGCAAAGTGAGTCAACTCTAAGTGTCTAGGTGGGTGCTGGGTTGTTGTTTGTGATGTGCAATTGACGGCATTTTTAATGTCCTGAACCTTCTCATTAAAGAATACAGCAAACTCATTGCAGTTAGATGTGGAAATTAGTTCTAACGGCATCGAGGCTGGAGGGTTTGTTAATCTGTTTGCTGTTGCAAACAGGACACGAGATTTGTTACTGCAACTTCCAGTAATGTCAGAAAAAATACCTCTCCCTTGTTCCACATAAACTGTGGTTATACATGTGGATCTTTCCTCTGTAAATCTCATAATGAACCTAGAGCTTTGACTTTATGCACCATTCTTGCTCGGCCTTCTGGCACTCCCTTTCCTGTACCCTGACCGAGTCATCATTCCTCCCTGGCACTTTCTGCATATCTTTAACCATTTTAACCTTCATCGGGGCAATGGTGTCCAGAACATTCAAAACACTCAAAGTCACAAAGTTCAATAAATCATCAACATTAGAACAAAAGACATTTTCAAAGTGTATCATTTCCATGAACAGTGCACCTGTGTTATAATTTATGTGTCGTCTTTGAACAACTGCAGGACCAGCCGCTGGTTTGGGACTAACAGACTTGTCAAAAAAGACACAGAAATGATCAGACAGAGCAACATCCACCACAATGACATTTGAAATATTTACTCCTTTTGTAATGAGCAGGCCCAGAGTGTGCCCTCTGTTGTGGGTAGGCTCGCTGACATGCTGAGTCAGACTAAAGGTTTCAAGGACAGAACAGAGCTGATTCCAGGAGTTGATTCCAGTAGAATTGCATTACTTGTGTTTTTGTCGAGCCATGGTTTTTTACGGGGCAGATTTCAGCATAGTTCATGCCAGAACTCTTGATTTCACTATATTGAGGGGAGCCATCTTAATTCCTGATCTGAAGAGGCTTTCTAGATGGTTTGGGAAGGGCCAATGGGTGAAGGTGGGGAGGAAGAAAGGGGAGTGAGTCCCTAGAGGGAGCAGATGTAGCAAACAGGACTCAGGGTTGGTCTGTGGGCAAGGAAGGTAATAGGGGTGCTGCTGGGACTGAAACCTCTGTTGGGGCTGTCACCGAGAGGTTCAAGGCCTGTGATGAGAGCCCTGGGGGAAATGAGGCTGGAAATTGATCCTTCACTTGGGAAGGTGGTGGTGCTTCTGACTTGTTCTCTGGGCTAGGTGGTGGTGCTGCTGAATACCTCACTGGGGAGATGGTTGTGGAGCTGCTGCTGACTCCTTCTCTGGGGATCATGGTTGTACTGCTGATGGTGACTCCTTCACTAGTAGTTGTGGTAGTTGTGGTGCTGCTGGTGGTGCTGACACATTGGCTCGGTCTCTGGCTGGCACAACAGGGATGCTTCTCTCATTCCTCTTTTCTCTCACTGGCCAAGGACCCTGTCCAGGGCGGTGCCTCAGAGCGTAGAGGAGGTTATCCGTCAGCACTCTAACATGTCAAGAATTCAAAAGTTGAGATTAGATCCAAGCTCCCTCTTCTAGGTCAAATAAACTCACCATTTAAGCAGCATGGCTTATAGCATTACATAGCATATATAGCTTTGTTGTAGCTATCCATGGAGACAAGCAAGTGGCAAACCCCCAAAAGTTACATAATCCACCTTGCATGGTGTTTCTTAAAGTATAAAACATTTCTGTTATGTCTTTCTTAGTGGCTCTGCGTTCCGTTTATTTTGATGAACCCTCACACTGTCCGCATCGACGAGACTCTGATGAACAACACTCTGCACTCACCCTGGATTGGTAAACCACATTTAGAAAGGATCTGGATTATGATAGATGACTTCTTACAAATGGTAGATCCACCATGTCTTTATATTCTCAGTTACATTTAAAGGGTATAATTTAATCTGTTTGTCTTCAGTCCGTTGGAGGCATGGCATTCCAGTGTTTGCATCAGAGAACCCTGTCTGCTTCCTCCACTGGTACAGCCAAGATCACCTGCTGTGTAGCCGCCGTTCTCTTGTTGATATGTGGGATTCCTCCTGTTTTGTTTGGAGCAGTGGCCTCTTCCACAGGTAGAAGTTACCACTGGCGTACCTGGCTTTTGTTAGTTAATACATTTTGTGTTTTTCATAAAAATAGCAGCACTTGAAAATGGCTATGCAAATAACCGAGGCTAATTTGCAACACCCGTCCCCAAAAGGGCTTTTAAAACTTTAAAGCAGTGGGATTATTTGTAGAAAAAGCATCAAATATCAAAATGCCACACGCTCACATTTCACACACCCAAACGCGCGCACACACGCAAACATGCATACACACAAACGCACACATGCTCACACACTTACGTACACACATAAACATATACACAGTCCAGCATCCAGCACTGGCATCAAACTCATAATGTACATTTGATTTGGTCTTGATCTAATCCTGATTTAGTTCCCGTCTAATTTTTTGTTTTAGTCTCCAATGAATCCCAAAGTGTGTGTGTGTGTGTGTGTGTGTGTGTGTTTGTGACCGCTCCTTAAGTAAAAGGCTTGTACATGCAACTTGAGTCCAAGATAAATTTCTCCCAAGGGGACAATAAAGTATATTTTATGGCATACATTGTTTGTATTGTTTAAATGCTTTGCTGCTTCTTTGTCAGAACTATGTTTCCTAGGAACAATAATGTGTTATCTGATTGTCAGACTGGAACCAGACGTCGTATGGGTCTCCCTCTCCTTATGAACGAGGAGAAGCCGCTCAGGTGCTGCCCATCATGCTGCAGGTCCTCACTCCCTCTTACATCTCCATCATTGCGATTGGCTGTGTGGCCGCTGCTGTCATGTCCTCAGCAGACTCCACGATTATGTCTGCGGCCTCAGTTTTTTCTGCGAATGTCTACAAGAACATAATGAGGCCCACGGTGAGAATAAATAAACTACATATAGAAAAAAAATCCCATTCTTCTGTCCAGTTGACGGGTTTGTTGGGGCCCGAGACAACAATAGGGAGGATGCCTCTCATGACACAGTGAGAAAAACAGAGCACAGAACCACAGAATAGACACTTCACCTGGCCAGTTAGATTAGATTTGAGCTGTATTTGATGAAGGCACTAGTTGACATGTTAAATCCCCACTGTATTGGATACATTAGGCCATTAACTGCAATATTCCAACCTCTTTTTGAGATGTGGATGGGTACATAATACAGCAGGACTGCATTTAGATCAGTGTATATGTATTGCCTTGTCCCAACCTGTCGATGCGTTGCACTGTGGTCTATATTGACCAGTCTAGTGACTACTGAGGCCTATACTTTTCAAGGTGCATTGTGGGAAATTTTGAGTGCACTACTTTTTCACCAACTGGACATTCAGACACCACTAAAACTGACGTGACCCCTAAATAGTGCCCCCTGTACAAAATAGTGTGGACATTCAGACACAGCCATGATGATTTAAATAAGTGTTTTTTTTTATTTATTTTATTTTTTTGTCTTTCCTTTAAGGCATCAGAGAGAGAGATGCAGTGGGCGATCCGTGCTTCGGTGGTTGTGATTGGTGCATGTGGGACGTCACTGACCATGTTAAAAAACAGCTCCATTTTGTTTTGGCTTCTTGCTGGTGACATAGGTTATATTGTTGTATTCCCCCAGTTCTTCTGCGTCCTCTTCTTTAACATCTCAAACGGTTACGGCACCATCATGGGGTTTCTGGTGGGGTTTCCTTTACGGCTGCTGTGCGGAGAACCTTCAGTAGGGTTACCTGCAGTACTACACTTCCCAGGATGCACTCTGGAGGATGGAGTTTATGTCCAGTATTCTCCTGTTAAAACCATTTGCATGTTGGTGACGCTCGCTTCGGTTCTGCTCTTCTCCTACCTGGCCTCTCTGCTCTTCAATCGAGGTCTGCTTCCAGAGAGATGGGACGTGTTTCATGTCAAAGCTACATTAGCACAATCAAGAAGAAACCATGATGGTGAAAAAGAGGATCTGAATGTGCCAAAGGGAGAGTGCCACATGGACACGCTGGAGCCGATGAGCAGAACATGATTAAAATGTTGTGTTTACTGTCATAACATTCAGACGATGTAGTGTTTATGCTCCATCAGCCTAGAAAATATATGTGCAAGAGCAGAACCCCAAAGATATGTTGTAACGATGTTGCACATCATGTACTCTTATGTTCAATGCATTTTCTGTGTCCTTAAGTTGGATGTATAGTGTTTGTTGCTCTAAAAGATGTTTACCACTTTTTCAACATTATTTGCAACGTTTAAAATTTATTTCATGCATTTATAGACTATAATGCAGTGCAACATTATTCAGCTTTAAAGGAATTGTTGCAAGTACTGGTAAACAATGTGCAGGGTGTGTTCACAGTGCTCTGTCTCCCCTTACCACTATAATTTCTACTACGTGCGATAACTGTGGCTTATGGTGCAGTGCGGCTCATGGAATTTTTTTTCCCTAAAATTAAAGCATGCGGCTTTTAATCAGGTGTGCTCTGAGGTCCGGAATTTACAGTAAACATACAGATTTGCTTAACTGTTGTCCGTGCTTTTTTGAAGTTTTATTTATTGTCCTCATTTGGTAAATGAGGTAAGCTTTTAGATATATAAATATGGCTACATTTTGTTAAGTTACTGATATTACCCCTTACAGACTACACAGCAGTAGACAAATGGTGCATGATGTTGTCATGATCCCTGTCTGTTCCTGCCTCTTGTGTGCTCTGCCCCTCCCTCACGTGTCTGAGCCTGGAGCTGGGAGGATTCCTGGCTCCTCCTACGCGCACCTGGAGTCTATCAGTGAAATCAACGCCACCTGCCAGGAATAGGGAGCCAGGACCCTACACTCGGGGCCAAATTGTCTGTTTGTTTCCCTGTTCGTGTAGCTGTTCGTTTCCCTGCTTGTCTACCTGTTGTTTTACCTGCTCGTGTACCTTTCTGGACTCCCGCTTTCGACCCTGTTTCCCGACTTCGACCCTGCTCCTGGAACCAGCTCAGCACCCTCGTCTCTGACCCAGTCTCCCTGCACCGCTCTGGACTCCCGCCTCCGACTCTGTTTCCCGGTACCGGTATGGTTTCCCTCGTCTGCGTCTCTGCTCCTCTGTGTTTGCCCTGGACCGTGACCTGCAACACTGCACCCAGCTCCTTGTGTTTTCTACCGCCATTTGCTTGTTTTGTGTCACATCTTGTAAAGAAACACTGTAAACTTGCCACAAGTTCTGCATCCTTTGGTCCTCACCTGTTCATTACGACAGATGTGTAGGAAAACAAACATTTTAAAATCAAATGTATATATTTTATTATACAACTGAAATTATTTTTACACAAATAGATCAAAAGATAAAGTAACTATTGACATTTATTTACATTTATTGTTAAAGGACCTTGTCTGGAGGAGGGGTGGGAAAAGTGATGGAACATGAAGGAGATCTACAAAGTAGGCTCCAATGGTTCCAAATTTAAAGAAACTAAAGTGTATTCATACAATAATGTGTGAACGCTGAATTTAACTAAATCTTTCCTGTGCAGGAGAGGAAGCAGAGACAACAAGAACTGCTCATCCTCGGACTGAGCAGGAGGAGGTCAGTCCCGGAGTGCCGCCAGTAGCGCTCTCTCAAAAGTTGAGGGCAACGACTCCAGAAGTTGCACATTGAAATTCACAACAATCTCATACAGTGTTATGAAAGCCTGACCACAGCTTAATGCCTTTACACACCTGTGGGTGCAGCAGAAGGGCCCTGCCCTGAAGAAGCAGCAGCAGGTCTTGGGCATGGGAGTCCTCTTGTTGGTTATTCACAACTGGTTCTGTCATGATAATAATAAAGAAATATTACACAGCAGTTTTAGTTTTGCTTTGGATATTATTTTGTACACTGAATTATCATTATTCAATTTCTACTGTTATTACAACAGAGCATAATGAATGAAAAAGACAGGTTGTATGTACATAATTTTCCAATGTCTTTGACTGAACTTAACACACCTCCTGCACAGAAACGTGCGGTCAGGTGAGGCTGTCATCACAGAAAAATAAATTAAATAGTTATATTTATCCAATAATTTGTACTATAAAGTCATTTTCTATTTAACTTAGCAATTGTATTCTTTTTTTTTTACTCAAAATCGCTGAATTTTTACGTTTACTGTTGAAATCCTGAGAAAAGACGCTCGGTGAGGCACAGGCCGTTCATGCCTCACCGTGTACTGACTGTGCTGTAGCTAAGCTGCTGTTTTAACTCTTTAAGGGCTGAGCACATTATAGCGGCTGTGAAAAGGCACCAGGTGAGACACGCAGTTACCCTGCCTCAAGTTAGGGGGCGCTCGTGAGCCCAGGGATTCTTGCAACTCCCGCAGACTACAATTTAGAGTTAGCAAGTCAACTTTAGCAATTCACTTTTTTCTTCATGTCTGGCCCTTAAATGGAGGCAGATTATATATAAACCTGAAGCAGTTTTCTAAACTGGACTTTCGGTCGAAGCAGGAGGTTATGATTAAAGGACCGAGACCAACGCTAAAGGAACTAAATGGTTTGCTCCAGATGACGGGACGAAAGACTCGCTCTTTTCAAACAGAGAAATGTAATTACTTCAATCCATTGAAAATTGGGGAACCAGAAAAAGGATAAAAAACAATACAAAACCAGCTTGCTTTTTATTTCATATTATTAGGGCTATTTCATACGGACTTCGGAACTTTTATTTTGAAATTCTCTTTTTATTCTGGCCCCAAGTCACTGGGAGAGAAACTGACCCGGGGCCAAATGTACTGACACCTGACAGGACATCTCAGTCCAGAAAAGTGCAGTACTAGGAACAGCAAAGATACTGCACAGAACCCTCAAGCTCCCAGGCCTCTGCTAGAGGTCCCGAGCGTGGAAATAGGGGATAAAGACCACCCGCGGAGGGTGAGGAGGAGATTTGATTTTTTTTTTAAATATATATATATATGTGTGTATATGTGTATATGTGTATATGTATGTGGGTATCAGACAGTTACAGGCTTCAGGGAGTGTGCAGTGCCCTTTGGCACTTTAGGCAGAAAGGCCTCAGGGAATGTGCAATACTCACCTCTACACTTTAGGTCCCAGGGAATGTGCAAAATATGCTAATTATGGGAAGCCGGTGCAATATTATCAAATGTTGAATGGTTGTTTTTCTGATGAACTGCATTAACTGATGTGTCCTCTGTGTGTGTACTGTATGTTATAATGTTATATAGGTTTTTATATGTGACATGAGTTCCCTTGTCCCAAGACAAATTTCTCCTAAGGAAGACAATAAAGGCTAATCTAATCTAATCTAATGATGAGCTTATTGGCTATTATTCATCAAATGAATAATAGCCACAGGGCTCAGGAGGGTCTGCTTAACCTTGATGATGTGTTATGTCATTTGACTTATGGTTTATGTAAGACATAACGTATCTCAAAGACTAAACACGACCTTCAGGTTTTTCTGGCTGGCTGTGAGACTTATCTCCTGAGAGCTTGTCATTGTGAAACCTGGAGACAAAGATACTACCATTAAAAGGGCCCATATCTGATTTTAACTTAGTTGAGATAAATGTTCTTTACATTAAGCATTCTCTGGTAAAAGCTGCTTAATAAGAAGAACAGAAACTGTAAAATATAATGTTTATTTTACATAGCATTTTCTCAGGTAATAACTAATACAGAATCATAGGTAACCAACTGCCTAAAACTATCCCAAACACCTGATTCTCTGTCATAGTGCATTTTCAAAAGTGCCAAAGTGAGAAGTAATACGGAGAGATTGGAGAAAACAGTTATATAAAACTATACCAGACACTTGTTTGTGTCATAGTTCAGTATCACAGTAAGAAATAAGTAGGCGGAGGTAAACGTTTAGGGTTTGAGAAGCAACTGATGATTTACGAGTTTAGAGCATGTTTAAACTGGTGGATAGTTTAATTAAGACAGCATATCTTCCAACTGATCATTTCTACTTGTATTGTTTAAATGTCAACGTTCATTGTATTAAATGTATTTGAAAATTTAAACCAGTTTTCATGACTTAGCATTTTTCCAGCAACTGCAAACACAGATTTATTATGTTTCTATGAAAAACAAAATATAATAAGTTGAATAACATATTTTTTTACTTGAGCTTTTTATTTTCAAATAAACAAAATACAATTAAAAAAAACTTACAAAAACACATAAAACCAGACTCACACCTCAGACGAGCTTGATGATGTGGATCAAATTGAAATACCGTAGACAAACACATATCTCAAACCATAAAGGAAAACCAGAAGGCAACTTTTATGAAGAAAAACTTCATAAAATTGGCTGTATCACATACACCAGTCTAGTGTGAATAAGCATTCGTGGATCTGCATTATCTAAACAACAACAGAGCTATTATGTCCCTATGATGTGAAAATGATTAATTTAACATATAACTTTATACTGGCACTCTCCCCAGTAGAGCGGAGAGGAGAGTGCTTCTTCTGTCCGAGTGAGGGGAGAGCGTTCAGAAGAGCGCTTTGGAAAAGGGTCAGACGTTGTAACGTAAATCACATTCCATGTGACTGTTTTTAGGAAGTGATAGTGTTACTAGTAAGTAAATAATAGTGGTAAGTGGCGATAGAGCATTGTGAACACTCCCTGCACATTCTTAAACAGTACTTGCACCAAGTTCTTAGTTCAGAGTCACCATGTTTGGAAGGCTGCTGATCACAAGAGGACACATTCTACAGACTGTAGAATGTCTGTCTGCTATTCTGCGAGCGTATGAATTAGTTCCCGAAGAATACCGACAAAAGTTTCTTAAACTGAGGAAAAATAGACATTTAGTTTGACAGGTGGTGTAAAACAGTTAATTCTGATGGAAGATTTGAAAAACTGTCTTCCCGAAAGAGTTGCTACATACCTGAATGAGAATAAAGTTTTAGACGTGCGTCAGGCCGCCGTGCTGGTGGATGAGTATGTTCTAACTCACAAGGAGGTGTTTGAGCGTCCTTTTAGCTTAGGGAAATTGGACTGGACCGAAACAGCGGTAATGGCGGAGAAACAGTTAAAAATGTGCCTACCCATACAGAACCTGTTAGTCCTGTGTCCAATGACATTAAAACAGATGAGATTAAAGGTAATGAGGTAACATGCTTTTATTGTAAGAAAAAAGGTCCCAGTTAAAATATTGCGGGATACTGCAGCCTCACAATCTTTTGTGCTCGAGGGCGTGTTGCCGCTGTCTGGAGACACAGCTGTTGGATCCAATGTCCCTGTGCGTAGTTTTAACATGCAGGACATCGGGGTCCCCCTGCACAAGATTCTTATTCAATCAGATTTGTGGTCGGGGATGCACTTGTGGGAGTGCGCCCTGGCTTTCCAATAGCGGGAGTTTGTCATTATGGGAAACGATCTAGCAGGTGGAAAAGTGTTGGTGACACCTGAAGTGACGCCTGTCCCAGTTGTAAGCTCTCGTCTTGATGAGCTCGCCCAAAAGTATCCCAGTGTTTTCACATCTTATGCTGTTACACGTGCAGCCGCTAAGCGCGAAATGGAACAAGATAAAGAGGAGGTCGATTTGAGTGACAGTTTTCTGGGTGATTCTAAATTAATGAATGATAACAGTGCTGTTAAAAGTGATGTAAATTGTGAGATTGACTTACCTGTTTTGAGCACGGTGCCGTTGTCCAAACAGTTGAGGGCTGATCAAGAGTCCGATGTGTCATTGGCCCGTTTGTTTGATGAGGCTGTAACTGGTGACTGTGTTAATTCAATGTCCACTGGTTATTTTGTAGAGCACGGTTTGTTAATGCGCAAATGGACGCCTTTGAATATTTCTCCTATCAAAGAGTGGAGTGTTGTTAAACAAATTGTTATCCCTACTCCATCGTCCAGAAATACTGAAAATGGTTCATGATAATCCACTGTCCGGACATCTCGGTGTGAAGAAAACGTATGACCACATTTTGCGTCATTTTTTTTGGCCAGGGTTAAAAGGCGATGTTAAGCGCTATTGTAAATTGTGTCACTGGTGTCAGGTGTCCGGAAAAGCAAACCAAGTCATACCTCCAGCTCCATTATATCCTATCCCAGCTGTTGGTGAACCGTTTGAACGTGTGTTGGTTGACTGTGTGGGTCCGCTCCCTCGTACCAAGGCTGGAAACAAGTTTTTAATAACTGTCATGTGCGCAGCGACCCGCTTTCCAGAAGTTTTCCCCGTGCGTAAAATCACTAGTTCCGTGGTCGTGAAAGCACTCACCAAGTTTTTTTTCCGCTTTTTGGCTTACCTCGAGTTGAAAAAAAAAAGGGTTTTTTTTTGTTTTTTCCTTCACCTGTTTTCCTCTTTTTTAAGAAAGGAAAGACTGAAGCCTCTAAACAAACAATAAACACATGTTGAACCCTTATTTGTTTTCCTGTGTCTTTGAAAATATGTTGGATTCTTTTGAGATCGTAACACATCTCCACTGACCTGAGTGACATTTATCAGTTACAGTTACTTTACTGGACTGGCCCCTTCCTCTCTCTCTGAGCTTCTTCTGTCCATGTTCCCAGTAGAACTTTGAGATCAACAGACCAGATGATTTTGGATGTTCTAAGGTCCCGGGTAAAAACTCGAGCGGATCGGACTTTTGCTGTAGCTGGTCTCAGACTCTGGCACAGTCTTCATCTGTGTATAAGAACAGCCCAGTCTTGAAATATTTTTAAATATTTGTTGAAAACTCATTTGTTTGTCACTGGCTTTGAACACCAGCTCAGCGCGGGACTTTTGTGTTGCATGTTTTGTTTTATAAGATTGCACTTTATATTTCTTTGTACAGCACTTTGGGCAGCTGTGGTTGTTTTTTAAATGTGCTTTATGAATAAATTTGATTGGACTTGACTTGTCTACTCCAAGAGTCTTTATCACTCCAAATGACTGTGGAATAATCAGGACAGTGAGCTCAGTGAAGTGAACAAACGCCCTACTCATCACTCCAATAGCTTGGTGCTTAGTACTGATTGGCCATTTACCTAAATATAAAATTAAGCATTGTGGTCATGGCACTTACATTTTACCTTGAATTAACCAAGAGCCTTTCTTAATCCGACCAAACACCATTCCTGCTGGTAGCTACCTTGGGGAACAACAAATGACTTGTGAGTCAGTAAATTGGATAAATAAAATTGGATAAATAAAATTGCTAACAAAAAAAAAGAAAGAAAAAAAAAAGTTGCTAGTGAGCATGGAGACCCTAACCAGGAAGTGGGTGTAGGCAGAAAATGAATAAGTAAAAGTAGAATGCTTTTATATTGGCAACTGGCGGGTAAGCTGTAGTTCACCCTAAACTTCACTCCATACTGTTACACATCTTCCACAGTTTGGCATAAAACCTCTCTCTCCATGAAGAATGTTCCAAACTTTATTTTTTTACCTCCAGAAAGTTACCTTAAAGTTAAAATACACTTTTCTGAAAACATCCAAAACCCAAAACAACACAGTATCATCATGTAACAAGAGAATGCTCTTATTACAACATATCTTTGAGGTTCAAACTTTTAATCATGTTCTGCTCATTGGCTCCAGCGTGTCCATGTGGCACTCTCCCTTTGGCACATTCAGATCCTCTTTTTCACCATCATGGTTTCTTCTTGATTGTGCCAATGTAGCTTTGACATGAAACACGTCCCATCTCTCTGGAAGCAGGCCTCGATTGAAGAGCAGAGAGGCCAGGTAGGAGAAGAGCAGAAGAGAGGCGAGCGTCACCAACATGCAAATGGTTTTAACAGGAGAATACTGGACATAAACTCCATCCTCCAGAGTGCATCCTGGGAAGTGTAGTACTGCAGGTAACTCTATTGAAGGTTCTCCACACAGCAGCCGTAAAGGAAACCCCATCAGAAACCCCATGATGGCGCCGTAACCGTTTGAGATGTTGAAGAAGAGTGCACAAAAGAACTGGGGGAATAGGACAATATAACCTATGTCAACAGCAAGAAGCCAAAACAAAATGGCACTGTTTTTTAACATCGTCAGTGACGTCCCACATACACCAATCACAACCACCGAAGCACGGATCACCCACTGCATCTCTCTCTCTGATGCCTAAAGGAAAGACAAAAAAGTTTTCTTAAAAAAACAAAAAAACGTATTTAAATCATTATGGCTGTGTCTGAATGTCCACAGTATTTCGTGCAGGGGTCATTGTTTAAGGGTCACGTCAATTTTAGCGTTAAAATGTCCAGTTGATGAAAAAGTAGTGCACTCAAAATTTCCCACAATGCACCTTAAAAAATATAGGCCTCAGTGGTCACTAGACCGGTCAATATAGACCACAATGCATTGCAAGAGTCAGAAAAACATCAGCGCAGCAACAGATCAGGACAAGACTATACATATACACTGATCTAAATGTCGTATTCGTATTATGTACCTACCAACTTCTCACAAAGAGGTTTGATAAATACAGTTAATGACCTGTTGTGTCCTCTGCAGTGGGCATTTACCATGTCAACTAGTGACTTCATCAAATACAGATCAAATGGCCCGTCAATCCAAATTGGGCGCCGGCATCTAACTGGCGGTGAAGTGTCTATTCTGTGGTCATGTGCTCTGCTTTTCTCACTGTGTCATGAGAGGCATCCTCCCTATTGTTGTCTCGGGCTCCATCAAACCTGTCAACTGGCCAGAAGAATGGATTTTTTTCTATATGTAGTTTATTTATTCTCACCGTGGGCCTCATTATGTTCTTGTAGACGTTCGCAGAAAAAACTGAGGCCGCAGACATAATCGAGGAGTCTGCTGAGGACATGGCAGCAGCGGCCACACAGCCAATCGCAATGATTGAGATATAAGAGGGAGTGAGGACCTGCAGCATGATGGGCAGCACCTGAGCGGCTTCTCCTCGTTCATAAGGAGAGGGAGACCCGTACGACGTCTGGTTCCAGTCTGACAATCAGATAACATTACATTATTTTCCCTAGTTCAGAGAAAGAATCAGCAAAGCATTTAAACAATACAAACCATTTAGACAATACACAATAGTGTTATTGCCCCTTTGGAGAATGTTTGTATGTGTGTATACGTGTGTACATGGTTTGTGTGTGTGTGTGAGAGAGTGCGTGTGTGTTCATGTGAGTTGATAAAGGGTGAAATGTGAGCGTGTGACATTTAGCTATTTGATGCTTTTTCTACAATTAATCCCACTGCTTTAAAGTTTTAAAAGCCCTTTTGGGAAATGGTGTTGCGAATTAGCCTCGGCTATAAACACTGTGATACCTGCCTCAGATTACGGAATTGTTAATCTATGTTTGTATTTCTTTCTATTCTAATAAACAGTAAATGAATCACCAGTACATTGTGATGCTGCGTGGCCCTTGTCTGGATTAGTGTCTTTCACAGCTACACTATTCAGTCCACTTAAAGCAAAATAAAGTTTTTAACATGTGCCATTTTCTTACAAAGTGCTGCTATTTTTATGGAAAACACAAAAGTTACTAATTTACAAAAGCCAGGTGCACCAGTGGCAACTCCTACCTGTGGAAGAGGCCACTGCTCCAAACAAAATAGGAGGAATCCCACATATCCACAAGAGGACGGAGGCTACACAGCAGGCGATCTTGGCTGTACCAGTGGAGGAAGCAGACAGGGTTCTCTGATGCAAAAACTGGAATGCCATACTTCCAATGGACTGAAGACAAACAGAATAAATTATACCCTTTAAATGTAACTGAGAAAGTAAAGACATGATGGACCCACCATTTGTAAGAACTCGTCTATCATAATCCAGATCCTTTCTAAATGTGGTTTGCCAATCCAGGGTGAGTGCAGAGTGTTGTTCATCAGAGTCTCGTCGATGCGGACAGTGTGAGGGTTCATCAGAATAAACGGAACGCAGAGCCACTAAGAAAGACAGAACATATAGAACAAAAATATTTTATACTTTAAGCAAGACCATGCAACTCATTAAAAAACACAGATGCAATATTAAAAGGTGGATTATGTAACTTTTGGGTGAGGGTCTTTCACCTGCTTGTCTCTATGGATGGCTACAACAAAGCTATCTATGCTATGTAATGCTATAAGCCATGTTGCTTAAATGGCGAGTTTATTTGATGTAGAAGAGGGAGCTTGGATCTAGTCTCAACTTATTAACAGCGGCTCTCAGGAGATCTACCTCCAGTATAAAGGCTTTTAGCGTTTTATTTATTAGTTTTGTTGTTTAGGTTCATGAGGGAAACCAGAGTGCCCAAGGGTAACCCACCCAGAGACAGGGAGAAACATCCACACACAAAGGCCTGGGTCAGCCCTGTAGTCACACCCTGAGCACCAATAAACTAAATAGCCATTTTAGTCAAGACTGGATGTGCTATGAAAGTGGGGCAAAAATCTTAGAAGGAGCTAGGCCCCCCTCAAGCCCCTTCTCCCAGCACCACCCCTTTTCACAACTGAACCTGGGTTGCCTTCACCTGCATACTGTCATCTTGTTTGAGGCTCATTCTACTTTCTGATTGAGTAATCAAAACCCCAAATTATAACATGAATAACTGAGACATCATAGACAATATTAAAGCAGAGTTATAGTGCTTGTGTCTGCTCTATAGTTATAAGCTATAACACCCACAGATCATCAATGGGAGCTGGCATCGCCATAAATGTCATAACAAAAGGCTGCAAGCTGTTTTTTTAATATTTTTACATTTGTACCAAAATGACTATGCATCCCTGCTGAGTCCTACGTGTATTAGCAATAAAGTAAATTTATCTATCGTAACGACTGGGGGATCAAAGATGCAGACACAGATAAACAGTTGAACAGAGTTTATTACAAAAAGGAAAACGTAAATGGTGGTTGGAGGAGTTGGTAGTAAGAAGCTGGGTCCAAGAAACAGGAGCTGGTGAAAAACAAAAGCTAAGAACTTTGAACATAACCAAAAAAAAAAAACAGACTGAGTCAAGCAGAACTGTACCACGGAGAATACACTGAAGGATCACTTGACGATCACTTGACGATCTGGCAGAGTGTGTACCAATCAGCGGCCTCTTTGTACTCCAGAGGTGTAGTCTTGATTGCTGATCAGCTGCAGGTGGGTAGTGGCTGGTGCCAGAATCTCCACCCACTACACACCTGCAGCTGATCAGCCACCCCCAAAAAGACAAGCAAATGGAGTCCGTCCACAGTAGTGGAATGTGCTGCATAGTAACTGAACAAATGTTTCCAATAACACTAGGAAATCTGTAACAGTGTTCTGTTATTTGCTGTGTTTCTGTTTTTTTTACTCTGTAAACTTTAATCCAAAATAATCTATACCGTACTTGTACTACAATGTTTTTATTGTTTTCATGTTTTGACTACACTGCACCCCAATAAATGATGCAAAGGGATCTCTCTTTTCTGTGATCATTTGTTAAGAGGGCAAAATGCCCATCTGTCCAACAACAGAACAATTTGCAGAGTTTCTCAGAAGCTGTGAGCCACGAGTACCACTCATAGTTGCTCATCGGGAAATGACGGACAAATCCTTTTCCTTGCTGGGACAGGTTAGCTAGTGCAGGGGTTGGCCGACCTCTTCTCATAATATCCAGCTTTTCTTGAAAGGCCGTCTTGAAAATGGCGTGAAAAGTATATCTGCGATCAGCAGCCCTCTTCTCCTCCTTCGGCCATTATGGGTTAAAAATACAGCAATAGCTGTTGGATGTAGCCCTGAAATGCAGAATCGAGATCTGATTGGCTATTGAAAATGACTGTGTCTGTATCAGAATTGAGATCTGATTGGCTGTTGACACTGACAGTGTCTTTGTCTACTTACAGTGGACGGGGCCTGCTCCATTTCTTCTGAAGGCCCCAGGAAAATGAAATTTGCCTAACACAAGCTAGCTGAAATATAATTGGATAAAAATTCTACCACAATAAACAACAGTGGAAGCCACTCAATGAAGTGGATATGATATGACATAAAGAGAACAGAGAATATTTTTAAATTCACTTTTCTGAGCATGTTTAGGTCCCGGCCCGCCACTGATATTTTCCATGTGCTCATATGCAATTTTGTGTGTATATGTAATATGAGCCAGAGCTTATTTTATATTTGATGTGTTTGCTAGCTCTATGGTGTGAGCTGTGATGAAAATGTAAGACCACACTAAACATCAGTAAAAAGAAGTCTCGTGTCTCTCGTGTTTGTGGACAAGCCGGATGTTACTTTAATGTAGCGTATCCGATTAACTGTTAACATCTTATGTAAACATACCAGACAATTCGTTGTCAATGTCTTACTTAAGCATGCTGTACTGCTATTCAGCCTGTTGTTGTAGTGTGTACTGGGTGGTGCCACAAACTCCGCCCAGCTCAAGGCACAGACACAGGCCATGTCCCATTCACCAAAATGCTCTTAAAATCACCGTTCGAGGTGTCTGTCGAAGGGCATTACGTCATTTCCGGCGCGACAAGGCCTGTCCCATTTCAATGCACCCTTCAGCCGTGTGACGAGTGTGCCGCCCAAAGTGTGCCCTGCGTTTCCAGCGTTTCCATGGAGATCAGCCGTAACCAAAGCGTGCATCCATGCAGACACGCACTGCTATGTCCCATGATGCACCGCGCCTACTCAGAAAATAGAAGAAAATGGAGTACGCTACGCAATACACGTTTCTATGTTCGTACTAGTTTATGTCACCTACAACAATGTGACATGAAACTGTTAAATCTGAATAAAGATCTGTACAGTTTGAGGATTAAACATGTGCAGCTCTGACACACTCAGGTTTATTTTACAGAACTTTCTTCTGGGCTGGTTTGAGGAAACAAAAGAAGTTACACTGAATAAAGGAATGTTCAGTTCCTCCCAGACAATAATAATAATAATAATAATAATGAATTATTGTCATTAAAAATGATTATTGCAATAATAAGAATAATGTAAGAAAGTTTGTTTCTGGTGTAAGAGTCAAAGAGTCTGAAACATAAAGTCAGAAGAGTTTAATGAGATCCACAGGTAAAGTGAACAATGAAAGCAACGGATTCTCAGGAAAGGATAGAAGAGTCTGAGATGTGCATGTGACAGATTTGATAGGGTCCCCCTGTGTGTGTGTGTGTGTGTGTGTGTGTGTGTGTGTGTGTGCGTGCGTGCGTGCGTGCGCGTGCGTGTGTGCGTGTGCGTGCGCACGTGTGCGTTTACCTTGAGTGCATTAGTAAATGAGTGATATCAGTGAGTGAGTAGCGTGCGTGCGTGGCACTTAGTAAATAGAAAAAATACTTTACAATAATAAAATAAAATGAACTGTCCAGGCATAGAAGGACAACAGCGCCCTCTCCAGATCAAATTAAACCTGCCCAAATACTGAATCGTTACACTGTAATATCCCACTTTATGTACAACTAATCAGTGTTCTCTGGTTTATAGACTCTGAATGTATGAATGTTATAACGTTTTAATAAGGTTTATTTTGTTAAAGTTATGTAGTAACTACAAGTGGGAAAAAATCACCTCGAACCTTATATTTGCCTAGTGATATTCAAAGAGAAATATTAATTCCTTACTTCATTCAATCTAAACAGAAATAAAAGGCTGCGACACCTTGAAAACGACACCTTGACTCTTCTTCTATTAAGTACTACTATTAAATAATAAAGAATTAAAAGTAACATACGTAACATACGTAACATACGCACAAAGACAGCGGTGGAAGTACGGTCTGTGGTGTAGGACTGTCCCATTTTCGGCAAGATGGCGGCTACACTGAGAACTACTGATTCTCAGCCGGAATACTTCGAGGAGTACTTCGAAGGGTACCTTCGAATGGTGCATTTGGCGAATTGGGACATGGTCACAGAAAGGAGGGGGGACAACACAGAAAACACAAAAAACACCTGAATCCTGAAATTATCTAAATAAATGCGTCATTTATAAGTATTCACTTCTGTGGATCATGTCATTGCAAACACAGGACCCTGCCAATGTAAAGCTCTGAAGCATATTTAACTGAATTTTTGTTCAGTGGATGATGAAGTCTGTGTGTCTCTGTGTCTGAAGCATACTGGATTTGACAATGCTACATGTAATTGTTTCCAAAATGATTTTTCAAACAGAACCCAGGCAGAAGTAGCTCATGGGTTTAAATAAAATTTTAAGTAAAGGAGTGCCCCAAGGCTCAATATTGGGCCTGCTACTTTTTACTATTTTTATTCATTCCACTGGTTACAATTTAAAGCAAAGCCACAAACATTTAAATGCAGATGATGCTGTTTTGTATGTTCATGTCTGCTGATCAGGCTTTCATTAAAACTGTGTTGCAGTTTTAAATCTAAAATTCCCTCATAAATCTTAAACTGTCAATAAATGTAAATAAAATTAAAATATATGTAAAAAAAAAAAAAAAAAAGTTGTTTTTTTTTTTCTGAAAAACATTTCAGTGATGTCGATGAAAGATGAAAACAATGAAAGGGTCAATAATTGTAAATAAATTCTTGACCCTTGGGCCTTCTTCATAGAGAGATTTATCTGAGGTTTGGTTCTAAGAGAATGTTTAGTTCCAATGACAATGCTTGTTGTTTTTCCAACATTCAAAATGAGTTTGTTGCTTTCAACACAGTTCACATGTTTTTGAAGTTCCTGTTTGAGATTTGCTCTTACTTCAATAACTGATTTACCTTCCAGGTATATTGAATCACCAGCAAACACTGAAATGCCTGCTCTATCCAGCACTGGCTGCAGGTCATTTGTATATTTTGTAAATAAAAGTGGACCTAGACAACTGCCTTGTGACACACCATGTTTCACTATTTGAACGTCCCAGTAACAAACATTATAATAAACTAGTTGTTTTCAATCACATGAATAATTGCTGATAAATACAGCAGGTTTTGCAAAGCTTTTAGAAAGCATTTAAGTTTTTGCCAGTAAAATCGAATTATCAGTTAGATCAAAAGCAGCTGAAAAGTCAAATACACTTCCTATAATATTACCTTTGTCCGTTTCCCATAACCAGTCCTGTGTCACTTGGGTTAATGCCGTCTCTGTAAGCATGCTGATAGTGTGTTAATAAACTATTCTCTTTAAAATAAGAATTCATCTGTTAAAGCATGATATTTTTCTCTATTCATTCACTTATTATTGGTCTGGTATTTATGTCAGAAAATGACACTTTTTATTTTTATGTTTTGTCAGAGGTATGATTTTTGATATGTTCCAAGCACACAGAAACCTGTTTACATTCAAGCATTTTTAATAAGGTGACTTACGAACGGGGCCCCCCATTATTAAGGCTTTTAACAGGTGCCCAGTTCATCTGCCTTTGGAGGTTTGTCAGAGAAGTCATTAGATATTGTTCATCTTTGGAGTTGCTCACATCTTTTAGGTGAAAATTACACTCTTTGTCTTCATAATTTCTTTTATAGCTTCATAGCTGTAAATTATTTCTGAATGTGTCTATTTTTCCTAAAAAAAAAAATATGTTTAAGTTATTTGCAATTTCATTTGATTTTGAAAATCCATCTTTTGTTTCCATAAACAATGGAGGTGATGAGTTACCATAAAGTAGAGAATTTCGGGCTTTCTGTTTTCTTGTTTTCTTAATAGGCCTGTCATGATAATCACTATATCGACAATATCAAAATATGAAAGTTGAAACAATATTTTTTTGGTCAGTATTCATTGTGTTACATTTTATTTGCACTACTGGAAAATGTTTGGTTGTTTTTTGACTGTACAATAAGTTTTAAGTGTAAAATGTTGAATAGATGACGAGTATGGCTCATTACAGATGCAAACTGTTTAATTGTACTGTTTTATTTATAATAGTTTTTGTGGTTTAAATCTGCTCTTGGGTTTTTGTGTCAATAGCAGAAATTAGTTTCAATCTTCTCATTGATCGTGTATATTTAAATCTGCAATATATAGAACTACAATATTTGTTATCATGACAGGCCTATTCTTTAACCACAGATTGCCTAAGTCTATGTAAGTAGTATACTTTACACTCAACATCCAGATGTTATTCCAGTGTACATAGCTGGATCCCTCTCCTTCATTTGTTTTCACATCCAACCATGGACTGTTGGAGTTGGTAGTATATTTTTATATATGAAAAGCATTTTAATTGTCTTTTTTCTGGAAAGTCGGTTTTGCATAATAGGTCTGCTTTAAAACCATTGAACTTCTCTAAGGGGTGAACTGACTCTGCATAATGAAATGAAAATGTTACTGAAGCTCACCAAGCTGACGAAGATAATGACGAGTTGGATGATGTCCGTGTAGGCCACAGAGTAGAGTCCTCCCATCAGAGTGTAGGTGATGGCCACAGCTGCAGAGATCCAGATGCTCACAGTGTAGGGCAGGTCCAGAACCACACTGACAGTGGCACCTGCCAATGCAATGCACAACCTTACACTTAGCAAATATGGAGGCGTAACACGTTTTGAAATGAAAGCAATAGATTTTATTACCCAAGCCAGTCAATGTCGCGGCCGTACAGAGAATATCAAGAAAAACTGAAACCAGGCAGAAGAAAGATGCAATTCCTTTCCCGTACTTCCTATGAAAGGGATCCATCATGGTGACACACTTTTTGTCTCGTAATGGTTTAGTAAACACAAATGCACCTGCGTCATAAAACAATCATTATTCACAATCTCAGAAATGTCATGACACTGATCTAAAATGGGACTCACACACTAGAAAAGATGCACTATTTGCCATGAATATTATTAGGATCATTGTTAGTCCCTTTGAGGGCTGGTACACAGCTTCTGTTGAGCCAACAATGAAGGCTCCTCCGACCCATGATGCTGTTACAGAGATAAAAAAGGATGTCAAGATAAAATGCAGTTGTAAAAAATAGTATTGTCAGTATTAAATATTAACAATAAGGCAGCACCCAGGTCTGGGTATCAGAAGTGACTTATTTGAGCATTTAAAGCAGTGGAAGAGATTTTAGGAGGCACTTGATTCATATTTGTAGAGTGGGCTGGGGGATTATATTTTACAAAACAGTTCAATTGTCCAGATCAGTAAGAAACACTGTTTTGCAACAAATCAGCAAAAACATGATGTTTTATTGTCATTTAGATTTTATTTTTTTTAATCTTTAAAGAAGATCTATTGTACTTCTGTCTGCTCTATAGTTATAAACTATGACAACTGTGGATTATAATGTTGCACATTTTAAATCAAAATATTCATCTTAAATGACTTAATAAAAGAAAGCAGTCTGCTGACTGACGGGAGCTGACTTCACCGTAAAAGGAATCACCACAAACCAAGGAGATTTCCATAACAGTTCAGAGGCTGATGGAGAAAACAGGAGTTGATTGGCAAAATTGCTCAAACATGTACGAATCATTCCAAATACAGCTTTGAGAGGGTCAATGAGAAGAAACAGCTATAACATGATTAAAGGTCCATTTTCTACAATAGGCCTGATTTAATTACCTATACTCCATGCCAGCGCTCATAAAGCCCGTCTAATTCTGCAGGATGAGTGTGCAGCCCTGGGCAGTTATTCTTCTCTGTTAAGTCAACATGATCTTGGCTCTATCTGCGTTCAGTGTTATATTGCATGTACTTCAATAGTATTTCCCATCTTATTCATACCTGTCATTGTGAAGACTCCCACCACCAAGTTGATCTGTCGGTTCCCCAGAAGACTCATCTCTATTTCAGACGCACCATTTTTCCTCTGCTCCCTTCTGGATTTGAAAGAAGCCCAGATGCCCGTCCCAAGCACCATCAGATAGAAAAACACCATAGCAATCACTCCTGGGATGTTCACCGCCATGATGAAAGTGACAACTAGAGAAAGACTACTACTGCCACTACTACTACTACTACTACTACTGCTGCTGCTGCTGCTGCTGCTGCAACTGTAACTAGTGTATAATTATAATAAAGCCCAAAGTGGAATGGCTGGAAAATCAAGACCTTTTAATTGGAACGTTTCCTTCCCTTGGGAAAGTGTTTGATAACATTTCAGGTTAGGACAAGAGTTGGCTCATTTGCGTAATACAATTCTGCATGATACAAAAAAAATAATAATGATAATAACTAGCTCTCATTAGAAAGATATTTAAGTCACAAAGTTATTGAAAAAGAACTATATGTAATAACTACTTTTATTAAATATTTGCGAGTACATAGATTATTAGTCAAAAGGTTGGACATAATGAAAAAAAACACTGAATGAGAGGGGCGTGGCCAAGACATCAGATATAGGAAGTAAGACTTATGGAATTGTAATTTTAAAAAAAATAAAATAAAATTAAAAAAAAAAACTCAAAATATTTTTGGACAGCAAAGGGGGGATACGTTGAGGGTTTGAATATACAATTTTACACACACACACACACACACACATATATATATATATATATATATATATATATATATATATATATATATATATATATATATATATATATATATATATACACATTTATTTATTTATTCAATGTAGAGTTGTTTCAGTTTTTTCTTTTTTTCTTTACTACATCATTCCATATATCTTGCTTCAAGTTATCCAATAACTTTTATGGTCCACGTGAATTACTATTTGGGCAGCGTGTCCAGAAAACCTAAGGCTGAGGTAAGATCCCAATGACTCCACATCTTTTACAGAAATGTTAATAGAAGAGTTAATATGTCGAGGAGCCCAGAGACCAGTGATGCTCTGACTCTGACAGACTTTTATCTACTGTTTGGATCAGACTTTGGACTCACGGGGGCAGTAGTGTCACACATTTCATCAGTTTCTGCTCAGAGGTGGTACCATGAGAACTGTTCAATGTCCAAACAACAAACTGTAGATCAAAAGCAACACCCAACACCCTCTGAACTTGGACAGGCTTTTAAGGCTGGTGATCAGAACAGGGCAAGGATCACACAGTATAATCTGAGGACTATAAGGCAGGCTAGGGGGGATTACATCTAACATTCAACAACAGAACAATTTGCAGAGGTTCTAAGAAGCTGTGAGCCACGAGTACCACTCAAAGTTGCTCGTCTGGACATGACAGATAAACCCTTTTCTTTGCTGGGACAGGTTAGCTACTGTAGGGGTTGGCCGAACTCTTCTCATAATATCCAGCTTTTCGTGAACGGTTCGTCTTGAAAAGGGTGTGAAAAGTATATCAGATCAGATCAATTTTTTCTCGTCCTTCTGACACATAGGTGATGCTATTTAACATTTCACTTACATGTCGTGCGAAAGTGATGATACAATAAAGTGCAAGACAATATTGATTACCCCAAGCTCCAAGAATGATGCTAGTTCGCCATGGCAATTGTGCTCAATATCCTGATAACCACGACCAAATATGACGACTGAAGGCCTGCAGCCATACCAAGACCAGTCACTGAAACCATGGAGAAGCAAACCAATGGTGGTCTTGATGATAAATGGATAGAAGATACATATTTTTAGTGGTTTCGGGAGCCACAATTTCCTGCATAAGACAGCCATTTTGACTACAAAGACTATGTCCATTTCCAGCTGTTTGGGAAAACCAGAAACAAAGCATTTTACTGAACCACTGGCCGTAAGCATGAAGGACTATAATGGAATAGCGATGGCTGCGTCAAGAGGGTCAACTACAAATGGATAAACTGACACAGAAACACCAGACATACTACCAGGCGTGTCTGAAACAGCACCAGAGACGGCACAACAAGGAATCATCAAAAAACATATGTAAGAGGAATCCATCAAGCAGCTGGAGTATATGAACATTCTGCCTGGACACAGAAAGCAGCTAACAAAGATGAAGATGAACTATGGAGAAAAAGGAAAAGTTGTTGCACCAGTACCACTCTTACAGATGATATTTGTTGAATATCATGGACCAACACAAATTTGCAATATTGGATTGACACTTGTCACACCTGCTAGACCATGAACCCCAAGAAGACCTGTAAACACCAACCTGGCACTTTTACCCTTCAATAAACCTTTTGAGAAGATTGTGATGGATTTGACTGATATGGGCCTTGACATGCGTGTTTGCTGTTTTTGTTATCTTCTAGTGATTGTGTATATAATATACTAAATGGGTAGAAGCGTTTCCATGCAAAACAGAGTCAGCTAAAAAAGTTGTTAAACATTTAGTGCAGGAGGTAATCTCTAGATTTGGTGTCCCTTATCAGATTAGGTCAGATAATAAAACTCAGTTCACAACACATTAAAGTTCTTAAACATTTCACAGAATTTCGGTTATATCTACCATCCATTGAGCCAGGGTTGAATGTATGAATGCTACTATTAAGAGAGCAGAGGGTCAGCTCTGCACAGCGCAGTTCATCCCGTTTCCACTGACATCACAGAAGGACCACATAATCTGTGCTGGGTGAAATAAAAAATAATCATGTTGAAAGTCATTCGAGCTGACAATGCATTTTATGAACACAGCTGTGGTTAAACACAACATTTTGTTAGTTTTTATTTCCAACTTGATTAAAGCTACCATGAGTAAATTTATTAGATTTTTTTATTACCAGTAGATGGAAGATGTTCACAGTATAACAGGGGCAGTGGTGAGGCCAGACACAAAGAGTCAGTTACTGTTACACACCAAGGGGTGGAGTTTCCACACTGTGTTACCACACCACACAAAAAAATTTATCAAAAACCATACAAGTCCATATAAAAACAAAGCACACACAAAAACAGGTGCAAATATGTTTGTCCATATAAAAGTTTGTTACCAGATTACCAGATTATTATTAGATTGTGTCACCAAAATATACAGTTATGCTTTTCCTTGGAGTGTATTCTATTTTTGTGAAGCAAAACAGCTAAAAGCCCTATTTTTCATCTCTGATCTAGTGCTTCTACTCCTTAGCCTAATAAAGTCAGATAACGTTGCATTAAATGTTAAATATAATCCTCCCTGGCCTGCATTATAGTCCTCAGATAATACTGTGCGATCCTTACCCTGTTCTGATCACCAGCCTTAAAAGCCTGTCCAAGTTCAGAGGGAGTTGAACCTTTTGATCTAAGGTTTATTGTTTGGACACTGAACAGTTCTCGTGACACTACCTCTGTGCAGAAACTGATGAAATGTGTGACACTACTGCCCCCGTGAACCTAAAGTCTGATCCAAACAGTAGATAAAAGTCTGTCAGAGTCAGAGCATCACTGGTCTCTGGGCTCCTCGACATATTAACTCCATTTCTGTAAAGGGAGTGTGGATTCACTGGGATCTTACCTTAGCCTTAGGTTTTCTGAAGACGCTGCCTAAACCCAAATAGTAATTCACATTGTGCCCATGAAAGTTACTGAATAACTTGAAGCAAGATATTTGGAATTATGTAGTAAAGAAAAAATACTGAAACAACTCTACTATATTTTTTTATACATATATTTTATATTCAAACCCCCTAAGTATCCTCCCTTTGCTATCGAAAAATATTTAGTGCAGCTTTTTTTTTTTTTTTTTTTTTTTTTTTTTTTTTACATAATTCCATATATCTTTCTTCATAAATTTGATGTCTTGGCAACGCCTTCTCATGTTCAGTGTTCAGTGTTCTTTTTTTTTTTTTTTTATTTTGTGTCCAAACTTTTGACTGGTAATGTATGTACACTAAACTAGTTATTACACGTAGTTCTTTTTCAATAACTTTCAATAACTGACTTAAATATATTTCTAATGAGAGTTATTTCATTGTTTTTTTTGGGTTTTTTTTCATCATCCATATTGTATTATAGAAACAAACCATTCCAGTCCTACCCTGAGCGGTTATCAGACACATTCACAAGGAAGCATTATTAAAGGGAGATCTTGATTTTCTAGCTTTTCCACTTTGGTCTTCATAATAGTTGCACAGTAGTACCAGTAGTAGTGGCAGCAGTAGTAGCAGCAGCAGTAATAGTAGCAGCAGTAGCAGTAGTAGTAGTAGTAGTGGCAGTAGTAGTCTTTCTCTAGTTGTCACTTTCATCATGGCGGTGAACATCCCAGGAGTGATTGCTATGGTGTTTTTCTATCTGCTGGTGCTTGGGACGGGCATCTGGGCTTCTTTCAAATCCAGAAGGAAGCAGAAGAAAAATGGTGCGTCTGAAATAGAGATGACTCTTCTGGGGAACCGACAGATCAGCTTGGTAGTTGGAGTCTTCACAATGACAGGTACGAATGAGATGGGAAATACTATTGTATAAGTATATGCAATATAACACCGAACGCAGATAGAGCCAAGATTAATTTGACTTAACAAAAAAGAGTAACTGCTAACTGTTGCACACCCATCCTGCAGAATTAGACGGCTTTATGAGGGCTGGCATGGGGTATAGCTAATTAAATCAGACCTATTCAACAAGATTAACTTTTCAGAGCTTTTAATCATCATTTTTTAACTCATTGACCCTCTCAACGCTGTATTTGGAATAATTGTACATGTTTGAGCAATCTTCAATCATTTATTTTCAAGGTGCCATTTTGCCGATCAACTCCCGTTTTCACCACCACCCACTGAACTGTGATGGAAATCTCCTGTAGCACGGCAAGAAGTGAAAATAAACACTTTTTTATAAATAGACAAGTGCAAACATAACTGGTTGTGAGTGAGATAATAACATGTGTCAGTCAACGAAACCAAACATTGTCTGATAATTGGCACACAGTGAAACAAATAAACGTTTATTTAGGGCTTTAGGCAGTTTAACTAGATCTTTTATTTTCAAAAGGATCTAGTTCATGAGAAAGGGCATTAGTGGAAACTTACTAAGGTCCCGCCCCAGTGTAACATGTAAGAAGTACATTCATGGCGAGGTGTCTACAATATGTGTTAAAAAGTGAAACAATGGTTAAATGAGATTTACTTTATAGTACTTATATTGTTCTCCAATTTTATTTTCTTAATCAGTGATGCATGTAGGAGTCAGCAGCACTGCAAAGTCATTTTGGTAATGCAAAAAAAAAAAATCTGCTGCTTGCTAGTGTGATGTGCAGCTGTCCATAGGAGGGCCCAACAGCATGTGATTCTGTGTTGTTAACCCGTTTACAGCAATGACAGCTCCCATCCACCGTGGTTTTCTAATGCAACAGTCAGCAGACTTGTTTCTTTTATTAAGTCATTTTATATGAATATTGTGATTTAAAATGTGCAACATAATGATCCATAGTGGTCATAGATTATAACTATAGAGCAGACACAAGCACAATAGATTAAATTTAATAGATTAAAAAATTATCAAAATGATTATAAAACATAATGTTTTTCCCCTCCTTGAACCATCACCTTACGTGGTGGAGAGGTTTGAGCACCCGAATGATCCTGGGAGCTATGTTGTTGAGGGCTTCATGACCCTGGTAGGGTCACCCATGGCAAACAGGTCCTGGAGGATGGGTCAGACCAAGAATGGTTCAAAAGTCTTTCATTAGGAATATAATAAGATCAGATACATCGCTCGGACTGGTGTTACTGGGGCCCCACCCTGAAGCCAGGCCTGGGGTGGGTGCTCGACAGCTAGCATCTCGGGCCTTTTCTCACGGAGCCTGGTCAGGCACAGGCCTCTTAGAGACAGGGCGCTCTCTTAGAGACAGGGTGAGAAGCTTGGTCACACGGGAGGAGCTCGGAGTAGAGCTGCTCCTCCACATTGAGAGGAGCCAGCTGAGGTGGCTTCAGGAATCTGTTCAGGATACCTCCTGGTTGCCTCCCTAGGGACGTGTTTCGGGCATGTCCCATGGAGGAGGCCCAAAACCTGCTGGAGGAACTATGACTCTTGGCTGGCCTGAGAATGCCTTGGGGTCCCTCCGGAGGAGCTGGAGGACGTGTCCAGGTTGAGGAATATCTGGGAGACCCTGTTTCGACAGCTGCCCCTGTGACCCGGCCCTGGATAAGCAGAAGAAAATGAATGAATGTTTTTGCTGATTTGTTGCAAAGCACCACTCATGTAATCTGAACAACAGATTTATACAATATAATCCCCCAGCCCACTCTACAAATATGAATCAAGTGCCCCTAAAAAAACATCTTTAACTGCTTTAAATGCTCAAATAATTAACTTCTGATACCCAAACCATGCTCAATTATTATTTGTTAATATTTTATATTGACAATACTATTTTTTACAACTGCATTTTATCTTGACATCCTTTTTTATCTCTGTAACAGCGTCATGGGTCGGAGGAGGCTTCATCGTTGGCTCAGCAGAAGCTGTGTACCAGCCCTCAATGGGACTAACAATGATCCTAATATTATTTATGGCATACAGTACATCTTTTTTATTGTGTGAGTCCCTTTTTAGATCAGTATCATGACATTTCTGAGATTGTGAATAATGATTGTTTTATGATACAGGTGGATTTGTGTTTGCTAAACCGTTACGAGACAAAAAATGTGTCACCATGATGGATCCCTTTCATAGGAAGTACGGGAAAGGAATTGCATCCTTCTTCTGCCTGGTTTCAGTTTTTCTTGATTTACTCTGTATGGCCTCCACATTGATTGGTTTGGGTAATAAAATCTATTGCTTTCATTTCAAAACGTGTTACGCCTCCATATTTGCTAAGTGTAAGGTTGTGCATTGGATTGGCAGGTGCCACTGTCAGTGTGGTTCTGGACCTGCCCTACACTGTGAGCATCTGGATCTCTGCAGCTGTGGCCATCACCTACACTCTGATGGGAGGACTCTACTCTGTGGCCTACACGGACATCATCCAACTCGTCATTATCTTCGTCAGCTTGGTGAGCTTCAGTAACATTTTCATTTCATTATGCAGAGTCAGTTCACCCCTTAGAGAAATTCAATGGTTTTAAAGCAGACCTATTATGCAAAATTGACTCGTAGAAGGGGGTCGTAGAAGGTCCTCAAACCCTCGGCAGGATCGGTATCTGCTCCTTTGTGCAAGGAGGAACTGGATGAGCACTTACTGCCAGAACCCTATAGAATAACCTCCAGTGGGCCACTGGTGTGAATGTTTCTGACCAAACAATCAGAAAAAGAGGGTGACCTGAGGGCCTGACGTCCTTTAGTGGCCCCTGTCCTCACTGCCCAGCACCGTAGAGCATGATTGGCATTTGCCATAGACCACCAGAATTGGCAAGCGCACCATTGGCGTCCTTTGCTCTTTACGGATGAGAGCAGGTTCAACCTGAACACATGTGACAGACGTGAAAGGGTCTGGAGGCACTACGGAGAACGTCATGCAGCCTCTTTGGTGGTGGGTCAGTGATGGTCTGGGGAGGCATATCTCTGGAAGGACGCCCAGACCTCTACAGGTTAGATAATGGCACCCTGACTGCCGTCAGGTATAGGGATGAAATCCTTGGACCAATTGTCAGATCCTACGCTGGTGCAGTGAGGCCTGGGTTCCTCCTGATGCTCGAATATGCCCCACCTCAGGTGGCCAGAGTCTGCTGACTCTTCCTGGAGGATGAAGGTATTGATACCCTTGACTGGCCCTCACGTTCACGTGACCTAAACCCAATAGAACACCTCTGGGACATTATGCTTCGGTCTATTCGGCACTATCAGGTTGCTCCTCAGACTGTCCAGGAGCTCAGTGATGTTCTGGTCCAAATCTGGGGGGAGATCCCCTAAGACACCATCCGTCACCTCATTAGGAGCATGCCTCGCAATTGTCAGGCATGCATACAAGCACGTGGGGGCCACACTAACTAGTGAGTATCATTTTGAGTTGCTATAATGACATTTTGGCAAAATAGACCCATCTGCTGCTTAATTTTTTCAGTTTCATTTTTGGGGTGTCTTTGGTTTAATTAACCCCTCTGTAGGGAGATCGTTTTCATTTACATAAAATCATGTGGCATACTTTTGTTACTAATAAATTACTTTCTCTATGTTCCTCAATTTTTTTTGACCAGTGTAAGTAGCATTGTCAAATCCAATATGCTTCAGGCACTTCAAGAGGACTCCATGATCCACTGACTCAAAAATGAATCAATAAACTGTAACTTAATCGCTAATACACGTAGGATTCAGCAGCGTTGTGTAGTCATTTTGGTACAAATGAAAAAGAAAAAAAACTGCCCGTGGCGCTTTTTTGTGATGACATTTACGACGACGTCAGCTCCCACTGAGCACCGCAATTTAAATGCAAAGATAATGATCCATGGGTGTCATAGATTTTAACTATAAAGCGACACAAGCACAATAGCATTGATTTAACATTGGACACGATGTCTTATTTATTCTTGCTATAATTTAGGGTTTTGATTATCCAATCAGAAAGTAGAATGAGCCTCACATTAGATGACAGCATGCAGGTAAAGGCACTGGCAACCCAGGTTCAGTTGCTGTGAAAAGGGGTGGCACCGGGGGGGAGGGGCTTGATGGGGCACTAGCCTCCCCTAGAATGGCCAGTGCACCCCCATAGCTTCCCCAAAGATTTTTGCCCCACATTCATAGGACATCCAATCTTGACTATTGGTGCTCAGGGTGTGACTACAGGGCTGACCCAGGCCTTCGTGTGTGGATGTTTCTCCCTGTCTCTGGGTGGGTTACCCTTGGGCACTCTGGCTTCTGTCATGAACCTAAACAACAAAATTAATAAGTAAAACCCTAAAAGCCTCACTGTTAATTTTAAAATGAATACAATGGAATTCAAACCTTGAGACTAGATCTAAGCTCCCTCTTCTGTCCCAAATAAACCCACCGTTTAAGCATCATGACTTATAGCATCTATATAGTGCTATAGACTGTTACCCAAAAGTTACATAATCCACCTTTAATATTGCATGTGTGTTTTCTTATGATTTGCATAGTGTTGCTTAAGGTATAAAGTGTTTTTGTTCTATATGTTCTGTCTTTCTTAGTGGCTCTGCGTTCCGTTTATTCTGATGAACCCTCACACTGTCCGCATCGACGAGACTCTGATGAACAACACTCTGCACTCACCCTGGATTGGTAAACCACATTTAGAAAGGATCTGGATTATGATAGACGAGTTCTTACAAATGGTGGGTCCATCATGTCTTTACGTTCTCAGTTACATTTAAAGGGTATAATTTATTCTGTTTGTCTTCAGTCCATTGGAAGTATGGCATTCCAGTGTTTGCATCAGAGAACCCTGTCTGCTTCCTCCACTGGTACAGCCAAGATCGCCTGCTGTGTAGCCTCCGTCCTCATGTTGATATGTGGGATTCCTCCTGTTTTGTTTGGAGCAGTGGCCTCTTCCACAGGTAGGAGTTTCCACTGGCGTACCTGGCTTTTGTATGTTAGTAAATTTTGTGTTTTCCATAAAAATAGCAGCACTTTGTAAAAACATGCCTCGTGTTCTAAACTCTTTTTCGCTTAAAGTGGTCATGAATAGTGTAAGTGTGAAAGACACTAATCCAGACAGGGTCCACACAACATTACAGTGTACTGTATAGGGATAGATACAACAGACGCAAATGAGCAATTTCATAATCTGATGCAGGTATCACACTCATGCACACACACAAGCGCACACACATACACAAATAGAGACTCAAACATATTCACACACATATGCAAACACACGTACACACACAAACATACACATACAGTCCAGCATTGAGCATTAGCATCAAAGTCGTGATGTACATTTGATTTGTCTTGATCTAGTCCTGGTTTAGTCCCGGTTAAATTTTTTGTTTTAGTCCTGGATAAGTCCCAGTTTCGAAAGTGTGCATGATAGAGACCGCTTCTTAAGTAAAAGGCTTGTACATGCAACTTGAGTCCAAGACAAAAAGTATATTGTATTGTATAAATGGTTTGTATTGTTTAAATGCTTTGCTGATTCTTTCTCTCAAACTATGTTTCCTAGGGAAAATAATATAGTGTTATTTGATTGTCAGACTGGAACCAGACGTCGTACGGGTCTCCCTCTCCTTATGAACGAGGAGAAGCCGCTCAGGTGCTGCCCATCATGCTGCAGGTCCTCACTCCCTCTTACATCTCCATCATTGCGATTGGCTGTGTGGCCGCTGCTGTCATGTCCTCAGCCGACTCCACGATTATGTCTGCGACCTCAGTTTTTTCTGCAAACGTCTACAAGAACATAATGAGGCCCACGGTGAGAATAAATAAACTACATATAGAAAAAAATTCCATTCTTCTGGCCAGTTGGCAGGTTTGATGGAGCCCGAGACAACAATAGGGAGGATGCTTCTCATGACACAGTGAGAAAAGCAGAGCACATGACCACAGAATAGACACTTCACCGCCAGTTAGATGCCGGCGCCCAATTTTGATTGACGGGCCATTTGATCTGTATTTGATGAAGTCACTAGTTGACATGTTAAATGCCCACTGCAGAGGACACAACAGGTCATTAACTGTATTTATCAAACCTCTTTGTGAGAAGTTGGTAGGTACATAATACGACAGGGCGACATTTAGATCAGTGTATATGGAATGTGTTGTCCTAATCTGTCACCGTGCTGATGTTTTTCTGACTCTTGCAATGCATTGTGGTCTATATGGACCGGTCTAGTGACCACTGAGGCCTATTATGTTTCAAGGTGCATTGTGGGAAATTTTGAGTGCACTACTTTTTCACCAACTGGACATTCGGACAACACTAAAATTGATGTGGCCCCTAAATACTGTCCCTTGTTTGAAATAGTGTGGACATTCAGGCACAGTTATAATGTTTTACATAAATGTTTTTTTTTTTTTTTTTTTTTTTTTGTCTTTCCTTTAGGCATCAGAGAGAGAGATGCAGTGGGTGATCCGTGCTTCGGTGGTTGTGATTGGTGCATGTGGGACGTCACTGACGATGTTAAAAAACAGTGCCATTTTGTTTTGGCTTCTTGCTGGTGACATAGGTTATATCGTCGTATTCCCCCAGTTCTTTTGTGCACTCTTCTTCAACATCTCAAACGGTTACGGCGCCATCATGGGGTTTCTGATGGGGTTTCCTTTACGGCTGCTGTGTGGAGAACCTTTAATAGGGTTACCTGCAGTACTACACTTCCCAGGATGCACTCTGGAGGATGGAGGTTATGTCCAGTATTCTCCTGTTAAAACCATTTGCATGTTGGTGACGCTCGCCTCTCTTCTGCTCTTCTCCTACCTGGCCTCTCTGCTCTTCAATCGAGGTCTGCTTCCAGAGAGATGGGACGTGTTTCATGTCAAAGCTACATTAACACAATCAAGAACAACACATGATGGTGAAAAAGAGGATCTGAATGTGCCAAAGGGAGAGTGCCACATGGACACACTGGAGCCGATGATCAGAACATGATTAAAGTCTGGAACATTCTTCATGGAGAGAGAGGTTTTATGCCAAACTGTGGAAGATGTGTAACAGTATGGAGTGAAGTTTAGGGTGAACTACAGCTTACCCGCCAGTTGCCACTATAAAAGCATTCTACTTTTACTTATTCATTTATTCATTTTTTTCTGTTTTTTTGTTTGTTTGTTTGTTTGTTTGTTTATTAGCAATTTTATTATCCAATTTACATTCACTTTTTCCATAAACCAGGCTCACAGGTCATGTGTTGTTCCCTAAGCTAGCTACCAGCAGAAATGGTGTTTGCCTCATCAAGCGCTGCCGTCCTGCATGAGAAAAAGGTAGGATTAGAAAAGGCTCTTGGTTAACAAAGATTTTAAAATATTTAAAGACCGTGCTGTTCTTATACACAGATGAAGACTGTGCCAGAGTCTGAGACCAGCTACAGCAAAAGTCCGATTTGCTCGAGTTTTTACCCGGGACCTTAGAACATCCAAAATCATCTGGTCTGTTGATCTCAAAGTTCTACTGGGAACATGGACAGAAGAAGCTCAGAGAGAGAGGAAGGTCAGTGTCAGGTCAGGTCAGTGGAGATGTCAGGTCTGTAGAATGTGTCCTCTTGTGATCAGCTGCCTTCCAAACATGGTGACTCTGAACTAAGATATAGACTATATAAGATCTGATGAATACATTTACTAAAGACATGATCATGTGCTCTCATGTTCAATGCACTTTCTTTGTCCTTAAGTTGGATGTATAGTGTTTGTTGATCTAAAAAGATGTTTACCACTTTTTAGACGTTATTTGCAACGTTCTAAATTTATTTATGCATTTTATTTTTAGACTAGAATGCAGTGCAACATGATTCAACATTAAACACATTGGTGCAGGGAGAATGTGCAGGGAGTGTTCACAATGCTCTGTCTTCACGTATCACTATAATTTACTTACTATAAACACTATCATTGTCTGAAAACAGTCAAATGGAATGTGATTTACGTTACAGTGTCTGGGCCGCTCCTCTGAACGCACTCCCAGCACTCTCCTCTCCCCTCTACTGAAAGAACAGTCCCCCATCATCAGCAATATTAAAGGTTAATATTAAAATAATAATTTTCACACCACAGGGACATAATATCACAGTTGTTGTTTAGATAATGCAAATCCACAAATGTTTTTTCACACTAGACCGGTGTATGTGATACAGCCAAGTTTTATAAAGTCTTTAAAAAGTATAAAGACTCCTCTGATTGCTAAAACTATCAGTTATTAGATTAGCATCGTATGATGGCAAAATACTATACATTTTAAAATGTTTTTCCAAGTGCATTTTCATCATGGAACGTCCAAATGAGTCACCATAATCCTCTATGCCTACGGTGTTTAAAATGAAAATGTGCTTAGTAATAATGAAATTCAAAGATTAATACATATTTTATCCATATCTATACCGTTCACCATTAATTTACTCTTATATAGGCACCAAAAGAAGAACTATTCAGGTATCAGTATTGAAAAACAGGGATCGTAAGATACTGGTATTAAAAAATGATGCCTGACCTTAATTGTAACTTCTTTGATCCACCAGGTCGGCTTTCCACTTTCTCATTGTTCAGCTGATAACATTAGAGAGCTGGTGGGTATTATGTGGGCAGCTCAGGAGATTCAGACCCCTCTGGCCACCATTTTGTTTTTGGCGCTGAAAAGAATATGACTGGGTCGAATGGCTGTATTTATATCACTTTTCTACAATGCTTTGCGACTTAATTAACTGGATACAGCTATATATATATGCACCCAGAAGGTTCAGTTGTCATAAATTGCATAAATGACCCACTAATTGAATAAGGAAGAGGCACTAGACAGGGGAACCGACACTTCCTTTTTGGCCTTTCCCCTGAACGTCCGGCACTTGCTATTTGGAAATTACCAAGTATTGCAACAATAGGGGAAAAAATGTCACATAAGGTATCAAAAAGTCTTGGAATTACATTCCTACTCCAATTATCTGACCTGATTCATTGGTTTGAGGTATGTCTTTGTTTATGGTATTTCAATTTGACCCACATCATCGAGCTCGTCTGAAATGTGAGTCTGGTTTAATGTAGTTTTTGTGAGTTTTTTATACTTTTTGTTTATAAAAGAAACTAAGTTATTCAACTTATCATTTTATTTAGCTTTTTATAGAAACATAATTAACTTTAAAAAAATAATAATAATAATAAAAGTTTTTAAAATCTATGAATAAATTTGTTTGCATTTGCTGGAAAAATAATGAGTCATGAAAACTGGTTAAAATTTTCAAATCCATTTAATACAATGAACGTTGACATTTAAACAATACAAGTAGAAATGATCAGTTGGAAGATATGCAAACTTCATTGAACTATCCACCAGTTTAAACATGCTCCAGACCTGTCAATCAGCATTTGCTTCTCTTGGCACAGTTTTAAAGGGCCTGATTTCAAACCCTGGACTTTTAATCCCGCTTATTATTCTTTACTGTGATACTGAACTATGACACAAACAAGCGTCTGGTATAGTCTTATGTAGTTGTTTTCTTGTAGTTCTCAATCTCTCCCTACTACTTCTCACTTTGGCACTTTTGAAAATGCACTATGACACAGAATCACCTGAGAAAATGCTATGTAAAATGAGCATATTATATTTTACAGTCTCAGTTTTTCTTATTAAGCAGCTCTTACCAGAGAAAGCTTCTTAACAAGAGTAAGTTAAAATCAGATATGGACCATTTTAATGGTAGTATCCTGAACTTTTGGTTTCACAAGATCTCAGGAGATAAGTGCCACAGCCAGAAAAAGTAGACCCTCTTGAGCCCTTGGGGCTAAATAACAGCATAGCCAACAAGCTCATCATATGGTTTGAGTTGATGTTTCTGTTTTACAAGCTCAAAAAAATTAGATTTTAGGGGCAGTTAAAGATAGTGTGTAACTTTCTGGAGGTAGTCACCTCCTTGATTCCATGGAAGTAGAAATTTAGAGCCATACTTTGCAACATACTGTGGAAAATTACAGCTAAAAGACCAACATTTCCATGAAAACAAGCCGGATGAAGCTTTCCTCAGTCAGGTTTGTGGAGATGCAAGTCCTTTTGAAGTAAGGATGCTGTTTTTCAGTGCAAAAAACATAACGAAATTGAAAAAAAAAAAAAAAAAACATACTTATATTTAATTATTTTTTGGCTAAATGTTACACACTATGTCTTTAAAATTACACCTATATAATTTAGCATGACGTCTTTTAAAAAGAGAAACATTCTATCAGAATACAACATGCTTTGTCCTTTTTTTCCATTTCTTAACATGTAAGACCAATGCACGGTCAAAACCAGTCTCATCAAATGAAACATACTGCATTGTCCTGAAAATAAAATCTCGAATGCCACCATCGATTAATAAACAAAATAAATTATAATCTAAGAAAAAACAAATCCATGGAATCACTTAATCCAACCTGTATGGGCATCTGACAATGTGTCAAGCAACATCGCTGACTAAACGCAGCTTCAAATAAATAAAGAAACAGATTTCAACAGTTATCCAGCAACGAGTACCAGAATTAAGATGGATCTGTGGTTAGTAACATCAACTATAAACATTACTGAGGTCTGGTCTGGTCCTTTGTATGATAAGATTTCCTTTTTTTATATAAATGCATAGAACAATGTCTAAATATTGATTCAGTCTTTTATGTTCTCATCCCAAGACGACAGCACACACATGTTCTAAGTTACTGCCATTTTCCCAGATATTAAAGTTGGAGTTAGGGCTGCGATATTTGATGAAGTTTTGCATTGCTGTGACATTATTACAGCAATATTTTAAAATACTTTTTGACACATTAATTTCAGATATTGATAAAACAAAAATGTGTCAAAATTCAGCCTCCATAGAGCAGATCACTGTCATTCTCCTGCATCCCAAAACATTAAAACGGCTGTATTCTAACATGTGAAAATCGGGTACCCCACATTTAGGGCCCATTTGGACAAGTCAAAAATCAATCAACCATACCTCCTGCCCATGAATCAATACTCTTTTCTATGCATTGGTTGAAAACACTTTGCTGTCTGCTTCACCTACAGTAACAGATCTAACCCCTTCAAATAAAAGAATAGGTCTGGTAAAAGTGTATCTCCTGTCGGCTAAATGCAGCTTTCCCAAATCTGATGCGCTCGTGAGCACTACAGAACGGACTAGAGCCTTCAGAGACACTTTGAGATACGTTGAGATGATCAGCAGGTCCTTCAGGCTCCTTCTCCGGTTCAGATCCTGGCTCAGGTCTCACCAGGTGGGCTTCTCTTCGTTGCATAAAAGGCTCTTGGCTCCATTCTGCCATGAGTAAAGAGTCTCCATTGGAGTTTTTCCATCCTGCGGGGTCACAACAACTCAGTCACTACATTGTACACAACACTGAGGTGTAACTTTTCTGGTGGGTGGTTGAACACCTGCATGTCTCCAATGAAGATGTTACTGCTTTGCCCGAGATGTGTGATATTATGTTTAATTTGCATTTATTCAATTGTGTTTTCAAGGTATTTGCTCACAAATATCTCAAAAAAACAGGCTTTTTTACTGTTAGCAGGCTTGCCTCTCCACAGATCTGAACATCACTTTTGTTTATAACCTAAACCTATCCCTGCCCATACCTTACCCATCCCAGAAGCCTAATAACCCTGCCAACATGACATTAACAATGAAAGATACTCAGAGAACAACTAGCGTCTAGCCAAAATGGTAAATATTTAATTGCTGTAGTACTATATTCTGCATCTTACCTATTGTTAGGTTTCAAATTACATCACAACATTTCATTGGCCTATAACATCAGCAGTAGAACCTTGAAGTATTTGAACACTTACACTGTTTTTGGTGTTGAGGCTGGCTCCGTACATCATGAGCAGTTTGATCATTTTAAACCTGTTGATCCTCACTGCATCGTGCATGGGCGTGTCTCCGTCCTGCACACAAGACGCATGGGAAACCTCATCATCATCATAATAATTACCATCATCATCGCAATCATTATCATAATCACCATCATCATCACAATCACCCTCATCATCACCACCAGCACAACCATCATCACCACCACCGTCATAATCATCAGCATCACCACCATCATAATCATCATCACCATCATCCTCACCATCATCATCATCATCACCATCATCATCACCACAAGCACAACCATCATCACCACCGTCATAATCATCATCATCATCATCCTCACCATCATCATCATCACCACCATCATCATCATCACCACAAACATCATCACAATCCTCATCATTGTAATCACCATCATCGCCATCATCACCACTGTCATCATCATCACCACCATCATCACCATCACCACATCATCATCATTATCATCACCACCTTTATCATCGTCATCAACATCATCACCACAGTCATAATCATCATCACCATCATCCTCACCATCATCACCACCGTCATCATCATCACCACCGTCATCATCATCACCACCCTGATCATCATCATCATCACCACATCATCATCATCACCACCGTCATCATCATCATCATCATCACAATCATTATCATAATCACCATCATCATCACAATCACCCTCATCATCACCACCAGCACAATCATCACAATCATCATCATCACGATCGTCATTATCACAATTTTTCTCAAAACCTTTTCAAACAGATTTATGACATATTAAAAAGAATATTCTGGAAAAGCTCTATCCAGAAGGCTTAATGAAGTTTAATATTCTGAATTTAGGCAATTTTAACAAATCTCGACTGATTTGCAGTGGTTTGCACAGTGTTGGTTCTTACCCTGTCTCTGGCGTTGACGTCGGCTCCACAGTGGATGAGATGCTCGGCGCACTCGCTGTGTCCTGTCCTCACGGCCACGTGCAGGGGAGTGCTGAGCAGCTGCACACCGTGAACACAAGGAGAAACGGTTAAATATACTCTGTGAACATACTCTGCTTTAATTCTAGCTGTGGTCTGTCGAGGTCTGGGTCAAGGTCTGTGAACATGTGGAAAGTTTTCAAGTCACACGAAAGAATAAATTCTCATCTAAAAATATTTATATAATACTAATGTTACTTAAGGTGACTTTAATCTCTGTACCCTTCATGTGTGTAACCCAGCCTCTCTAATCCCGACCTTAAAGCCTCACTAGCATTTAATGTACCACAATATGGAACTTCCCTTTCATAGTAACTGGTACTAATTACTTTTGTACACTTTTACATGTACCTGGGCCTCAAACAACACTGCTTAGTACAAGTTTCACTACAAGTTTCTGTAACTTGCTGCCTTTACGGATTAAAATGAGACTGCCTGGCTCACTCTGGCTCGTTTAAAAGCTGGAATCACACATGTTAATGAATGTCCCACTGTCCCATATTAAATCAAATCAACATAAACTGCATGTGTTGTCCAGTGAGCAGTCGCCTCATAAGTGCCCTGTCTCCTCATAAGTACCTTGTCTCTGGAGGTGAACTTGGCTTCCTGGTCGAGGAGCAGCTGCAGCGCGGGCAGGCTGCCTCCTCTGCAGGCCCAGTGCACAGCAGTGGCATCCAGCTGAAATGAACAAACATAGTCACTCACATATAAACTAAATGTGTTCAGAATTTGAACAGATTTGAAAATTTATTGAAATGATCCTGACATTTGTTTTAATTCATTTATTTGGCTGAAATCTTTCACAGTGGGGTTCTAAGGCATAATTCTGATGTACCCATTTCATTGTTTAACTAGTATTGGTTCAGTTGAATGGCGCCCTCTTCTGGTAACAGTAGAGTGTCAACTATAAAGGAACGGGACAGTAGACAAGTAGAGGGTAGTACCTTGTCCTTCTTTTCCAGATCAGCGCCGGCATCCAGCAGCCTCTTCATGACCTCTGTGTGACCTTTGAAGGAGGCTTTGTGCAGGGCGCTTCTCTGGAACTAAAAGTGGTAGAAAATGGGTCAGAGGTTTTTTTTCCATTCACTATTTGAAACTATAGTAACACACCAATATTTAGATTTAATACTATAAGCTTATAAGTGAAGAACAGCACCGTGAAATAAATACTGACGTCACATTCTATATAGGCCAATAATATTCAATACCCATAGGTGGCAGATAATACGAATATGGTTAAAATACAGATTGGTGTTGTGTTACTACATCTCCACTACTAAAACTACCATTTACCATTTACCTATAGTTCAGTAGAGATGGGCAATTCTACACCAGCATCAGTAATACAATCCAATACAAACCAAATCATGCCAGTCTCAACTTACAGTGTCAGTCACGTTTGGGTCTCCTCCATCAGACAGATACTTCTCCACCACAGGCATTTTGTTCTCCATGGCTGCAGTCAGAAACATGTCCTCATCCACAAACATGGGCTGCAAGAAAAGAAGGCAAAACTGTTCTAGTCAAATATAGCTTTTACTGAGAATAACGGTAATATTGATTTGTTCCTTCTTACAAAAACATTGCACATGCTGGCCAAGTTGTTCAGCTTATGATTAACATAGACCTATCCCAGTAGCACTGTCTGTCTCCGTTCTCTCGACCACTCCCTTCCACCCTGTGTCTCTTGTTCATCTTTCAGCCTGAAGACCTCACCATCTACAGAGGTGGGGTCTTCAGGCTGGAAGATCTCACCATCTACAGAGGTGAGGTCTTCAGGCTGAAAGATCTCACCATCTACAGGGGGCGTGGTCTTCAGGCTGAAAGACCTCACCACCTACAAAGGACGTGATCTTCAGGCTGAAAGACCTCACCACCTACAGGAGACGTGATCTTCAGGCTGAAAGACCTCACCATCTACAGGGACGTGATCTTCAGGGTGAAAGACCTCACCATCTACAGGGACGTGATCTTCAGGGTGAAAGACCTCACCATCTACAGGGGTGAGGTCTTCAGGGTGAAAGATCTCACCACCTACAGGGGGCGTGGTCTTCAGGCTGAAAGACCTCACCACCTACAAAGGACGTGATCTTCAGGCTGAAAGACCTCACCACCTACAGGAGACGTGATCTTCAGGCTGAAAGACCTCACCATCTACAGGGACGTGATCTTCAGGGTGAAAGACCTCACCATCTACAGGGACGTGATCTTCAGGGTGAAAGACCTCACCATCTACAGGGGTGAGGTCTTCAGGGTGAAAGATCTCACCACCTACAGGGGACGTGATCTTCAGGCTGAAAGACCTCACCACCTACAGGGGACGCGATCTTCAGGCTGAAAGACCTCACCATCTACAGGGCTGAGGTCTTCAGGCTGAAAGACCTCACCATCTACAGGGGCATGATCTTCAGGCTGAAAGACCTCACCATCTACAGGGGGTGTGGTCTTCAGGCTGAAAGACCTCACCATCTACAGGGGGTGTGGTCTTCAGGCTGAAAGACCTCACCATCTACAGGGGGTGTGGTCTTCAGGCTGAAAGACCTCACCATCTACAGGGCTGAAGTCTTCAGGCTGAAAGATCTCACCATCTACAGGAGGCGTGGTCCTTGCTAGTGAAGCCATGTTTTGGTTCTCAAGACATTTATCCAATCAGAAAGCAGAATGAGTCTCTCAGAATGAGTTTTTTTATTTTGGTTGCCAGTTTCAATGCTAAAATCCCATTGGTTTAAACACTACCCACACTACCTACACACACACAATCCTCCTTCTAATTACTTTTCCACGTGCCTTGGTGCCTGACAGAGCTGCAAAACTCTCAAAAAGATGATATTAATGTAATATTTTATGTTGATTGTGTTTGCTGCTACCTCAGGCTAGTTCTGAATCTCAATGGGATTTCCTGGTTAAATAAAGGTACAATGAATAAACCCCAGCACCTGCAGCCAATCGTGAATCAGTGCTAGTTTAGCTTCTGGAGGTTCTGGACACACAGGGCCTTATCCTGTTGTTGTGTATTCGTAGTATAAGTAGAGTTCTGACCAGAGTTTCGGGGGCTGGCTGTGGCTTCTTCTTTTTCGGGGTCTTCCTCTCCCTCCTCCTCTTCCTCAGCTGCAGAATGTTGAACAGGTCGTCCACAGTGTCCAGCCTGAGTCGACCTGTTTTATCAGTCTGACAGAACAGAGATACAAGAGATTAGACCCGGATACCCTGCAGTGGTAAAACAAAACTTTACCCACTGCGCCACTGTCATTACTTTAATCTTGAATATTGCTAGAGATATAGCAATATATAAAAAAAGTAGAGGATATTTACAGTTGCACGGTATAACTTTAAAATATAACTTTATTTTAGGTATAATAGATAGATCCTAACACAGTAATTGGTGTAATAATCATATATAGACAATGAATGTTTTTAAAGGTCTTGTGAGCTTTAAGTCATGTTATAATGTCCTTACCTCCGCAAAAACATACCTGGAGTTGTGTTTAGTTTTATTCACACACGTTTGAGTAATTCTCATTAGTCTGTCTACATCTTAAACACTCAAAATCCTCTGTCCCACTTTGTGATGTCATGTAGTGGTAGTTTAAGATTAACAGCTCCTTTTAGCCTCAACTGAACTGTTTTACTCCTCACTACTCTGGTATAACCTTATGAGTTTCTGCTTTTATTTTTGTTGAGAGTCTCTAATATCTGCTAAAACAAAAGTTGTGACTTTTAAGTTAGGCAATTCCAGGGCTTAAATGACCAAAATAATTCTAATGAAGGTTAACAACACAGTGGAGGACTTCCTGTATTACCACTTAATGACATCATAAGGTGAAACAGAGTGTTTTCTGAGTTTTCTGAGAGAAGAACTCAGCCTAAATATGCAGGGTTTGTGTGTTAAACATGTGTGAACGAAACAAAAGGTAACTCCAGGTCTGTTTGTGATGAGGAAACATTAAAACATAGATCAGAGAATAGCGTAATATGGTTGTAGTTCTACCAGATTTAGTTCTTACATTGAGTGCGGCCACGCTGACCTCCTCCTGCTCTCCTCCGCTGTCACTCTCCTCACACAGAGCCCCGCCCATCAGAGGACCATGTGACTTCAGGTCATCCTGCTTCTCTTGATTGACAGCCGCCTCGTACACGCCCCCTGGGAAGTTCTCCGTCTCCTTGCCCTCTGACCTCTTCCCGGTCACCTGAGCCAGCAGAGAGTGACAGAAGAGAGACAGCAATAAATTAACCTGACCACCAGCGTCTCCATGCAGTCCAAAAATGGTCCTGACATCACGGAAATATGACTGACCGATATGTTTACGTTAGATACTGTTACATGTTTAAGTATAAGAGTATGTAGAGTAATATGTTTGTGGTTACAGTACTATTAAAATGCAGTCCTTTATAACGTGATACTGTTTATTTTAAAAAGCAAGTCGCCCTGTAACCCAACTATAAGCTTGTATAAGCAGAGGTCAAAATAAGTCAGCTGCGTACCATCTGCATCTATTTATAAAGTGTTTTATTGGTTGATAATCAGGAACTGCACGTTAGCATGCAAGTTGTTTGGTCTCTTAATCTTATGGAAAGCGCTTATAAACTTATCGCGGTGAATGATTAACATGCTCAGAATGTATGAGGTAACTCAGGAAGAACCTTGGACCACTGCAAACGGGGTATTAAAGCCGCAAGAGGTGATGATAGTCCTCGCCAACATGCGCACGCCCTTATATTCAGGCCGGGATCGTGCTTTAGTGATTCAAATTTGAGCTCTCAAGGACAGTGAGTGTGTTTTTTGCAGGTGTGCTACATGGAACCTGTAAGGAATATCCCAGAAAACTCTTGAGATCAAATGGAGAGACATAGATTTCCATTTGGACCAAAAAACGTGGACTAGATTTCATACAAAGGCAACAAAAGTGACAACAGAATTTCAGGCTGACTTCCTGCTCATCACAGGGCAGTGCTCCGATAATAACGCCATACACTTGTAACACTTGTAATGCATTTTATCAAAGCGCTACACTGAAGTCATTATTCACACACACACACAACTTTCATACTAGGCAATGAGGGTGAAGTGTCTTGCCTAAGGACACAACAACTGAACTTGATCCAAGCTGGACTCGATTCTCTGACCTTCGGGTTGGGGGACAAACGCTCTAACTACTGAGCCACTGTCGCCCCCTGATTCAACTTCAGGCTTGTCTATCACTGTTCTGAATTTTATGAGCCTACTCCAAACCTTGTCTGTTCCCACTCCCAGTGAGTCCGATTTGTGGTCACGCTGTTGAATTCGAACGAGTTGGGCATTGTCGTGATGCCCATTTTATCGTATGAGACGTCACCAATGTTCAGGGGGGCAAAAATGCTATTATTTTGGGAGAATCAATCAAGTTATGGGCTCGGACCAACTTTTTTTCATATTTGTAAGACAGTAAAAGTCAGGTTGAATGCCTTTAAAAGCTCTATTGGGTTAAAGGAAAGATTGAGATTTTTTAAACTGTGCTGTATCAGTGTAAGCACTAGGTGGCAGCGGTGCACATTGTTCTATACTCCCTGAAGCTTTAGTTCCACAACTCTTTAAGTGTTGACTTCAAAAATCATGGTAGATTAGGCACAAAGCTAATAATAAACTGTTACTGTTTTGAGTCCATATATAATTGCCTTCTAAAAAAAAATATTGTGTTATTTGTGAATTATAATAATGATTAAAACAGATTTTAAAAAAGTGAATATGCTTTAAAACTGAAACATCATGAAATTACTCCAGAGCACGTATAATATTGTGAAGTAATCTCTGTCCCTGCTGACAATCGGGTGAGGAGGACTCCAGCTCTGATCAGGCTGTGAGGAAGAGCCCTGTGGAGACTGTACAGAGGCTAACTGCTCCCACATTAACACTGCAACCTCACGTCCAGTCCTTGAACCACCGCCACTATCATTCACTCACGCTGACAGTAATCACCAACACACTCCTGTTTAACAAGTCGCTGAAGGCAATAAACCTTAATCTGGCTTTATGTGCCCGGATCCTGCCAGCAGCGCCATTTTGTAACCACAGGGAGGCGCATGGATTAGCAGAGTTGTAACGATACACTGATGATTGATATAGTGATGCAGCTTCAGAGCCAGATGACTTCTGTGTGATCCCGGGAACTCTACTGGGTCAAAATTCAGTAATGAACCGGTATTACAAAGACATATTCATACTTATTCTCAGGTGATGTCAGTGCACACCTAACGCAACAACAATAATGTCTCATAATGTTCTTTACAGGCTCGTGGAGATCTTTCAAAGAGGTACACTATACTCATGTTGTAGTCACAGCTGGCTTGGGGTAGACTGACAGAAGTGAGGCTGCCCATGTCTTACTAATAACACTCATACAGCACATTATACTACGAGACAAACCTCTGAGCCGCTGTCGCCTCATTTATTCATATTCCTATTGGTATTGTAAGTCCAACTTCAGCAATGTTGATCATTCCTATCTAGAAATGTGCATATCTGATATAAAACTGACTATTGACTCTTACTCTTGCTTATACCCAATATATGCAGCAAAATAATTCCGTGCATACATCTTAAATTGACTAAAATGCATCTAAATCTGGACAAAAACTAAATTTACAACCAACAAATCATAATTAGTATAATCATAAATCTAATATGCAGGCCTACTTGTTACCCAAATAAACCTATACATCATTTTATATCAAGCAGTTCATTATAAAAAAAATATAAACACAGTACAATATAAAAGTAAACTTGATCTGATGCTGCTTCAACCAGGAATAGACATAACCGGTCTATAAAAAGACAATGACATCTGTCTCCAACCCAACTCGCCCATCACCCGAACCCCCATCAACCTGAGATGCCATTTCGCTCTCTTATCTTACCAGCTCTTCCACGCTGTGCAGTCCCATCGTCCTAGAACCTTGGATGCTTTCTTTCTTTCTTTCTGTCTTTTCAGCCCCCTTGTTCAGCTCGTGTCCACGGTCCTTTCCCTCTGTCCCCCCGTGTGAGCGTGTGTGTGTGTGTGTGTCTGCTCTGCGCCTTCCCCACAGGCCTCTTTATACCCACGTCACACCTCCGAAATGTGACTGCCCGCTCATGTTACTGTCCCCGCGTCCCCTGTCCCCCCCCGTCCCGTCCCGTCCGTGGCTGGAAAGGGGGCGGGGGCACGGGGGAAGGGGAGGAGGGTGGGGGTTTGCATGTCACCCGGGATGTCATGCAGGTATGCGGTGTCATTCTTATGTCCCGGTGTGTCAAAGTGAGTGGTCCCTGAGGTATGGCATGACATGACGGCCTGATATGCTGTTTATCGACTGCCAGGGTCTCGGATGCACCGCCGGGAACTGTATGTTATATTCACGTATGCGGGGAATGACAGCTTTACACGGTAAGCTTGCGGTGTCAGGAGAATATGGACTTGTTTTGCTGTTTACAGTGATATTTGAACAAAAAAACCCTAACTATTGCAGCATTCTGTTAAAGGCCCCATGTTACTCTGTTCTCTAATCTACGTTATAAAGTCGTTTCCTCATCACAAACAGACCTGGAGTTGTGTTTTGTTTCATTCACACAAACCCTGCGTATTTAAGCTGTTTTTTTCTCTAAAACCGACACCCCGTTCCACCTTGTGATGTCATGTGGTAATACAGGAAGTGCTCCGCTGTGTTTGCCGAAGACCTTTTTGCTGTTTTAAAGCCTCGGACTGGAACATGCCTTAAGTTTAAACGTGACCACTTATCAATTTGAAATGTGTATTTTGTCTACACATGTGCATTCAATTCAACACCTTCAGTAGAATCATTTGGATGATTTCAACTCTGGAATCGCCCATCTCTACTCAACGAAACGTAAAAGGAGCTGTTAACTAGACAGACTAATACTGCGGGTTTACTCAAATATATGTGAATGAAACAAAACACAACTCCAAGTATGTTTTTGAGGATTATAACATGACTTAAAGCTCACAAGACTCTACTTTGTGTAATATAGTACCTTTAAACTATTTATTTAACTGTATATGTACCCTTCACTCTACAAAAGAACTTGGTCCGAGCAAGAGTAGAACCTCGGACCTTCGGGTTGGTGGAAAAGTGTTCTAACCTCTGAGCCTCTGTCGCCTAATTTATTCATATTCATAAGCGATTTTTTCAGCTGTATGTACCCTGCACTCTAACGGTTTTTTAAAAAAGCACTGACCCTGTGTGTCCAGAGCCTTAACCTACAGCTAGAGGAAACATACAAGTGTGTCTCATTCTCAGTATATGGACAGAATGAGGCTCATGTGGGGCTCATTCAGATTTTTGATTGGATGATCATCTTGAGAACCTCAAACTCTCATAACATAAAAAACTGTCAACACGTCCGATGTTAAAAGCTATATTTGATTTCAACATGTTTACTGCATATCTTAGGACACAGATCGGTCACGTTTATAGACTTTAAAATCAATATCTTACATATGTATCGTACCTTTAATATAGATAGGAGCCAGCTAAAATAAATACAGTTAAAATGCAGATTTGTATTATAGCGAGTTCTAAGGTCTAGGCACCAATAGAAATAATCAGGTTCAACATTTGTGTATTTACCTTTTAATAACACAAAAGTATCAAAAATCAGATATTAATCGATGATAAAACTAGAACTGAAACTAGATAGTCACTTGAGCAGGTATCGATACTAAAAAAAGTCACATTCACACAACAGAAATTAGCCTTTTCTGAATATCTTTAGGTTGATCTTGAGCTGTATCAGAACAAGTATAAGACACATAGACTAGTATACACCCATGGACCACTATGAAACCTACCTGGACACTGAAGATTACACGGATATAAGGCCACATGGTAATATAAAAGAAATTACTACCATTTAATGTTGAAAATCACGTTATATTGTCTAAAGAAAGAGTGTTTTTTCTTATCATTGTGGTATTGGAGTCGGTATCGAGTCTATTCCAAGTTCAAATCATGGGTCATAAATGCAAAAAAGTTCAAAAATACAGTGTAACTTAAAAAAAAAAAAAAAAAAAGACATGTAAATGAAACTGGAGCTGGTCTAAATTTGAATTAAAGAAAACAAACCATTAGCTGCCGTGTATGGGAGGGGCTTGGATTGCTATAAATTCATGTTGTATTATTAGTCTGGGATTCTGAATCGGTGATGACCACGGGCCCGCGGGTTGCCAGGTTTATTTCTGTTATGCAATTACTGCTCATCCAGGCAATTTGTCGTGCAGTGAAATAGGCCAGCTCAGAGTGTTCCAAATGCGACTGTCTTATAGGACCTAAGTGCGTCCGCGGTTTGATCCGAAAGTACACAACTCCCATTTTATGTCAGAGTCTTACATCCTATCCCCCTGCCATCTCGGACGATTGAAAACGTAACTTTCAAAGAGCCGTTGGCGTAAGTCCCAGATCTCGAAGTGAGCAAAACAAACTGATGTCTTTGTTTCACCGTGCTGACACAGAGAGGAAAAAGGGAAAGAGAAGGGAAAGAAAAGTAGAGCTCCCCTACTTTGAGGAAAAACAAAACGGGATTATACAGGAGTGTAGTGGACGTAGTTAACCCGCCAAGCCTCCGCCGCCTTCCATTTTCGAAGTTAGCAAGGGCACGATTTCGCTCAACCAGCTCCAATTAACGTTCTGTTGTAAAAATGGTGGCTCTTCTCGCTGTCAGACTCGTCATTATTCCTTAATGTGTTCATATTAACCCGCTCCGCATGATCCTGGGGTTTTGTAGATAAATAAAGTTTAAAGGGCCCATATTATCCTCTTCTCTGATCCATGTTATAATGCTGTTAAAGTTGTGAGAGTCGTGTTTCGTTTCATTCACACGTTTCTCTCTACAGATCCTGCATATTTAGGCTGAGTTCTTCTCTCAAACTGCTCCACCTTGTGATGTAATGTGGTAATACAGGAAGTGATTTTAAGCTCCATACCCCTTTACTAGAATCATTTGGATTTTCAGCCTTGGAACTGACAATCTCTACTGAACAAAAGGTCAGAGATAGCTATTAACTTAAAAAACAAACTGATTTCATGACATCACAAGGTGGAACAGAGCATTTTGGGCGTTGGAGATGTACACAGACTAATAAGAAAGGGTTACTCAAACATGTGTGAATGAAGAGGTGACAGGGACCTAACACATGACAGTACAGAGAATAAAGATCTACAGTTACGAGGAACATGACACTTTCCCAGAGCCGAGGGTCAGCTCTGCACAGCGCGGTTCACCCTGGTTCCACTGCAGGGTCAGAAGGTCACGGCATCACAGAAGGACCACGCAATCTGTGCTGGGTGTTTAAATAAAAACACTTTCTGTCGTAATATGCTATCATGTTGAAAGTCATTCAAGCTGGCAATGTTTTTTATGAACACAGCTGTGGTTAAACACAACATCTTGTTAGTTTTCACTTTCCGGCTTGATTAAAACTACCATCAGTAAGTTTATTTGATTTTTTGTTACCAGCAGATGGCAGATATGAAACCTGCTCCCCTCCCTTCATCTGGCCCCTCCCCCTCCCCTCACCTGGTCTTTGGCTGTGTCTCAATTCGCTACATGCACCGTTCGATGTTCTGTTCAAAGTGCAGGTCGAAGTACATGCCCGACTTAAATGCGCACTTTGGTGAATTTTTGGTGAATTGAGACACGGCCTTAGCGCAGCCTCACCTGTCCTCTCTTGTCTTCTTCTGTCAGACCAAAGATGGCGCACTGTCAGACAGCAGTAATCAGAATCAGAATCAGAATCAGAATCAGAATCAGAAGACTTTTATTGCCATTGTCAGTGAACACAGCTCACAAACTAGGAACTTTCTTTGATGATAAAGTGCAAGATAAAAACACTGAATAAATACAAATAAGGGCATGCATAAAGTTAAAAGAAAAAGAGGTAACACTTTATAATAACTATAGCCTATTTAGCCTTAATAAAGCATGAACAAACACTTAATAATGAACAAACACTGAATTAATAATGAACAAACTCTTAATCAATAATGAAGAAACACTTAATTAATGATTCATGCTTAATAACGACTTAATTACAACCTTAATTAACACTGAATTAGCAATTAATTGGCCTGTGTTGTGTACAGTTACTCATACTTATTTCACACTTAGCTACTCCTTAAATAAGCATTTACAAATGGTTAGTTAAGTATTAACTCAAACACTTGTTAATGAAGTGTTAATTAAGGCCGTAATTAAATAGTTATTAAGCATGACTCATTGTTAATTAAGTGTTTGTTCATTATTAATTAAGTGTCCATGTTTTATTAAGGCTAAAGAGGCTATAGTTATTATAAAGTGTTACCGAAAAAGATATGCTTAAAGATAAAATAAATAAAATACTTAGAGGTAAATATATACAACAGCAACATCAGAATAACAGTGCAAACATGGCGTCGTAAGGTGACCAGTATCATTATTATTATTATTATCATTATTATTATTTTATATATATATTATTATCTCGTGGGGATATGTGAGAATACAACAGGGCTAGGTCGGCCGGTATAATTACAAATGGTAGCTTTAAAGACGACATATTATGCTTCTGTCTGCTATATAGTTATTATGTACGACAGCCGCAGATCATTATTTTATATTTGGGACATTTTAAATGGCAGAAACAACAACAGTAACTTCAGCTGAAAACGGCAGAGCGGATTTCCACCTGCCGCTTTACGGTAAGTGCCAGTCTGTGAGACCATGCTGACGACTCCGCCTGTGGATAACTGACGTCTATGCAGAGCGGTGGATGTGGGGACCATTTTAAAAGCTAAAACCTGCAGACTGTAGTTTTTGTTGGTAATTTTAGTTTTCAGATATTTTAAGACCTGGGGATATAGTTCACTGATTAAAACATCACACTTAAAAATTTCCAGTTGGGCACTAGATTCTCCCAAATTGGACATCTGCTTGGACATATGGTTCATTCAAATTTAATCCACCACCAAATGTGCACAAATGTGGGACTCATTCCCAAAAAAATCTTGTTTTATCAGTGTGTTAAAAGGAAAAGAAAGACTGAACTAAACCATGACATCAGCTTTTTTTTTTTTCGAGCTTTTCTTTCCAGGCACAGAGACAGTGAGCCTCTCTTATTCTCAGCGGCGTCTTGGGCATGTGTCGCAATCCTGCAGTGATGTCATCTTCGCAAGACAGAGGGGCGGGATCACATGGCAGAGGTCGAAGGTGAGCGCCATACCAGACTCGGTGTCGGAGTGTGGCCTTCGTGTCAGCTGGTGTTATCCTGTTGTTTGTTACACGGGCTCCTGTGCGACCTACAGGACACAGCGCTGATGTGTGAGGTCATGTGGGATCAGTGTCAGCCAATCAGGCGTCAGGATGGAAACGTAGGCGTAGGTGGAAACTTAGATGAGACCCAAACATCATCAGAATGTGGCATGTGTCAGGTCTCATTCTTTACATTTTTAGACCAAAATATGACACATTAATACAGTATGAACATCGGTGCGGTTTGCCTTGGACACACACTTCCGAATGTGAATCTGGTCATTATAAAAAAAAAAAAAAAAAAAACGAAATGATACACAGAGATGTTAGTCAAGACAATAAAGGGGTTTCACTCAGGTTTTAGAAATTAACCATCTGCTCGCTCAATTTTACGTTTCAAACTGTGCTATGTAAGTTCTCTGGTGGAGGGTTTGCTACCTGCCTGGAAAATACCTCAGTATGGCATTAAGTTATCTCCATTAAACAAGCGAGTGATGCCGCCAGGTCAATTTACACGTCAGATCTATGTAGCCCCCTCACCCATCAACCCCTTAAAAACATACTTCAGAATATTCTCCATGGAGATAGATACGTTTTATGTCACACCGCAGAAGGTTACAGCCAAAGGAGCAACATTTCCATAGAAACGAGCAGGAAGTGGTCCTCCTCCAGGTCACATAAGAGTCAGGTTTATGGAGATGCAAGCCTGCTCACAGTAAGGACATGTGTTTTTCTTTTTTCCATGGTTTTCACTGCAATTATAGTCTGTTTATTTAAAAAAAAAAAAAAGTTACATACTGTGGCTTTAAACAAACTAGAAGAACAAAAATACAGAAATCAGAGAACATTTCTGAATGAGCTCATCTTCAGATATCTGTGTGAGTTGAAACAGGTTAAAAATAGCCTCATAGCGCTCACGATGTGCTCACACATCAGCACATGATCCATATCACAGTTATGCCGACGATGATGAGCTCACCATCCTCCAATCAGAGGCCAGCATTCCAACATCAAATGAGTCATAAAAACTGAAGCATGTTTATGGTTACTTTAAAATTTACTGCTGCCTGTGAATCTCACATACATCCAACTGTTTCCCAGCTCATGGAATATAATCCAGCACATGACAATATCTCTAAAACAGGCCAGTCATGCGGTCATGTGACGTCTGCTGCCCTGTCTGTCTGTCCGTCTGTTGCTGACCAGGAAGACGCACTTCTGTAATAAGATCTCTCTACAAGTTCTTGTCTAGAACTGTGTCAGCAGGGTCTCTGTCCTAATGCCCTTCCACTGCATATTTTATTTTAGTTAAATAAAGCAAAATGATTACCAGTGTTATTTTCTTCAGCTTTTTAGCTAAATACAAAAAGAACATAGGATGGAGCAAGATTATATAAGGCATCTCCATGTGTCTCGGACCTTGAGGGCACAAGTTCCCAAATACTGGTATCCAATATCTGAGTGCATGAGACTTATGACAATTATTGCTGTGAATGTCAATTACATGCATCATATTTTCATTACAAATATACCATGTCTACAGATATACAAGAGAGTCAGAGTAGGAGGTAGAGCTTCTGTGGACTCCATCTCAGAGTCAAACCAGTTCAGAGCATGGTACCCGGCTCGACTGATGATATGTGTAGCGGTCTGCATTGAGTCCTCAGTCTGGGACGGCTCTTGCTGAAAACAATCGAATCAGAACCAGTGATCGGAGGGTGCCACAACAGTGGAACGAGCTGAGGAGTCATTTGGTAAATCTAGAAAAAAAAACGTGCTTCCCTCTGAATGCTTTTAACATACACTGCCTGGACAAAAAAAAAAAAGTTGGCACAAAAAAAAAATTCACACACTACATATTTTGTTTGACCGCCTTTAGCTTTGATTAAGGCACATTCACTGTGGCATTGTTTCGATTTCGCTTCTGCAGTATCACAAGATTTATTTCCATCCAGTGTTGCATACATATTTTCACCAAGATCTTACATTGATGATGGTCGAGTCTGACGCTGCACAAAGTCTTCTCCAGCACATCCCAAAGATTCTCAGTAGGGTTATGGTCTGGACTCTGTGGTGGACAATCCATGTGTGAAAATGATGTCTCATGCTCCTGAACCACTCTTTCACAATTTGAGCTCAATGAATCCTGGCATTGTCATCTTGGAAGAAAAAAATCATTGATGGAATAACCTCGTCATTCAGTATATTCAGGTCGTCGTCTGACCTCATTCTTTGAGCACAGACTGTTGCTGAACCTAGACCTGACCAACTGGAGGAGGCTCATACCTATTTGCTTAGTTAAATCCAGGTGGCGACTTTTTTTTGGCCAGGCAGAGTATAAATAGTAAAATAGGCAAAAGTGCATTTGTTGGCGTCGCCATGTTTGTTTTGGTTCTACAATGGTGCCCTGTGATTGGTCAGTGGCTCTATCAGTGGTGAACACTTCAGTTGGAGCCTAACAATGGATTGTCAAGAGTTTGCAAACTCACAAAAATTGTGAGAATTAATCTTGCTGGCAAGATTAAGAGTACTGGGGACAAACTTCTCAGAACTTGACAACAGTCATAGATCAGTCTGGAAAGGAAAGAAAACAGAACATTAGCTGATTTTGTTCAAACACTATTTACCATTTATATCTGAAGGGTAAACCTCTATGAAGGTGAAAGAATGTACATGGTATATTTCTGTCTATACAAACTGTCATAAAAGCACATAGAGCCTAAGAAGATGCACAATATAAATCTTATCATGAACTTTATAATGAAAGATCACCTCCTGATACTTCCACACTTCAAGAGCCGCCTGATTCTGAACAGTGAGTGAAAAACATGTTTCACATCTCTCCTTTCTCACTCTGATGTTGAACTATGAGAACATCTGGGATGGGATGGGTCTGGGATAGTCAGTTGTTTCCTCGTGGAAATCTAAATGTTTTCCATTCTGATCATGATCCCTGTGATTACTCACATCAGATTTTGCTATTTGCATGTCATTTAAATAATCTTAAAGGTCGAAAATCAGATAGTAATCAGATTTTGGTGTGCGTGTAAACACAGCTGCAGCACATCCAGAACACTGCTGCTCGGGTCCTGGAAGTAGAAGTAGTAGAAGTCCTGTGCTCAGGTCTCTGCACTGGCATCTGTGGCTCAGAGAATAAACTTTAAAGCAGCTCTGCATGTGAACAAGTTGCTTTATGGACCAGCACCAAAGAACATCTCCCACATGTTGGTGCCATATGAACCATCTCACACTCTGAGGACTTCAGGAATCGAACTCCTGGTTTAGTCCTGGCGTTTCAGTTTTCTGCAGCTAAAACCTGGAATAGTCTTCCTGAAGATGTGAGACAGACCTCTACTTTGACAATGTTTTAATCCAGGCTCCAAATGTTTCTGTTTAGCTGTGCATATGACTGAAATGTTTTTATTCTGCACTCTTCTTCTCTTCGAATATAAATGTTATTATGACTATTTATGTTTTGATTTGTTTGTATTGTGATTTGAATGTTTTTCTTATTCTGTAAAGCACTTTGAGTTACTTGTCTTGACTTGACTAAACTTGTCTTGACTTGCCACAGCTACTGATGGTTGCTTCTCAATGGTTCTCACCCAATGCTTTCTAAAATGTGTGGCCAATATAATTTAGTCTCTTCTATTTTCAGAATTTGCTACTTTTACATTATGGGGCAAAATGCCTTTTCCCAAACTAGAAGAAATAAAAAGCAGATACAGGCACAAGGTGGAACAGAGTGTTTTCTGTTTGAGAGAAGAACTCAGCCTAAATATGGAGGATTTTTGGTGTTAAACTTGTGAATGAAACAAAAGGTTAGCCCTAGTTCTTCATGCAGACATTGTTTGGCTCCAGATGAACTTTTCTTAACTGTAAATGTATTCTTTATAGGCCTCGTATTTATGACAGACATGCTACAAAACCCTGGAAAGTCCACACCCTCCTCAGCGGTAGAGCTCAAAGTCACCACTGCAATTCGCCCGTCTTTGCTCGACTTTGACTCAAACTGAACTTGCGCTGTGTGAGCTGACGCTAGTCCAGTTCCTCTCACGGTGGACTCCAGGCAGACCACTATTTGGAGCTATGACCTTGTGACTGAAATAGACAGAAAGGGGTAAAATGATTTTGACTGGTTTTCGTTCCAGCTTAGGGCCAATCAGAAAACTCTCTCACAGAAAGAAAGAAAAAACGTGTTTGGATATTACCCTTGAGAATTACGCAACTAACATTCAGAACATTTTCTACATTCAAGGTCGTATTTGTGAGCAGACCAAAATTTGCATTGCATTAGCTCATTGCAATCCAGCTGGTCAAATATCGAATTTCTATTTTGGACTTTACAGAACACATCGCACATGAGCTGTCTGCGTGGATTACTCACCCCTGATTGTATACTTCGGTTCTGCTACTTCAAGCGCTAACTCCTGAAATTTAAAGCCAAATTTATCACCTTCTCAAAAACCAAACCAAACAACATGTGTTTTAAAGCTCAAGGTTAAACGTTATTCAATTCTTCACTGCAGAAATGTACCAGGTTTATTCTTGGAGGGCCGGTACCAAGTATTTTACCATATATATGTGCAAAAAGTGTCTTACCCCAGTGCAGTTATATTGCATAAACAGCTCTTAAGGTCAAAATAAGTCCACTGTGTACACCTGCTGTCTGCATCTAATTACAAAGCGTTTTATCGTCCGAAAAGTTGATAGCTTAAGTCTGGTTTCTGAAAGTTGTGAAAGACATTTACAAACTAATTAATCATTAATGGGGGAACAGTACCTCTGTTTGTTTTGTAGAGTGTTTGTCCACTGACCCACAGGTTGGCGGTGCGATTCCAGGTCCCACAGATGATGATGTGATGTTGTTGTTGTGTCCTTGGGCAAGACACTTAATCCACTTCACTCCCAGTGTCTTTGTATCCTGCTGTGTGAATGTGTGTGTGAATGGGTAAGTGGTTCCTTGATGTGAAGCGCTTTGAGTGACTTGAAGGTGTGACCATTTACCATTAACAGTTATTAATAAGTAGGCGCTCTGAATGTATTCGGTAAAGATTAACTACAACCCACTACAAACTATTTGAAATGAAGTACATTTTCACATTTCAAGACAGTAAAAAATAGATACAGAGCCTTTTTATTGTATCTTTTTGAAATGCATGTTGACCTAATTGACTTGAACTTATTATTATTATTTTATTTATTATTGGTTTATGTAGTTCTGCATTAATTTGATTTGAGAAATTATCTCTGCCAAAAAAATTAACTAGCAGCAAAAATCTGCACTTTTATTTCAGTTTGTACTTTGGATGGGTCCTACCTACTTTTCTGTCGCATATGATTAATTGAAATATATGAATGAAGTTAATGATTCTGGCGAGTGCATTTAGAAGAGGTCACATTGTGCTGCTAAGTTTGGAACTAAGGCAGAAAAAAAACTTTGCTCACTACTTTTTTCACATTAATCAACAGCGATTTTAGAATTCACTTGTTAAAAAAACAAATCAAAATCATAAATAAATCACTGACGCCAACCAAAGACCCAAGCAAAGACTGAACCAAAGACCCAACCAAAGACACAACCAAAGACCTAACTAAAGACCCAATCAAAGACCCAACCAAAGACCCAACCAAAGACTCAAGCAAAGACCCAACCAAAGACCCAACCAAAGACCCAACCAAAGACCCAAGCAAAGACCCAAGCAAAGACCCAACCAAAGACCCAACCAAAGACTCAAGCAAAGACCTAAGCCAAGCCCCAACCAAAGACCCGACCAAAGACCCAACCAAAGACCCAACCAAAGACCCAACCAAAGACCCAACCAAAGACCCAACCAAAGACCCAACCAAAGACCCAACCAAAGACCCAACCAAAGACCCAACCAAAGACTCAACCAAAGACCCAACCAAAGACTCAAGCAAAGAGCTAAGCCAAGCCAAAGACCCGACCAAAGACCTGAACAAAAACCCAACCAAAGACCCAAGCCAAGACCCAACCAAGGACCAGGACAAAGACTCAACCAATGACTCAACACAAGACCTAAGCAAAAACCCAACCAAAGACCCAACCAAGTACCTAAGCAAAGACCCAAGCGAAGACCCAAGTGAACACCCAAGCGAAGACCCAAGAGAAGACCCAAGTGAAGATCTAAAAGAAGACCCAACCGAAGACCCAACCAAGTCTTGACCTGCATTCAAATTCAGTTAACTTAACTTGGAATCTTAAGTCTGTCTAACTCCCAAGCCCTTGTTGTTGTGGGTTATGATAAAAGAAGATTTTAGAACTACTAAGTGTAGCTTACTACTTTGGGTTCATTCATGAACATGATGGGGGTGTGGTGACCAGCCACATTTGGACCATGGGCCACAGTTTGTCCATCATTTATCTGAAGAAACTGTATAATAGTGATGGGACTCTCTGCTCCTTTGTGGAATCTAAATCTTTTGGATCCATTCTCTTCAAAGAGCTGTTCAAAACACTGACTCTTTTGCTATTTATTGATATGACAGAATCCAATATAAGACCTAATTTTATGTACAAACTAATCACAGAGAGAAATGACCAAGGTGTAAATGTGTTTAAAATGGTTCAAACTGAGAGTGGGAGTGTGTTTACAAAGCTGCACAAATTTTTCGCTCGTGTCTGCTCTGCTTCTGTGCTGATTCTCGTGTCGATTCAGTGTTAACAAGTTTAATAATGCATACAAATTGGAAAGAAAAAGATTTGGTGCTTTTAAAAATGAGATCTGGATCCAATCGTTCACGTCAAAGTACCATTCAAAAGACCTGGATCATCACTACTGCACATAGAAGCATGTTCATTTTCTACTCTCGCTCTCTAGAACACAAAACATTACAAGAGAACCATCTTTGTTAAACCACCCACGCATTAAACCAAGCACATATTTCTGGTTTATTTCTGCCCCCTGATGAAGTGGGTGACTGCCCTGATGACAGCCCCACGTTGCCATCAGAAGCGGTCATGTCGTGTTTTAGCCATGAGGTCCTGGCACCAGCGTGGAGCTCCAGAGAAAGTCCCCTGTGCCTCATATAGCCCCCGCACCTTCCCCTCACACTCTGGATGTATACGGCTCAGTGTTAGTCAGCAGTGCGAGTGAGAAGGCGATGCTAGCTCTAAGTGCGAGACGAGCTCTTGTGAGGCAGCGCTCATGGGGCCTGAGGGACACAGCCTGCTATTCTCACTCTACAAATATAGTCTGTTTTGGTGGAGCCTCTGGTGAGAAAGCAAATGTGATTATCAAACAGAGAATATCGCGCTAAATTGAGGCTTTGTGTTGTAAAGTTTTTATATTACGGAAAATGGGCGAGCATTTTAACACTGTATTAGTTGAGCTTCATTTGTTTCTGACAGTAGAATATAGAACCATAAACTGTCTAAAGAAGTGGGCTAAGTGCTAACATCACCCATAGCGTTCAGCTCCAGTCAAATGAAACTCATCAAAGCTCGCAGTTATAGGGACGAATTTTTGAGCCGAATTTCCATATTTGGAATTCCAGCCGCGAGTATCCTAGCAACCAAAGAGCCAATCTGGAGTGAAGCTGTTGAAGGTAACGCCTCTTCCTGTCTGCATTGCTGTTTTGGCAGGGACTGAGTGCTTAGCAACGCTGTCAATTGCTAACGCTAGCAGAAGAGACCTCAGGGAAAGAAGGTGATATCTTGAGTTATGGACACAATAGCGAAATAAAAACACCGGGGTCATGTAGAGTGTGTTGATACGAACATTTAAAGACCAAAATGATGAGCCTGGCAGCAGCAGTTAAGGGGGAAAGGGGCGACAGTTTTCCAATGTAAAGTGAATTGGAGCCAGAGTCAATGGAAGTGCACCCATGATCACTTCTTATTTGGAACGTGGCGACTGGCAGGTTAGCTATGCCCAGTCATATATACAGTCTAAGTATAGAACACACTTAAATAATTGCTTTAATTGACAACTAAATGGAAAAAAAGCATTAACTGACTTGCTCTCACCGACTGAAGCCCGTTGGAGATGAGGCCAATGCACTCAGGTCACGCTCTGATCACAGAGTACTCACTTTTTGAGGTCTCTGCATCAGATCCTGCTAATCTGCTAATTGTTCCTCGCACTCGTTTCGGGACCAGAGGAGACTGCTCCTTCCAGGCTGTTCCTCTCAGACTCTGGAACGACCTCCCTCTCTCCTTGCGTTCACTGGAGTCTGATGACGCCTTCAAAAGCCGACTCAAAACACCGTTATTTGGTCAAGCGGTTTAAGGTGCAGTAGTTTTCTAGGAGTTGCTATGACCACCATATTGTCGTATTCGCTCTGTTTTAATTGTGTGCTATTTTTATGAGTTTTCACTTCTTGTTGTGAAGCGCTTTGTGACTTTCTTGTCTGCGCAAGGTGCTATATAAATAAACTTTGCTTGCTTGAAGAGTACTTAGTTTGTGTCCATAATTGGTCCTAAAAGGTATTCATTCAAGCCTTCACTGCTCAAATCTTCTCGCAGAACCGAAAAATAAGAGAAAATACCACAATAGTACAAAGAAAAAGTCCCCAACATAAATACTGACCCCAAAACATGACTGTTCTGTCTCATTTACCAAAAGATGAGTGGATATAGTTATCATAGCAGGCCTTTACAGCATCAGTTATTCAGTATTCAAACAGAGACTCACTCGTCACTCGTTTGAGAGAAGGACATCCACCCTGTACAGTTTGGAAGCCCCTAAAGTTCACGTGCAGTAGATACCAATTTGATTATCTACCCCAAAGGAATACATCATTGGATTGAGCCATAACCAAAACAGTCCCCTTGCAGAATTCCTTCTCTAGAAATATAGCTCTAATATTAGCCCCGTAAATCCGACTCTCACCCAGTGTCCCGGTTGAGGGGCATGGGGGGGAGGGAGGGGCGGGTGCAGAGGGGGAGAGGGAAGCAGTGGGGTGGGTGCAGAGGGGGCAGAGCCATTACAGTCGCTCACCAGTGTTTACGAGTGTGTCATCGTCCAGAGATAATCCCTCAGTCACAGACACACAGCCCGCAGTCGTAACTCAAGGCACGGTTAGCGCCTGACGCCAGACCATCTATCTGCCCGAAAGAGCTGTGAGTCTGACAGCAGGAAGTGTGAGCGCATGAATGGACCAGAAGAGATTTATCATTATTTATTTATACCGGGAGAGCCCCAATTAGAGTTGCATGAGTGCTCTGTTCAAATACAGAACAAGACAAACAGAAACAAAAAATAATAACTGTATCGGTCTATTTAAAACATTAAAAACAGGAGCAGGTGTGAGTATAAATTTTTATCACCAGATTGTTAAAGTGCATTTGTGCAACCAATCTATCCAATGAGACGGGTGAGAGATGAGTTTAAAAGCAAAACTATTATAATTACTGTTTTTTTTTTGAAAGAGCCTGATATATTGATGAAAGTGTCGTATTGTAATGGCCTTTGGAATCCTACCACAAGGTTCATGTCGTATTGTGCAGGACAGTACTGTGGCTCTCCAGTTTCCCCCATCAACCCAAAACATGCACAGCACAGTAGATCAAACCCTCCGCTAAGGTAGTCCTGACCAAGACTAGCTCAAGATTTGGAGATGGGCTCCAGGGCATGGCCACAACAGGTGGCCTCCAGTGACGTGCGGTGAGGTTTGTGGCTGGTGAGGCACTGATGTCGTCACAATCAGATTTACAAACATATAAACCAGGTGTCAGTACATTTGGCCCTGGGACAATTTTTCTCCCAGTGACTTGGGGCCAGAATAAAAAAGAATTTCAAAATAAGAGTTCTGAAGTCCATATGAAATAGCTCTAATAAAAAGCTGGTTTTGTATTGTTTTTTTTTTTTTATAACCTTATTCTGCTTCCCCAATTTTCAATGGATTGAAGTAATTAAATTTCTTACCATTTCGTACCACTCTGTTTGAAAAGAGTGAGTCTTTTAGCTCCTTTAACATTGGTCTTCCTTTAATTATAACCTCCTGCTTGGACCCAAAGCCCAGTTTAGAAAACTGCTTGAGCTTTAATATGTATCTTTCTCCGTTTAAAAAGTAGGGCCACACATGAAGAAAAAAGTGAATTGTGAAAGTTGACTTACTAACTCTAAATTGTAGTTTGCGGCCCCTATTCTGCGGGAGTTACAAGAATCCCTGGGCTCATGAGTGCCCCCTAACACGAGGCAGGGTAACTGCGAGCCTCAGAAAATAACTTTATAGTACAAATCATTGGATAAATATAACCATTTCATCTTTTTTTTCTCTGTGATGACAGTGCCTCACCTGACTGCACGTCACTGGTGGCCTCAGTGTCATTGGCTGAAGGATGAGTCAAATACAGGGAATGAATTTCTCAAACAAGGGGTCAAGAAAGTACACTTAACTTTATAGATGCTTTACCTGATTTACCTGATTTCTTCAGACATGAAAAACAAAATTAGATCATTTGAAACAGTTTGCAGTGGTCCACACGTACTCCTTACTTATCATGGCCAATCAAAACGTCTAAATTGTTCACCACGATGTGTTTATAAGCACTTTTCACAGAGGCTAGAGTGGAGTTTTGCCGTCATGGTAATAACAACAACTAGCATGCTAACCACACACTTCCTGATTCTCTGACAAGAAAATGCTTTGTAATTAGACGCAGACAGTAGCCCTCACAACGGACTTATTTTGAATCAAGAGCTGCTCATACAATATATCTGCACTGGGGCAAGACAAGTTCTGCTCAGTTGCACAAGAAAAAATGTCCACGGTCCCTTTAACCTTTTTTGCTCAATGGTTTTGCACTGATAAATCTCGATAAATGATCATTTCAGGTCAATAAGCGTTAACAATAACAAAACAAAGTAAAAACATGCTCAAAAGCTCTTAGAGTTGATTTTATGAATGTCTCCTTCAGACATTCCCTTCAAAGTATTTACAATATGTTATTTTAGATCGCGCCCATGTCCCATAAAATAGTCTTTGATTTTGTCTGTGAGAAAATGTTCCCTTGTCATTTTCAACAGTTATTTAAATTGTTGCTTTGCTGTTTTTCTTAAAATTAAAGGTGATATATTATCACACACATATATTTTCACACACATACACATACACACACACACACACACACACACACACACCAAACATCTTTATGGATCCACTGGGGGAGAGTCCCATTAAGACTTGAGGTAAGAAAAAAATAAAATAAATAAATAAATAAAAAAGATCAGCTGAAGAATTGGAGAATTCTTCAGGACTGGAGGTGAAACATCTTCAAATCTTTTAGTCATTTTAGGAATTTTTAACCCATCTTGGTCTGGCTCACACCTGCATGCCAAAATGTAGTACATATTTTCACTGTGTTTGCCTGTACATATATGTGCCAAGATGCTTCTGTAAAGAGCAGGATGGTGCATCATGGGATGTCTTGGCTTTGAAGGTTAGTGTGGCCAATACTGTAAGTTGTCTTTAATCTGTGTTTTCACAACAGCAGCGAGGCACTGTCCTCGTACCCGGTTCACTCATGAAGCACGCACCCTTCTCATTTATCCTTTCAGTCAGCAGTGAGAGACAGAGTGCTAATCACTGTCCCGGGGCTGTTAGACCGCTCACTGGGCTGGGACCAGCTACTACTATACATCTGACCCACTGCAGAGAACAGGGGTTTGATAGGATAATTATAGTGTTGTTATACATAGTTTAAGAACAGCAAGTGATAGGCAATCAAAAATGAAGATAAACAAATATTACAAAATAAACACAATGCTGTGAAAGTATAATACAATAAAATAAAATAAAATAAAATAAAATAAAATAAAGGGCTACAGCACTGTTTTGTACAATAAGTGGCTCTGGCTATTATTATGAACAACCATAGACTGTATAAAGAAGTGGACTACAAGTGTGACGCCACCCATAGCATTCAGCTCCAGTCAAATGAAGCATGAACATGAAGTATGAACATTTTAAGACCAAAATTACAAGGTTCACTGCAGCAGTTACAGAGAGAGGGATGACAATTTTTCAATGCAAAGTGAATTGGAGTGGATGGAGTCCATGCTCACTTCCTGTTTGGAATGCAGTGGCTAGCAGGTTAGCTATGTCTATTTATATATGCAGTCAATATGTACAATGCAGCAGATGAACAGGATAAACAGCAGTAAAGTGACTTCAGTGAACCAGGACATGATTCACATTCTGTTACAGAATTGCACATGATGAGTCAGGAGACTGACACATGTTCAGGGTTTTGTTCATTGTAGAGTCTGACAGCAGCAGGAAGGAAAGAGCTCCAGAACCTCAAACAACGAGGGTAGATCAATCTGTCACTGAAGCGGCTCTCCAGAGCAGACGAGGCGTCCTGTAGGGGGCAACACTCATGTCTACTCTGCTGTGGCTCTGCTCTGCATGGACGACAGTATTTTACTGTCTTACTTTATGATAAATATATAGTTTAAAAGAATTTAAAGTATATATTTATCATAAAGTAATTTGTTTAACAAGTTTAAGATATTGGTTTATATTTTATAGTATAATTTAACTCATATAATGTACAACTAACTGGTGAGTTGATAATATGACAAAATTAATTTACTTTACTATGTATTATTTATTATCGAGTCTATGATTGTTAGTTATAGCTTATCCAGAACTGCACATTGTGTGGTCATTTTTAATAAAATAGTAAAGAAGTAAAGAAGGCAGTACCATCCTGAGCACGTGGACTGGTGCCCTCTGAGTCTGGACATTTGATTTGATTTTGTCCAGTGTGAAGTGGTTGACTGCACATTAGGACACTTTTTGAAACCTGTCTGAACAATGGCATCTGGCAGTGCCCGTGGGCCCCAGTGCTGACTTTTACAACGGCCCCTAAGAACATTCAGACCGATTTGTCCTATCACAATTTACTGCCTGCCTTCGATGACATCTCACTGTTTAGCTGCTACGGCTTTAACTGCGGCGTTTACATGTGTTTTACATCGTCAGCAAAGTGGCGAGAGCTCGTGTGTAGTATTAAACGCTGTCAGACCCCACTCTCTGTCCCCGCTCTCTGTCCTCACTCTCTATCCTGTCTTCTCCCCCCGCACCAGGTCCCTCACCTCATTCACAGCGTCCTGACAGCACTACGGTGTTTTGATCTCCAAGAATCGGCTAATGACAGCAGCGATAGAATGTGAAATCAAATAAGAGCTTGTAAAAGTCTACAGTAATGCTAAAGTTTGTGAATTCCCCAGCGGAGGAGGCAGAGCAGGTGGACTGGGGGTGAATGCAGCTAGGAATGAAATGATGCGAAACATACAACTGTGCACCTTTTAGCAGATTACAGCAGTGCAACAAATACGCAACTGAACAATGCTATAACCTTATAAGTGTCATTAAAGTGTGATACTGATTACATGTGTGAGTTTATTTCACCAACATATTTCATTGTTTCTTCACATTTCTCTCACCCCTTGGCTTGAAGCGTGCATCTGAATTTGCTTTGTTTAAAGAGGTGTACAGCCCTTCACTTTAGCCCTATCGCACACTGCTGAAGAGAATTGGGTTACTTTGTCTCTCATGAACACACAAAATGAAGGGAAAGAGCTAAAGCAAAGGGCTAAGGGGTAGAGTTGGGATTAGGTCTAACACGCATATCTGTTATTAGCTAAAATTAGCTTTTTTACTCTATGGTAATTCTCCGTGCTGCCAGTAGATGGAGCCCTACCAGATTCCAGTATGGGGAGTGCCCATGCTGAAAAACACTGCAACATATGGTCATTATTTTAAGTTTAAAGGCCACTGACAAGAATGCATAGTATGTGTTTTTAATATAAGCTTGAACAGTTTTAATATGTGCATTTTAATCACTGCTGCCGTAGCAACACTCACCAAAAAAGATTTAATAAGATCGCATACAGACCTGCTTACTTTGCCACTGACTGACACAACACGACTGGCCCACTCTGAAAACCAGGTCAGTCTGGATGCTGTGTCCAAGATGCACGTGCCACGGGACCCTACCCCCGGGTCCCCTCGTCCTGCCCGCTGTCCAATACACACATCACACACGGGCATCAACACTTCTGTGCCAGCACTAATGAGGCTTAAAAGGGGGCTATTCTTAGGCCCGGTCTTACTAATGAGCTCTTTAAGACAGCGGATATGTGTTTAAATGGACAACAGGTGGGCACTGTTTACCCTACAAATGCATTTATACATAGAACTATATACAGCGACCTCCATATTGTCAGGACATTTTTAGAAGTTATTGGTAAAAGGCCCCGTACTCGATTTTCCCGATGTATCGAATTGAACATAGAGGCTATAGAGGTCAAAATAAGTCAGCTGTGCGCTATCTGCATCTAATAATCAGGAAATGCTAGTTGTTAATAGCTTTACCGAGACTGCAAAACTCCACTCTGATCTATCTGAAAGTTTTGAAAAGTGCTTATAATTTCATCATGGTGAGTAATTAGGATGTTCTGAATGCATAAGGTAAGTAGAGGAATAACTTTGGACCATTGCAGTTCTGTTTTTCATATTTTTTAGGACAAAAAACACAAAAAATCAGGTCTTTAACAACCTAAATAATCCACACACAGAGAAATCAGACAATAATATAGTCTGAGGATGGCACAGACAGTATTGATTATAGGAGTACAGATCTACGTGTTGGTTAAGCAAGGAACTTCTAAGGAACTTTCTAAACTTATAGGTGAGTTCGAGTGGTCATTGTCAAAACTATAAGCAAAGAACTAAGGATCACTTGTAGAATCTCTAGAAAGACCAGGAACTGCAAGTACAGCTGAAGACATGTGCTTGTGTCTGCTATATTTTTGGCCTTTTCAGTCACAATATTGATCTAATACGACTTAATAAAAGAAGCAAATTGGGAGTTAATTGGATCAATGGCGTCTTTAATACAGGAAAAGAAAGATTATTTAAACATCCATCAATCGCTCTGAACCAGGGGTGCCGCCAGATTTTTGGTTAGAGGAGTTTTGGGGGGCTAAGTTCTTCAATGAGGGGGCACACTTAACAGGTTAATTCAGAGTCTCATATGGATGTGAGCACAGACCCTCCCCCTACCATGTTTGTTTTGCTGTTTTAAACAAGCTTAAGTGTAGTTATCGCCTATATGTGATTTGTCTTCACTCTGTAGTTGCCATTTGAACATTTTTGCGTTGTGATTGGATGTGCTGTGAACGTGGGGCGAAAATCTTAGAGGGAGCTTTGAGGTGCATTGGCCATTCTAAGGGAGGCTAAACCACATGTGTCAAACTCAAGGCCCATGGACCAAATGTGGCCCTCCACATCACTTTATGTGGCCCTTGACTAGGTAAATTAAAAAGTATGATGGTCTTAAAATGTCATTTTATCAGGAGATACACAGTTACACAGCCATATTTTTACATCTAGGCAAATGCACATGCAGTATTTGTAACTTTGAATAAGTAGTAAGTACAGAAACAGTTAATTAACAAGTTTAAAAAATAGTTACATTTATTTGGCCCTTTGATGGCAGCCATTTTGCTGATGTGGCCCTTGAAAGGTGAAAATGTGTTTGACACCGCTGCTCTAAATAGTTTAATTTATATTTGATTTTATACCATATTGTAGTTTTTTTATGTAGAAAAAATAGGGGATGAAAAGCAGAGAATGGAGTAAATCGTGTGTGTACATACATGTAGGTCACACATCACGTGCAGCAGTGCGTAGTTAAATCAGCACATCAGAACGCAGCTGCCTTTTGGAGACATGCTACGCCGAGGGGCACGGTGGAGTCTGCGGTTTCATCATGTGATCGCCCTCGTAAAACGCAAGGTCAGAGGTCAAGTGCAGCCAATCTGACACCTGCTCTACTGTACACACTCTTCCCAGAGGCGCACACCCTGTAGCAGCTATATATATATATGCACTGGGTATTTTGATCTGACACGGCCCACGGCAAACCTGTAATCTCACCTAATCTCCAGTGCTGCACGGTATGGGACTGGCAATCCGGGGCACCAGGTTTACTTTTGGTGCCAATCTGAATGTACTCTGCCTGTTGGGGTGGGCGATACCGATACTTTGACAAAATACAGACGATATTTTCTCAATGTTGTCAGACTCAAAGAAATAAATTAGATCCACATTTATTAATTGGCTTGGTTTAAAGATCCTATATTACACAAAATTGTTTTTTTGTGAGCTCTAAGCCATGTAATAATGGTTTTACTGCATCAAAAACAGACCTGGGGTTGTGTTTTGTTTCATTCACACATGTTTGAGTTTACTATTACCTTTATTATTAGTCTGTCTACATCATATACTGTATCTATAAAAATGTACAATGCCACATAGCTAACGCTATCGAGCTTCAATTCGCGTTCTATTGAAAAAGCATTCTGTCGAGCTCATCATTTTAGTCTTGAAATTACTCATATTAGCAAGCTCTAGATCATCCTGGGGTTTTTATTTTGCTATTTTGCCCATAAATCAAGATGTGAGCATTACATTGCTAAGAGATGTTAAAAAGCATTCTGTTGAGCTATGAAATCATTTTGGAGTCCAAATATGAAATTAATCATATGCTCGCCTCGATGAACTGGAGCCAAACACTAGTCTACATCTTTATACAGTCTATGATCACAACTTATAATAGACATATATACAGGTTTGTTAAGTAACCCATCATTAACCATCAAAATAGTTTATCTACTTTATTTTACTTACCAAAAAAATGGAGTTTGGAGTTCTTCAAATGTTTGTTAGTGCAGTTAAATGCTGAACAACCCATGTCAAACAGAAAATTAACCTGACTTTATAAATTTAAAGACTAATCTAACAAATTAAAAAGGACCACAGAAAAACAGGTAAGACACAGCAAGTTAAAGCTGATGCACTCCGAATGAACTTAGCTCTTAACAGTTCACAGTTTTATTACACGTCCTAGTCCAGTCGTCAAAACCTGGAAAGTCATGGTGTCATTGGATAAATGTCATTCAAACCTGTCAAAACTGGGTGACCCATCTGATGGTAGAAGAGGCAGGGAAGCAGAAAGGTCTCACTTGGCTGTCAATCACACCTGTTGGCTAACGCTGGCTGGGATCAACCTCATTATTAATGTTCATATGTTGATTTGCAAACACAATAGCGAAAAAAACAAAAGCAGGATCATGTTTAGTGGGTTAATACAAACATTTTAAGGTCAGAATGATGAGACTGACTGCAGCAGTTACAGAGAGAGGGGTGACAGTTTTTCAATAGAAATCAGTTGCAACCAGAGCTCTTAAGGAACCACTTCACGCTAATGCTCACTTCCTATTTGAAACACAGCAGCAAGCTCGTTAGCTATGTCCATTTAAGTATAATATGTCTATGATCTTGAGCAGCGCCGCGACACTGGTGGTTGGGAAGAAGAGAACATGAAAGGGCAGATGGTTTTGCTGCTGTGGTTTACATGTAATATTCAGTTGAAATATAACCCGTCCAGTTGGTGAGCTCACCCGGTTTTAAGCCCTGCTCCCCGATAAGAACAGCACATTTGTTGGGCTCGTGCCTTGTTTTGGTGGGACCATGCGTGCAGAGCTCTGGATGACAGTAGGGGCACAGCAGCCGGACAGCAGCTGAGTCAAAGGGTTTGTTTCAGGGAGGGAGGGGCCCGCTTCCTTCAGTCACTACATTTACATGCACGCCGGGAAGACTAGAGAACTGGCAGTGGTGGAAAGAGTACTCAAGTAAAAGTACAGTTACTTGGCTAATAATGTACTCAATTACAAGTACTGTGGCTAAAACTGTAGGCTACATAAAGGGCCCATATTAGGCTATATTCTGATCTGTTATAATGTTGTTTCCTCGTCACAAACAGACCTGGAGTTGTGTTTTGTTTCATTCACACGTGTTTAACACACAAACCCTGTATATTTAAGATGAGTTCTTCCACCTTGTGATGTCACGTGGTAATACAGGAAGTGCTCCACTGTGTTTTTAACCTCTTGAGATCTGGCGTCCTCATATGTGGACATCACATTTTGGGTTGTTTAGGCCACAATGCAAATTTTTAGAAGAAGAAGCACAGCATACAAGAACAGCAACAATGCAAAAATGTTCAATTTTGAATATTTTTAAGAGTTTAGAATGTTTAGAATATATATATATTTTTTATTGTTATTTATTTATTTATGTTTGTTTGTTTTTTTCTTGCACGTCTTAGCAGCTCTTCAAATTAGCCACATTGTTCCAAGAGAAACAGGTCTTTTTACTCAGGACAAATGTTGCTGTGTTCAGCACTTAATAAATAGTTTTTGCAAATCATTATTCAAATGTTCTATTAAAATGATTGAAGTGTAGAATGGATGTCCTCATATGTGGACTTTATTTTTCTCAGAAACTGCATAATGTAAAAAGATAATTCTTTGTTTTTACACTCATCGGGTCCCAATCAACCCAAATAACAAAGTCGTTTCTAGCATAGTTACTATGCTAGTAAAGAGGGGGTATTTTAGTTCTATGGGGTGTTAACTGCTAACACATAACATAGTTGGATCAGCATGTTACCTTTTATTGTTTTGAAAGTGCTACATCCGCAGTGCTATAACATGTTTTATTAGCTCCACTGCCGTCTTCGATGCTCTGAATGCCCCCTCGCTTTGCTCTCCATGCTAAGTCACTCCCCCTTCAGAGCACTGTCACAACACAATCAACGTGCATCCCATTAATGAAACTGTTCCACATCGCGTCAGGGTTGTCAAGTTGTTGTGTAGACTTCATGTTTTTTGTACATTTCTGGAGAATTGTCATGTGGGAGCATGGGTGACGTAGGCTTGTGGGCGGAGCATTGGACAGATTCTCACAGCTAACCATACGGAGGGTTTGAATAGTAGCCAAGAGAGATCGCTAAAGTACTCAAGCATACATGGATGACATATAAAACCTCATATTTCTGATGAGAGGACATGGCAGAAAGCTACAAAAGCATAATGCCCCCTCTTAAAAGATTAAATATACTTCACTGTAGAATAACTTTATTTTAGCCACGCAGCTATTTCGACACATGCACAAACAAGGCTGCACTACACTGTCTAATAAAGTGGACTTATTCCAGACTTAACCCCGCTTTGGCAGTGGGACACATATAGAGCACATCTTGACCATGCTCGCTCCAGTTTAGCTCCGATCTGCTCTTCGTCTTTACCCTTGAACTTGGAGCCCTCAAGGTCGGTGCCTGCGGCCGGTCCAGCCCTCCACCTGTTCCCCGGGTTCTTAGCATTTCTTTGGGCATATGCGAGTGAAAGTCTGTATCCACACAAACGCGCCTGGACTGTTGTCTTGGAGCTTTTTTAAAACCGGACGGGATTATTCAGAGTATGACAGCAGCTAATGTTCATCTGTGGTAATGAATGTCAGTGAAGGGCATGACATGTTTTTGTTGCTCAACTGTGTTCTAATTATAATGGTCGGCAAGTTGACCCAATTTGCCACTGTTAGTGTGACCATGACATGAGATCAGGAAGTGAGTTGTTAGCATGCTAGTCATTGTTGGCAAATCTCAGCTCTCGTTTGTTGTAAAAAGCGCTTATAAATTCACTGTGAATAGTTAGGAAGCTAGGAATGTGTTCGGAAAGAAAGGAATAGTTTTTTTTTTCTTTTTTTAAGACAGAAAAAATATGATACGCTGCATTTAATGTAAAAAAAATAAAAATATTCTGGTCACTTTAAGGTGCACTAAGTAACTCTGGTGGAGAGAGTTGAGGCATGGTGCAAAAAGGTTCCTGAAAGGTGAAGGATGGGTCAAATGCAGAGGACACATTTTCCTATGGAGATAATAAAACGCCCACTAAGTTTCTCTTGCATTTAACCAACTACAGTGTTTAACATTAATTGCTTAAAATATCTTGAAAAACATGCATTCTTATTGTGACTCTCCACAGAGGTGAGCTGTACCTCGACCTGGTGGGTATGAGCTGCTAAACTATTAAAAGAATCCCATGCATTTCAGAACATGTTTGTAGATCTAACCCAAGCCTAATTTGGAAAAAAAAAAGTCATAGAATTGTGGAAATTGTAAGTTTTGGGGACATGTTTACACTTTTTAGCAGGCCATATAAAACTCAATCTAACTTTGGGTGTACATCCATGTTTTATTAAAGACCTCAGCATTCCGAAGGTCTCTGTCCACGCCTTGTTGGAGGTGCAGACAGCCCCACCAGTGCAGCTGCCGGGCTCAGATTGGCCTTACATTACAGTATCGATGATATCACTGGGCTCCATATAAGGACAGGATTCAAGTGGGACAGACCCCAGCACATTCCTCTCATGATACGGTGCTGTACATTCTGTCTGAGCAAATGTCAAGATGTCAAATATTACCAGAGCCATCGTGGTAAACATAATGTGCAAGGTGAGGTACTACAGCAAAACTTTAAAAAAGTTTAGGCGTTTGGTTAATATGCGCTGTTAAAATGTTCAAGGGGCTGTATCTGGTTTTTACCGTCTTACAATGTGAAAAACAGAAGTAGTTCATTTTAAACAGTTTGCAGGGGTCCAAAGATAAAGTTAAAGGTTTCATATTACTCTGTTTTCTTATCTATGTTATAATGTTTCTTCATAGACGGTAGACGAGGAGGATGGTGGATGATGGCACCTGAAGCCTAGACGTTCAAATGACTGGATGTCCTCCACCATCCCCTTGGTCGTTGATGAGGAGGTGGTTCTGTAGACATCAGTCCACAAAGTCCTGCGTCAGTCGTCTGTACTCCGCTTTGTTGCTGTCCGTGATGAGACCGATGATGGCAGAGCAGTTAGAGAACTTCTGCAGAATACAGCCGTTTTGTGTCTGGAGTCTGCAGTGTAGAGGGCGAAGATGAAGGGCACGAGGATGGTCCCCTGGGGGATCCCACACTGCAGGTCAGGAGATCAGGCACACAGTCCTGGGATTGAGAGGAATGTGTGTTTCATTCTACCAGGTCACAGCCCACAGTCCCTCTGCAGCTTGTCCCTGGTGTTGGATGGTGTTGAGGGCACTGGAGAAACCAAAAAACTGAAATTCTCACACCACTGCCGGGACTTTTAAGGTGGGACAGAGTGCGGTACAGCAGATAGATGATAGCATCCTTCACTCCGATGTCGAACGGTATGTGAACTGAAGTTGATGAATTGCTGAGAGCAACATGGAGCAGAGGTGACCAAGAATGAGGAGCATGGAGCAGATGCTATCTGGTCTAGCTGCTTTCCTGGTCACAAGTAACAACAAAATTACATTTAGAGCATTAAACAGTAGGTGTGGCTATAGTGCAAGACAGTATTTTTTATGTATTTGTAAACAGATACACTATTGTGAGGTACTTACAATCACATGACAAGAAAAGCAGAGGTAGATACAGCAGTAAGGTGTAGATGAGTTTGCTTGTTGCATCAATGCAGAGTCGAGTTATAGTAATCGCAGGTGTGGGGAGTGGAGGGTTATGGGGGACCTAGGTAGGAGGGGGGAGAGGAGGACTCTTTAAGGAGTCTGATTGCCTGGAGGTAGGGCTGTTTGCCATTCTAGTACTCACCGGAAGTGACTTGTACCTCTGTCCAGAAGGCAACAGATGGAACAGGCGGTATGCAGGATGGGAGCAGTCTCTGAGGATTTTGTGAGTCCAGCGCAGGCAGTGGGAGGTGTACACAGTGGCAATTTCCGGGAGGTCGGACCCGATGATTTTCCCATTGGGTTTCACCACCCTCTGGAATGCATACTTCTTTGCAGACCACATGCCAATACATTCCGAAGGTGAGCTGATGCACTGTGGCAAGAGGTGTGAAGAGGCAGGGGTCCAGCGATAGAGATGAGGGCATGCAGCTGTGCAGGAGAAGAGGTAGTGATTGCTCCATGTTCCTACTGTAGCTACCCTAGACCTCTCTGCCACATGAACCACATCAAATCAATAAGATGCAGTTTTTTACCATCTAAAATATTGCAAAAATCAAAGATATACTGTCCAAACCAGACTTAGACAGACTTATTCATGCATTTCTTTCCAGTAGGTTAGACCACTGTAACAGCCTGCTCACTGGCCTCTCCAAACCAGTGAGCGTTAAGACAGCTGCAGTACATCTAGAACGCTGCTGCTCGGGTCCTGACTAGAACCAGGAAGTCCTGTCTCAGGTCTCTGCACTCGCTTCTTGTGGCTCAGAGAATAGGCTTAAAAGCAGCTCTGCTTGTGAACAAGTCTCTCCATGACCTAACACCAAAGAACATCTCCCACATGTTTGTGCCATAAAAATCATCTCACACTCTGAGGACCTCAAGGACCGGCCTCCTGCTGGTGCCCAGAGTCAGGACTAAACATGGAAGAAAATGTGAGACAGGCCTCTACTTTGACAATGTTTAAATCCAGGCTCCAAACGCTTCTGTTTAGCTGTGCATATGACTGAAAGGTTTTTATCATGGGCTCTTCTGTTTTAATGTTCATTGTTTGATGATTTTTTTTTGTTTTAATATATTGTATTGTGATTTGAATGTCTTTCTTATTCTATAAAGCACTTTGAATTACTTTGTGTATAAATTGTACTATACAAATAAACTTGCCTTGCTTGTTGTTTGGGAGAGTATGGTAAGTTGATGTAGTCCGTGATACACTCTGTCATGGTGTTCATGTCCTCTCTGTGTGGGTCACAGAGCTCTGTCCACACAGTAGTGTTAAAGCAGTCCTTCAGAGCCTCCTTGCTCTCAGCAGTCCACCTTTTTACCACACAAGGCTCCACAGGCTGCCTGTGCACAATAGGTTCATGCACAGGCCACAGATGTACAATGTTGTGGTGAGTTCTTCCCAGTGGGGGGAGGTGGGATGATGAATACGCCTCCTTGAAAATGATGATGAATATGCCTCCTTGAAAAAGCATGATGCTGCTCTCTCTGTACTCCCTCTGATGTCTCGTGAGTGCCGCTAGCTCAGGGAAATACTACTGCGATCCGTAGCGATAACAGCTGTTCCTTTGTGTACACGAGCAGGGCCCGGGGTCCCACACACATTGCAATAGTAAGAGGTTAATAATGCAATAGTAAGAGGTTAATAATCCAATAATCCAACATGTGTCTGTAAGCTCAGTCTTTACAAAATATGTGCACAAAAACATCTAGAAAATAAGAATGTTAAAGTGCAAAAAGATGGAAAATAAGAGTGAAAGCAGCGGGAGCGTTTCAATAAGCAGCCGGCTCTCACTAGCGCCAGAGGTAGAACTCATTCCTCAATTAGCACTACCTTATGTATTCTGAGCATCTTAATTATTCACAGAGATGAGTTTATAAGCACTTTTACAACATTTAGGGGCCAGAGTGGAATTTAAACATCATGGTAATGGTAACAACTAGCATGCTAACCCACACTTCCTCATTATCTGACAAATAACGCTTCATAATTAGATGCAGACAGCACACAGCAGACACCTTTTAAAGAGCTGCTTATACAATATATCTGTATTGGAGGAAGACAAATTTTGCTCAAATACATGGGAAAAACTCTGGTACAGGCCCTTTAACATTTTTTTACATTCTTACAGACACCTTAAAGATACCTTATTATTTCAATGAATCAGCTTTCATCTAGAGTTTCAAATGGGACACTGTAACATCAAAAGCATTTATCATGTTTAAGATAATCCCATACTGAAGAACATACAGCCACTGCAATTTTCACTAGCAATTAGTAAGATTTTTTGTGTAAAATATATCAACAAAAAATTAATAAGCAGTTTTACACCTATACAATATAATACACATAAAAAAAAGTTTCACAGTTCACCAGAATGCCACAGTGATTTGACAGTTCTTATTCCGCAGATAGACTTCCTGATGCAACCAGTCACATATTCTAAACTAGATGGGACAATGTGCAATGCGAGGGAAGTGTTGTGTAATGTGGGATTTGAACCTGCAACTTAACGGTTTGTGGATGAACATTTTGTGGCAATGCTGAACCAGTCACACATTAAAAGGTCCCATATTACACAAAATGGACTCTTGTGAGCGACGGGTAGTCTTGAAGCTGGTCGTGGGTCGCAGGGTCAGAGGCTTGGGTGGTCGTACCGGTCGAGGCGAGCCGGATCTGAGGCTGAGGTGTTCGTACCGGTCGTGGAGCGCTGGTTCGGAGGTGCAGAGTGCGTCCAAGGAGCAGGATCACAGTGGATGCAGGCACGAATAAACCAGAGCATGACATGAAGGACGACTTGTGGAAATACCGGAAGATGACAAGACTATCTAGCCCCAAGTGTCGAGTCCTCAGTCCTTTTATCCTCACAGCTGCGGCTTGATTGATAATGAGTTGCAGGTATGTGTGAGAGGAACCAGAATCTCCGCCCAGCTCCAGGCTCAAACACAGAAGGGAGGGCGGAAAACCCAAATCCTGACAGCTTTAAACCATGTTATAATGCCTCTTCAAAAACACACCTGGAGCCGTGACATGTTTGAGTAACCCTTTATTATTAGTCTCTTTGAATCGCCAAATGCTCTGTTCCACCTTGTGATGTCATGAAGCGGTAGTTTTCAAGTTAACAGCTACCGTTCACCTTTAGGTCAGTAGAGATTAGCTATTCCAGAGCTGAAATCATTCCATTGAAGGTGTGTGGAGCACTTCCTGTATTACCACATGACATCACAAGGTGGAACAGAGTGTTTTCTGTTTGTGGTGAGGAAACAGCATTATAACAGATCAGGAAAAAAGAGTAATACGAGCCCTTTAATGAGGAAACAACATAACTTCTTAGAAATAATGTTGTCTACATCCATCAGGACTCAATCAAATAACCCTATATGGATCACTGACTATATAAAGACATTGGGTTTCCAGCTTGTCTTATAATAGCTGTGAACATGTTGATGTGAGGCCCTGCTTGTGTGAATATGACTAAATGCACTGTCATTCTGAGTCATTCAAAGCGGGCTGGGGTTGAATGAGTCAGGACTTCACCACAGGAACAGGAGTAGCTCAACCCAAACTGAACATTTTCACTACATCTGAAACCATTCGCACAGGTATTTCACGCTCTATATGTTCACTTACAGCATATGTTTTCTAGTCTACAGAGATATACCGAATGACACCCCCAGCTGGCCAAAATATAGACTGCAGGATTTCGATTTTTGAATTAGAAGCATTGCTAATTTCAACTTCAGAGAGAAGACACTTTACACTGAAAATAATGAATCCTGTTCAAATGGTAGTTATAATTAATTGTTATATCACATTGAAAAAACATGACCCATGACCCCATACCCGAGGTTAACATGTTCAAATTAAATATTTATTTTACTAACAACCAAAAACTCCCAGCATAATCGGGGTTTTTTTTTTTTTGGGGTTTTTTTTTTTTTCATATATCTGAGTAAAATTCATGTTGCCCCAGGACAGATGTGTTGTTTAAGCAGCTCTTGAGGTCAAAATAAGTCTGCTGCTGATTGCATCTAATTGTTTTTTATTGTCCGATGATCAGGAAGTGTGCCGTAAGCATGCTAATCTAACTTCACTATCACAGTTAAATCTACTGTGGCCTCTGAAAAGTGTGAAAAGTGCTTATAAACTCACTCAAAATGAACTAGTTCTGCCATGTTTTTAAGACAGCAAAAATCAACAGTGTCTTTTCAGTGCTAGTGCAGCCTCTGCAGCTCAGTGAGTGAATTCTGGAGGTTCTGAGCTTTCACATGAGGCATGGTCTGTCCCTGGTCCATGTTTGTCATATGTCTGATGAAGTAATAATTTTATCATAGTAAAAAGTACACAAAGTAGAGTGAGAAATGAGACTGAATGGATGCATTGGCATAAACTGGCATCCCAAGCTAAACAGCCAGTGAGGAAGTGCAGAAACGATGGGGGCAGGGGGTGGGTGAGGTGGGTGTGAGGGGCAGGGGGTGGGTGAGGTGGGTGTGAGGGGCAGGGGGTGGGTGAGGTGGGGTGGTGTTGCTCAGTAATTGAGGCTTTAGGAGTCATTGACATTCCTCTGGAGTGAGGGGATCTGTGGTGAGCGCCAGCAGCCAGCACAACCCACAGACTCAGCACCAGGCATTTGATTAGCCTGCATTTATTTACAGCACCACAAATGGATTACGGTCATAGCTAATATTTGGACCCAGGATCATTTACACTGGGAAGTCCCAATTCTTTTTTGTTTGTTTTTTTAATATTTACAATTTAAGTAATATATATATATATCTTTTATTAATACGGATTTGCCCCCTGAGCCTGATTTTCAATAGGGACGTGTTTACTGATGTTAATGTTATAATAATGTGAACTGGATCTACTGCAGACACTTTGTTATTTATTATTTATGGTTTATATCTTGTACATATTAAAAGTGTGCTGTCATGTGGGGATACCAGGGGCTGATGGGTCAGTGGGTGGACGGGCTGCTCACTGTTCTACTGTGGTGCACTAGGTGGCAGCTAAATCCCGACATGTATCCCAGCAGTGGCTAAGCTTGATCTTTGACTCATTTGATACTTCACCATGGTCCTGAGATTTGAACCATCACTGTGGCATCTGACAGGCAGCACATATCAACTATAGTCTCCATGTGGCTCTGTGTAGAAGAGCTGAGAGCTGCAGTGGGCCAATAGCCAGGAGACCGACCAGGACGTGGAAGTCACTCTGCCACAGAAACATGGGGAAAAGTACTCCAACATATTACCGCCATACGAAAGATCACGCACTCTGAGGACTTCAGGGACCAGCCTCCTGCTGGTGCCCAGAGTCAGGACTAAACATGGGGAATCAGCATTTCAGTTTTATGCAGCTAAAACCTGGAACAGTCCTGGAGATATGAGACAGGCCTCTACTTTCACAATGATTAAATCCAGGCTAAAAACAGTTTAGCTGTGCATATGACTGAAAGAGCTTTATTCTGCACTCTTCTCTTTTAATGGTAATTTTATGATGATTATTTGTGTTTTGATTTGTTTGTATTATACAGAGGGGACTCACATCCACATCAGATCTCTGGGCTTGATTCATCTTGTGAAATATATGCATTACAGAATGTGCCCCTCTGTCCAGATTCAGTCATTTATGACATGACATGTTCATCTGCACAAATGGTGAAGTTGAGGCAATGCTGCATGTGGCCCGGATGACCAGGTGCTCCAGGGCATACTGCAGTGTGGCTCTCACCTTAGCTCCTGTGAGGCTTCCCAGTGTGGCTCTCACCTCTGCTCCTGTGAGGCCCCCCCCAGTGTGGCTCTCACCTCTGCTCCTGTAAGGCCCTCCCAGTGTGGCTATCAGCTCCTGTGAGGCTGCCCAGTTGTTGGATCATGGATCATTATGTTGAGCTTGTGCTCTTTGTTTATTTTGAATATATTTTGCATAAAACTTGCATATTTAGTGTTGTGGTGACATGGTGCATGAATGAAACTTTCAATCATGTCTCTGAGAATAAGCAAAAGCCGTTGCTATGGCCCTGTCAGTAGGCAACCCTATTTATATATGAAGCCCTGAAACCTTGTGAACTTCGACATCTCCTAGACCCCAAACAAGGCCAGTTGGATCATTGGACTACATTCAGTGTCAGCCAACATAATGTCCAGGCAAAGTGTAATTTGCAGCTTTCTGGTCAAAAATGTTTAAATCTAAGTTTGTGCTGCCTTTAATGGTCACTGCAATTTCAAGTAGTTGGAGACATCATGCAAGACTGATTGCAAACACCTGGCTGCAGGGGCGGAGTTTGAGGTGTAGATGCTTGTTAGACCAGTCTAACAGTCCAGTCTAACAGTCCCTGTTCCTTAATAAGTGAGCTTTCACATTCTCATAGTTTCACCTTATTTCAGAAGTTGCCATGGGCGCTGCCATTGTCATTCCGGTTGTATTATTTTGCATGGGTCGATCTTGACAGTAAATCAGTTCAATCGGGGCGATAGAGCCGTTTTAAAGACTCACAGAATCGGTTCAGTGTTGACTTGTTGGTCAAATGAACGTAGAACATTTTACACAAATGAATGTGACTCCTGCTTAAACAGAAGTGCCATCACAATGAAAGTGCGCTTTAGTCTCATTCATGTCAAAAGTGGGCGGGGCTGAGTAAGGTCAAAACTGAGAATGAAAACTTGTATATGTACCAGACTGCACATCCTACCTCTGAAGCCACTCTTGTCTTGTTTTATGTGTATTAAACAGTGGTGGATGAAGTACTCTGTTTTGTTACTTAAGTAAAAGTACAGATACAGAGGTAAAAAGTTACTCAAGTAAAAGTATCACAGGAAAAAATCTACTTAAGTAAAAGTGTTTAAGTACCTATTTAAAAATATATCTTAGGAGTAAAAAGAAAAGTATTTCACAGTGTTGTTAATGTATTAAATGTAGTAATATTGATTAAAAATGATACATATTTTGTTCAACAGCAACAAGTTTCTTCATTTTTCTTATGAATTTTGTGTTGTTTTTTTTTTTTTTGCTCAAAGTCAAAGCTTGAACTTGAAAACGTTAATCAAGATGTCACAACAAACATGGTAAAAACAACCCCTCAAATCATGTGAAAAGTACTTTTTACTTTTCAGTCCAGTTCAAAAATGTAGCGGAGTAGAAAGTACAGATATTGCTCTCAAATGTAGTGAAGTAAAAGTAAAAAGTATCCACTGTAAAATGTACTTAAGTAAAGTACAGATACCTAAAATGTATACAGTGGTCCTTCGCTATATCACAGTTCACCTTTTGCGCCCTCGCTGTTTGTGTACAGTCCCTTAGCCAATCAGGACACCCATTGTGTTCTGTGTCCTGATTGGCTAAGGGACTGTAGACCATTGTCAATCATCATTTCGTGCCACGTCTCTTGTACAGTACAGAATAAGTTCAACTAAATTTACAAAAATGTTAGATCGACACTAAAGTGGAGCAGCGCCAGGACGAAGAGGCACGGTCAGAGGAACTGTGAAATACGTGTGAGTCGCTATTAACAAATTAAACAAGAGAGAAATGTGAGAAAATGTTAATGCCTGTGTGAGAAAAGTGTATAAAGTGTGTGGTGAGGGGTTTAACAGCCACAAAACATATATAATAATTGTAAAAATAAAGCTAACTACTTCACAAGGGACCACTGTACTTAAATAAAATCCATCCACTTTCTTCCGCTTATCTAGTGCTGAGTCGCGGGGGCAGCAGTCTAAGCAGGGACTCCCAAATTTCCGTCACCCCAGACACGACCTCCAGCTCCTCTGGTGGGACCTCAAGGCGTTTCCTCCAGTCGAGAGACATGGTCCCTCCAGCGTGTCCCCGGGGCCTCCACCTGGTAGGACATGCCCAGAACACCTTCCCAGGTAGGCGTCCAGGAGGCATCCTGAGCAGATGCTGGAGCTACCTCAGCTGGCTCCTCTCAATGTGAAGGAGCAGCAGCTCTACCCCGAGCTCCTCCTCGCGTGACCGAGCTCCTCACCCTGTCTCTAGAGGAGCGCCCAGGCCACCCTGCAGAGGAAACCCATTTCGGCCACTTGTATCCACGATCTTGTCCTTTTGGTCATTACCCAGAGCTCATGACCATAGGTGAGGGTAGGAACCTAGATTGACCGGTAAATCGAGAGCTTTGCCTTTCGACTCAGCTCCTTCTTCACCACGACAGACCGATACAGCGACCGCATCACTGCAGACGCTCCGATCCGCCTGTCAATCTCACGCTCCAATCCTTCCCTCACTCGTGAACAAGACCCCGAGATACTTCAACTCCTCCACTTGAGGCAAAGACTCCCCACTCACCAGGAGAGGGCAAGCCGCCTTTTTCCGGTCGAGAACCATGGCCTCGGATTTGGAGGAGCTGATTCTCATCCCAGCCACTTCACACTCGGCTGCAGGTCCTGGCTCGACGAAGCGACATCATCCGCAAACAGCAGAGATGAGATTCTGTGGGATGAGATCCTTAAATACAATACTTTACTAATTGTGCTTTGTTACGTTCCATCACTGGGATTAAAACAAATTCAGAAACTAAATGCCCTTATATTAAAAACAACAGCCGGAACATGCAGTCCAAAACCGGCTCTTCATCTGAATGTGGGATATCTGTCACTCTGAGAACGCGACACGCCAGAGAGAATTCAGTTGGGTTTATCTCACTTCTGTTAAACAACTTTGGACATGTTCTGTAGATCTGAATAATCAAACACACATATAACTATCAGCATCTTTCCCTCAGCCTTAGCCCGAGCAGAGGTGGGCGGAATCATCATAAATAACCCGAATACCAAACTCCCAACTCTCTGCATGCAAACTATAGCCTCACAAATTTAGCACTTGTCACCATGTTACACAATAGAGAAAAAGGGGAGAGGGGTGACGTTAGCAGGTGAAGAGCGGCGGTATAAATACGCTGCGATGAAGCTGTTGCCATGTCAAAAACTATTTCGGGCCACACGCGACCCTCACACCTTTTTATATTGTGTCTATTTTTTCCCTTTGTGCAGCTGTCTGTGAACGCGCCTTTATCCGTGCGCTGTCACCGCTCGCTAACCTCGTATCGCGTGTCCTCTTAAGACGCATGTGGGCCGCGATCGGATCAGCGGCGGACTGGAGCGTCGGCCCCGGGTGTATGTGCGTACAGTTGGGTTTTGGAGCTGCGTTCTGTCCCATTGGTTAACTTAACGTACAGTGACAAGCAAGGCGCCGAGCTAATGTTTGCCCACGTGAATAATTGGTCCAATGAGAAATAAAATCCTACATTGATGGGCCACAGCATTGAAGTGTGGCGCTTTTGAATGGTTCTTTAACTGTCGAAGCTGGATCTCTGTTTTTAAAAGAATCGTTTTCTTTCTAATTTGTATGCATTTTTAACGCTGAACCGACACAAGAAGCAGGACAGAAGCAGAGCAGGATTCTGTATTATTTCAAAGCATAAACACACTCCCACTCTCAAGTTGAACCATTTTAAACACATCTGAGCCTCGTCGTTTCTCTCTGTGATTAATTTGTTGTTAAAATGAGTTCTCACATCGGCTTCTGTCATATAAATAAATACAAAAAGAGCCAGGCTTTTGCACGGCTCTTTCAAGTGAACGGATCCAACATATCGGCTCCCATAAAAGAGCCAAAAGTCCCATCAGTAGCTCACAGCACAGTACAGAGAAAGACAATTTGATCAGATACGTGGTCTGTGTGGAAACGAGTATGTCACTATCCCGGTCAGTTGTTTCTCTGTCATGGTTTAACATGTTCATCATTTGTGGTTTGAAATTGGACCCAGACTTTTTAAAGTGTAATGAGTTTGTGTGTGAATGATTGGTAGTGGTCGGGCGGGCGATGGTGCAGATTAGCAGCCTTGTTTCCATCAGTCTGCCCCAGGGCAGCTGTGGCTACAATAGTAGCTTACCATCACCAAGTGTGGAGTGAATGAATAATGACAATAGTGCGGCGCTTTGAGAGGCTTTGACAAGCCTGTAAAGTGCCTTATTATTATTACAACGTATCAGACACGTTGCCCAAAAGTAGACCCACACGCTCGTGAAAATGAGCCACAAACAAAAGTCTTTGGAGAGCTTTTTTGCAAAGCGAGAGAAGAGGAGCTTACGACCGCCAAGAAAAAAGAAAGCTAAATTTAACAAGCAATACCAGGAGTCCTACTTAAAATATGGGTTTCTCACTACAGGTGACTCTCATGTGGCGAAAAGTGAACGAGGCAAAGAAACCTTCAAAACTGCTTCAGCACATGGAGACTAAGCACCTGGATTAAAAGCCTTTAGAGTTTTTTTTGAAAGAAACAAACGTGAACAAGAAGGAAAGAAGAAACAAGCGCAGGGCTCCCACTGATTCAGCGGTGTAGTGAGTTGTATTTTTTCTGCACTTAACTTATTTTTGCCATATTTATCTGCCACGTGTAGAAGGCCGGTCTGTGAAAATAAAACCAACATTATTCTGATCCGTGCTGCAAAAAAGGTTAGGGAGTGGTGTAATGTGTTTGTGCGTAATGGCAGATTTGAGCGAGGTGGCCACGTTTGTCCATGTTTGAAGGAACGAAGTAAGGAAGTGAAAGAACGAAGGAAGGAAGTGAAAAACAAAACTAGTTCATTTAAATATTCCCCAGCTGCATTGAAGGACGGGTCAAATGCAGACGACAAATTTCCCTATGGGGACAATAAAGGGCACTGTAAACGGTTTGCAGTGGTCCAAAGGTATTCTTCGGTTACCTTTTTCATTCTGAATATTCTAATTATTCACCACGATGAGTTTATAAGCACTTTTTAGTTACAACCCTGAGGCCAAAGAGGAGATTTTGTCGTCACGGTAACAGTAACAACCAGCATTTTAACATCATCTTAATAATCAGACAATAAATGCGTTAGAATTAGATGCAAACAGCACGCAGCAGACTTATTTCGACCTCAACAGCTTCTTTAACAATTTATCTGTGCTGGGGCAAGACACAAACTCAGATACAGGGCCTTTGGTAAACTGGAGGTAGGTGATGTCACTAGTTAAGCTACACCAGAACTACAGTTAATGATTGTTGGGTATATAAAATGTAACTAAGCCCAAAAGGAACTGCAAAAGTGGACAACCTGAATTATAACCAGAGGCAAACAGGAAGCGTATGCAGGGATAATGGCTCTTCGTTAGAATTACATTTATTTATCTAATGATTTTTTCTTGTTACTTCCATGCATCATCTGAATTAGAAAAAGATTTATCACTATCACTCTTACTGTTACAAATGGGCGACTATGTGGGTTCCTATCAACTACACACCCGGTTAAAAACAATAAAAAATGAAAGGATGTACAGTATGACTTAAACATATACAGTGCAAAGACCCAGCAGACTAAACAGAGACGTGCACACGGCTGTTTGCTCTAGCTTCCAAACTGTGGTCTGGGTGTGTTTCTGAATGATCCTCTTATCAGCTGTGCCAGGGCGATCAGATGAAAAAAACAAGAAAAAAAGGCTTTACTAATCATTACTGGCAGTACACTCACAGTTTTGTCCAACATAGAATCCGAGCTGTAATCTGTTCCCATTTATAAAATAACACATGAATAAAATGAAATGAAATCTGTTTTAAAGAGGAGGCATTATACTACACTGACAAAACTGAACTGAGCTTTGTTTCCTCCTCAAAAAAAAAAAAAAAAAAAAAAAAAAAAAATGCCCTGAAGATGTCATCCATGCATGTTTGAGTAATCTAGAGATCTCTCCTGAGCCCTATTCAAACCTTCCTTATGGTTAGCTGTAAGATTCTGTCCAAAACTCATCCCACAAGCCGCCGTCACCCATACTTCCACATGACAAGTTTCCATAAATATAAAAAACATGATACAAAACTGAAAATGAAAGTGAAAATGGTCAGGTTTGTGAAGTTGTAGTGTATTGTTTAGTGAATGGTTGTGTGGGAGCATGGCAGTGTAGGCTTGTGGGCGGAGCTATCGATGGGAAGGTACAGCTAACCATAAGGAGGGTTCGAATAGGCCTCAAGACAGATCGCTAGATTACTCAAACCTGCACTGATGACATCTAAAACCTCTTCCTGCGTGGTTTTTGATGAGGTAACAACATTATAACATGCTAAAAAGCTCCAAGAAGTTGATTTTTGCAAAATACCTCCTCTTTAAATAGATTTTTTTGAGATACTGCTACTAACTACTACCAGACCAGAAGGAAATATTTTACCTCAGGAGCAGTGGGATCAGCCAAGTGCAGACATACAAACTCAACACTTCATAATAAGAAAAAACTCGCCCCCCCTTTCCTCTTTTTTTTTTTTTTTTTTTTTTTTACCAATATCATCAACATTTTTCCAGTCTTTATAATTAGCCTCGTCTTTCTCTGCCTCCCGATGCGTCCTCCCGCGGGGCTGGACTGTGTCTCGTTGCCATGGAGACACACTTCACTTCCTGAAAGCAGAGGTCGGGTCTTGCGGAGCCGTGCCCCGGAGCGCTGGGCTTCCCTTCCGCTGGCCCCTCATGTGCGTCACTGCTGCATCTGAAACATTCCCAAATAAAATGGAAAAGTCACACACAATTCATCGGAAAACTGCACAATTTTGGTCCGAGTTGAGCGTTTGGTGGGATGACACAAAAGTGATTACAAGTACTCATGTAACTGTAACTGAGTAGAGTTTTTTGGGGGGTAATTGTAGATTTTTAAGACTGAACATGTACTTGTTACACTTTAAAGGGCCCAGATTACATTATTTTGTTCTGATCCATGTTATAATGTCGTTTCCTCATAGCAGACCTGGAATTGTGTTTTGTTTCACTCACACATGTTTAACACACAAACCCTGCAGATTTAGTCGGAGTTCTTCTCTCAAACTGAAAACACTCTGTTCCACCTTGTGATGTCATGTGGTAATACAGGAAGTGCTCCACTGTGTTTTAAACTCCCAAACACCTTCACTAGAATCATTTGGATGATTTTAGCCCTGGAAATGCCAAATAAAAGGAGATGTTAACTTGAAAACTACCACTTTGTGACATCACAAGGTGGAACAGAACATTTTGAGCTTTGGAGATGTAGACAGACTAATAATAAAGGGTTACTCAAACATGTGTGAATGAATGTGGTATGTTTTTGAGGAGGTAAAGGCATTGCAACATGGCTTAAAGCTCACAAGAGTGTATTTGGCTGTCGTGATGAGGGTGTGAGGCGGACCAAAAGATGCGGGACTCGGGGCAAGTTTTACAGTGTTTAATGACAGCCGGTACCGGGAGACAGGGTCGGAGATGGGAGTCCAGAGCAGTGCAGGGAGGCAGGGTGCTGAACAGGAACACGAGCAGGACACGAGCAGGACAGCAGGCAGACGAACAGTGAAACAAGCAGGTAGACGAGCAGTGAGGCGAACAGACGATCTGACACCGAGAGGAGAGTCCTGGCTCCTCTTATCCTCCCGCAGGTGGCGTTGATTGCGCTGATGAGAAGCAGGTGCACGCGGGAGGAGCCAGGAACTCCGCCCAGCTCCAGAGACAGGCAGGTGAGGGAGGGGCAGAGCAGACACAGGAGGAAGGAGCAGGCAGGGATCATGACATTGGCGTAAAATAGGATGTTTAAAGAACACATATGATGCATTAATTCTCTTTTGGTCACATTGGGATCAGTATTTCACATTTTCTAACTTAAAATAATGTCTGGATTTGAAAATATACTTAATAAACTTCACCTCCGTTTCCAAAATAACCCGTAGAAAGAAGTGGACTAAGAGATGTCACCCATAGCTCCAGTCAAATGATGGCTAGCATTTGTAGCGGCTAATTTGGAGCAGACATTCATATTTGGAATTCAGACTGCGAGTATCATAGCAACCAAAGAGCCAATCCGGAGCAAGGCTGTTGAAGGTAACGCCCCTTTCCGCCTGCATCGCTGGTTTAGCAGGGAGTGGTAACTTAGCAACACTGTCGATCAAACTTGTTGCTAAAGCTAGCAGGAGTGAGTGTTTGATTTGTCTCTTATTAATGTTCATATCTTGAGTTACGGACACAATAGCAAAATAAAAAATACCAGGATCATTTAGAGTTGGTTAATACGAACATTTTAAGACCAAAATGACAATTCTGACAGCAGCAGTTACAGAGAGAGGAGCCACAGTTTTTCCAATGTAAAGTGAATTGGAGCCAGAGTAACAGGAATGATCAGATCCTTACCCCTTTGAGTGCTGTGTTTAGTCTCTATGTTTGATGTGAACACAATTTGACTGCAGAATGAGCCTGGTGATGTTTGCAAACTTTGGTGAAGCCTAGAGTTTTATCTATGACGCAACAAAACCGGAAAAATGTGAACAAAACAGAGCATTTTTGAGGCTCAGATGACTTTGGATCAATGGATTGATTAGACAAGCATGAATGAAACAAAATAATGCACATTTTTTATGAGGAGATGACAACATAACATGGCGAAAAGGTCAAAAAAGGTCAATTTATCATATTGTGTAATCTTGAAATCATTGCAATGACTAAGTATTATACAAGTCCTAATTTACAGCTGGCTCACGTCTGTCTCTGCTCCTTTCTGTACCTCCACACTCAGATACCAGCCCTGCATCTCCTGCTCTGATTAGACAGAGGCTTGCTGTTTAAAATGATTAAATACATTCATTTTTTGATTTAAGTTTTGGATAAAAGAATGATCTAAAATGCTCCAAAAATTGCATTAAAAAGCAACTAGTAACTGGTACTTTGAGTTGTTTTACTTTTGTACTTTTTACTTAAGAATAAATTTGGGAGCAGTCATTTTTAGCCATGTAACTATACTTTTACTTGAGTACAAATTGTAGTACTTTTTCTACCAGGGCTGCCTCTCCACTAAAGATGTACTGCAAACTACAGAAACATCAAAACCACAAAGATAGTATTCAGAAAATTATATTTAAACATTTGCTGCCTCGGTTGTCACCATGGCAACGGTGAAGAGGTGCTTCTCACAGTTTCATAGGTCAGTCTGTAATACTCAGAGCTTTAAGTACAGATATTAGAGCAAAAAGAAAAGTATCACATGAAAAATCTACTTAAGCAACAGTATTAAAGAGTAAAAAGTATTTTGCACAGATTTTGAAGTCTTATAAAGCTTCAAATTTAGTGATTTTGATAAAGATTTGTGCTGAATTTTGTTCAACAGAATCAAGTGAATCGATTTTTTCCCCCTACCCTTTTTATTTATATATTTTGTTTGCTCAAATGATGAACGTGTTAAAAATAAACCCTCCGCAGGCCTCAAACAATAATAAAAAATACTTTTACTTTTCAGTCCTGCTCAAAAATGTAGTGCAGTAGAAAGTACAGATACTGCTCTCAAATGTAGTGAAGTAAAAGTAAAAAGTATCCACTGTAAAATGTACATAAGTAAAGTAGAGATACCTAAACATGTATACTCAAGTGCAGTACTTTACTACTTTACTTTATGTTCCAGCACTGGTAATACTTCGGTTAAAAAGTAGATTTTGAGTTAATAACCAGAGTATTCAATAAACTCACATTCAGAAGAGCTTCTTTTCACCACTTCCCTTCGTTTATGAGTATTATGAGTTATTTTGAGTATGTGTGAACACTGTTTAAAGTCTAGACTTTGTCCCGAGCCTGAGACACAAACTTTTTATTGTCTGAAATGTGGCAGTGCTATTTGTTGACACTGGGTGGGACGAAGAAAACAACCAAACAAACAAATACACAAAGGTTTCTTCAAAATAATGTTATTCAAGTAGAAGTGCAAAGTAGAGGTCCAAGAAATGACTCAAGTAAGAGTAACTTAAACATGTTTGTTCTTGAAAAGATGTCTTAAAGAGTAACTGTCGGGGCATAACATCTGATTTATAATTTGAAGTTAATGTGAAGGACAGAATATTAAATAATGCACAAAATCTGCTCTCTGCTTATCTGAAGGAGCTGCAAGAAACACAAATGTTCAAATCATTTAATATTTAAGAGTAATTTTACACTGTGCAATGTACTGCTGTCAGGATCCTCCCTTCTGCTGTTCCCCCTGTTGTCTCCTCCCCCACTCTTTTGCTGTTCCCCCTGTTGTCTCCTCCTCCCTTCTGCTGTTCCCCTGTTATCTCCTCCTCCCTTCTGCTGTTCCGCTGTTGCCTCCTCCTCCCCTCTGCTGTTCCCCCTGTTCTCCCTCCTGTCTGCTGTCCCCCCGTTGCCTTCTCCTCCCTTCTGCTGTTCCCTTGTTGTCTCCTCCTCCTTTCTCCTGTTCCCTGTTGTCTGCTCCTCCTTTCAGCTGTTCCCCCCGTTGCCTTCTCCTCCCTTCTGCTGTTCCTCCTGTTGTCTCCTCCTCCTTTCTGCTGTTCCCCTGTTGTCTGCCTCCTCTCCTGTTCTGTTGTCTCCTCCTCCCTTCAGCTGTTCCTCCCGTTGCGTTCTCCCCCTTCTGCTGTTCCCCCGTTGTTCTCCTCCTTCCCTCTTCCCTGCCTGTGTTGTCTGCTCTCCTTTCAGCTGTTCCCCCCGTTGCCTTCTTCCTCCCTCCTGCTGTTCCTCCTGTTGTCTCCTCCTCCCTTCTGCTGTTCCCCTGTTGTCTCCTCCTCCCCTCTGCTGTTCCCCCTGTTGTCTCCTCCTCCCTTCTGCTGTTCCCCCAGTTGTCTCCTCCTCCCTTCTCCTGTTCCCCGTTGTCTGCTCCTCCCTTCAGCTGTTCCCCCCGTTGCCTTCTCCTCCCTTCTGCTGTTCCCGTTGTCTCCTCCTCCCTTGTGCTGTTCCCCTATTGTCTCCTCCTCCCTTCTGCTGTTCCTCCTGTTGTCTCCTCCTCCCTTCTGCTGTTCCCCCTGTTGTCTCCTTCTGGGCGTCGGTTCACCTGATCTGACCGCTGGCACACCTGGATCCAGTTTCCCTCATTACCTGCAGTAGAAGAAGTCAGTTTTTCATCCGTTTCTCACCAGTTTGTCGTTGATACTTCTCCAGTTAGTTGAGGCTTTGGCATCACAAGACAAGTTCACTTTTTTCATTGTTTGTACTACTAGAATTGCTTTGTTCTGTGTCCAGGTGCCTGTTTATTTTTGGAATATGTTTGCCTGCCTCCAACCCGTCTATCTGCCTCCAACCCGTCTATCTGCCTTCTACCCGTCTATCTGCCTCCAACCCGTCTATCTGCCCCCAACCTGCACCTCTGGACCCCCCTAAGTCTGATACGGCCTGGACAATAAACAGTTGAACTACTCACCAGTTGTGTGCTGCTTCTGGTCCTAAGTAAAACTGATGATAATTACTCAAATAGGAATACTACACTGTACACTATATTACTCGAGTAAGAGTACTGTTACACTGTACACTATATTACTCGAGTAAGAGTACTGTTACACTGTACACTATATTACTCGATTAAGAGTACTGTTACACTGTACACTATATTACTTGAGTAAGAGTACTGTTACACTTACACTATATTACTCGAGTAAGAGTACTGCTACTGTGGCTGTACACTGTATTACTCGAGTAGGAGTACTGTTACACCTGTACATTGTATTACTCAAGTAAGAGTACTTCTAGAAAAGTACTCTGAAAAGTAAAATTTCTTACTCAAGTAAATGTAACTGAGTACTCCCCATCTCTGCAAACAGAGAGTACACCACATTGTAAAACACTGATGACAGAAGGAGGATTCAACCAAACAGAACTGCTCTGTACAAAAGTCACAAGAAGATTTGTGATTTGGACATATATTTTTATTTGTCAAAAAACAACTGTGTAAATTAATCAAGATTCAAGCTTTTTAAATAGTCAAAGATCAACTCGGGTGTTTTTAATGCAGAGGTCTGAGCCTGTCCTCTGTCAGTAAAAACATGTGTACTGGAGTTCAGACTTGGAAGAATTTATTTTTTGTTTTTGTTAAAGGGCCATGTTCTGATCTCTGTTCTATTGTTTCCTCATCACAAACACACCCGGGGTTGTGTTTTGTTTCATTTCACACATGTTTAACACACAAACCCTGCAGATTTAGGCTGAGTTCTTCCCTCAAACAGGAAGTCATTTTGTCATTCTGCCTTTGTTTAGCTCCTAGCACGTGCTGGTTAACAGTCTTGGAATAAAGGTCTGTGTAATCCCTCAGTCGTCCAGGTCTGATCCATAGCAAAAGAAAAATTCCATTCTGTAACTGGATAAAACGTTGTAGGAGTGAAGACGTTTCGCTGCTCATCCAGGCCACTTCTTCAGTTCTGGTCAGATTACTCGTGGACACTGCCTTATATCTATCCGAAGGGAGGAGCCAACTACACTGAAGCAGCTGAACGTCTTCTCCTACAACTTTTTTTGCCCGGTTACAGAATTGATAGAATTTTTCTCTTACTAAAGTCTTGGAATAGGTTATGTTCACGCTCTAGAGTCTGATGAGGGGCTGTGTTGGTGGTCTCCAGATTCTAGGATGTGTGATTTGCCATGAAATATCCAAAAGGTAAATGCACAAAAGTTGAACCTGATCATTTCTATTATTGATTAGACCCACAGCTGCATTTGAACAATATTAATTTTACCTGTCCACATCTATATTAAATATGATTGGCTGATGAATGTTGTAAAGTTTTGGACACACCCTCATTGTCATAAAGACTGACTGGGGACTAAAGAGACAGGACTCGGGGAAACTCGGGTTAGAACAGAGTTTATTTGTAGATATAGGAAATTGAATGAAGGTAACATAACAGACAGTTGGGAGCGGTGTTGTAGGCAGTAGTCCTGGAGGGGGTCGTGGGTCACAGGGTCAAAGGCTGGGGTGTTCATACCGAACGTGGAGAGCAGGGTCGGAGACGGAGGTGCAGGGTAGTTCCAAGGAGTGGAATCACGGTGAATAGATGAGCAAGTACACCGGAGCATGACAAGACGATCTGGCCCCGAGTGTAAGGTCCTGGCTCCTTTATCCTCCCCAGGTGCAGATGTTTCCAGATTAGGTCCAGGTGTGGATGGGAGGGGCCCAAATCTCCACCCAGCTCCAGGCTCAGATATAGAAGAGAGAGGGAGAAAATAGCGCAAAACACAAAAAAAACCCCAATCCTGACACTCATTCAAAGTTATTTTTTTCCTTTGCGTTCACTACTTTCAACGTTTTACATACATAGGAAAGACATCAAATATATTAAGTAAGATATATGTCATTATGTACAAAATATTTCTTCCCCCACTACTTTGAGCGCTCCAAACTCTTGTCCTTCACCCACTGAGCTTCATGATGAAATCTCCTGAAATGTTTTTCATGGGTCATGAAATGCCAAAAGAGCAAACCAGGATTCAAAAGCAATGGGAGGCTTTTTTAAAAATCTCAAATCTAAAACAAGTTCTGAGTTATATTTTGAGTTCATGATTTTGTTTGCTACTTTCCACATGTGTCATTCATAGTTCTGGTGCCTTCAGTGAGAATGCCACAGTGAACATGATCATGGAAATTACAAAAAAAAACAGAGAAAAAGTGCAAAAATCTAGTTATGGTCCAAATAATCAAATGTTGGGTTTGTCTTAATCCCTTCAACTGACACCAATGACACTTTTGGATTTTAATAACAGCACAACTTTCTGAGGCTAAAAAACAATCATGTGACTTTTGTTCATTTAAACTGACAGAGAAGATGTCGAACTTTGTGCCACTTTTGTTTCGTGTGGACAGGCCCAGAGATTACAGATATTAACCATAAACCATCTGCCCTGTCTCAGCTCAGGTTAAACTGAAGATTGTACAGTGCACTGATGTGGATCTATCCTGCAGCCTCTACCTCCACCAACGCTGCTACCCCAACATTATGTATATACAGTTTTTGAAAATATAAATCTATCTGTCTTATCTTTGGGCAGAGGTGGGTGGTACTCAGTTACATTTACATTTAAATTGTCCTTTTCTAGCCGTATACTTTAACTCCTATTTGAGTGCTATTTTAATCAAAGTAACAGTACTCTTACTTGAGTAAAAGTTGTGGTTCCTCTTCCCACTGTGAGTGAGTCTAAAGTGACTTGAGCTTCATGCCGACGATATGAAACGATCTGAACATTTGTGTTTCTTGCAGTTCCTCCAGATATGACTTAGTTTGGCTCATTTTTTGTCTATCTTTTTAAAATAATCTGATTTTGTGCATTATATCAAGTTTTATTCTTCATTTGAAATTATAAATCAATGTTACCAACACAGATGTTACTGTTACCTGAATAGTACTGTTCCCAAATACCTTTTTACTCTTACTTGGATCACTACTTTTACTTTTACTTGAGTGCTATTTTTTATCAAAGTAACAGTACTCTTACTTAAATAAAAGCTGTGGTTCCTCTTCCCACTGTGAATAAGTCTAAAGCAGACATCAGCAAACTACGGCCCGGGGGCCACATACGGCCCTTAGTCGTATTAATCCGGCCCACCGAACGTGACTAAATTGGATTAAAACATAGGTAAGGGTAAACCTTGTTCAATATGTCAAATTTTAGAATCCATTGTGGCCCGAGTGTCAAAAAGTTTGCCCACCCCTGGTCTAAAGTGACTTTAGCTTTATGTCGAGAATATGTAACGATCTGACAAGCTCATTTTTGTGTCTATCTTTTTTAAAACATCAGATTTTGTGCATTATTTCAAGTTTTATCCTTCACATTACTTTCACTCAGATGTTACCTCCCAACACAGATGTTACTCTTGTTATTTTTACCTGAATAGTACTGTTACCAAACACCTTTTTACTCTTACTTGAGTACTATGAAAAGTACAGTTTCGCTCAGTCATCCAGGTCTGATCCATAGCTCTGGTCTTACTTGAGCCATTCCTTAGACCACTACTTTGTACTTCTACTTGAGTAACACTATTTGGAAGTAACTCGAGTACAATCTTTGTGTACTCTTCCACCTCTGGCTGTGTACTTGCCTTTGAGAGCGTGTTACAGATAGAGAACCAGGGACAAACACATTCTTGCTCTGTGACCTGCGTGATACCAAATCTCCTCCATGCGCTGTGACTATGCACTGGGATAAGGATAAGGGCCGCTTTGTTTGTTACTGTTTCATGTTTTATGTCTCTTTCCAGTGAAGTGAGACGTACTAAGAAGTGAGAAGAGACAAAGTGGCGATGTGTCCGTGCGTGTGTGTGGAGTCACCTCGGCGCATTGTGGGTAAAAGTGCAGAAAAGCCCAGTGCGCATATAGATCGAGCAGCTGAATAAACTGCCTCCGCTCTTTCCGTGTCTGCGCGTGCTGGGTCCGCGTGCGTGCAGCGGGCCAATAGTCACACGGAGTTACACAAGCGCTTTCAGTTCAGAGCCCTGGCTAATGCTGCTGCTGCTGCTGCTCCCGCCCACCGCAGAGAGCTGTGTGCCTGTGCCGCCGCCGCCGCCACCTCCGCCGCCGCCGCTGGGAGGACTGGGCAGAGCGAGCCCGACCAGTTCCGCCTTCCTCCCTTCCTTCCTCCCTTCCTTCCCTCAGCCCTTCAGCCTCGCCGGACTAAACCTGACGACGGCTCTGTACGTCATGGAGCACGGAGCGGAGCTGGAGGTACGTACGTCGCTGTTGAACTCGAGAGCCGTGCGTCGTCTCCGGCTCGAGCCCAAACTTTGACGCTTTGTCGCTGCACCGCCCCCTCCTCGCGCCCTCTTCTTCTACGCAAAGTGCACACACTAACGCGCGCGCGGGCTCAGCGGGGTCCTCGCGCTCATTTGTAGCGTGCGGAGAAAGCTCGCGCGCGCTTTACGGATCCGAGAACAGGGAGCCGTGACACCGAGCTCTTGAGCCAACTTTTCAGGTCGGTACGTAGCGCGCGTGAGAGAGAGCGTGTGTGCGCGTGTGTGCGTGTACGTGTGCGTGTCCGGAGAAGAAGGCACCCGCGCGTACACGTGTAATAAGGCGGTGTGTGACGGGATTATGTCATGTGCGTAATGTTGTTTTGACAGAGGTGACGTAGAGCGTGACGTGCCGTAACGATGAGATAAGCAGATCCGCTGTGTGTGTGTGTGTGTGTGTGTGTGTGTGTGTGTGTGTGTATGTGTGAGAGAGAGAGCGCGTGCACGGCCCCTTCACGGACACTGGGGGATTTTTTGAGCTGCGCACTTGAGATGCACACGGCTCTCTGTGTCTGTATGTGTGTGTGCGCGCTCCATGTTTGTTCCCTTGTCTGTTTACACACCTGACACGCGCGCTCTGACCGTGTGACGTCATCCCGCCATGAGGCACGCTGCACATTGGTCCTGTAGTAAAGCAGCGTGCGGGAGGATGTGCTCTGGAGTACAGGTGCACGTGTTTTGTATCGGGGCTAAACTGATACAAAAGGGCTCCTCTGATTCACCATTTACCTTATTGTAACAGATTAAAATGTCTAATGACTTAGTACGTGCAGCATCAGGGTCTATAAATATTCATAATAACACATTTGTAGCCTAAGAGAACAGCAGTGAAGCCTGGGCTCTGAACTGTTCACATTTTCTAATGAAGGAAAGATATTTTACTTTACAAAACCTCTGTGTGATAGTCGGGGTTGTCAAAAGTATCGTAAATCAGATACTAATTGATTCTAACACTAGTATCGAAACTAGATACTCATTTGAGCAGGTATTGATGCCAAAAAAGTCACATTTCCAGGACAGAAGTGAACCTTTCCTGAAAGTATAAGACACAAAGATGAGACAACTATGGAACCTAGCTGGAGCACTGAGGGATTACACAGATACAGGGTGGCCCAAAAGTCACTGACAGTTAAAAAAAAAAAATTAATTAATTACTCTTGTTTCTAAATATTTTTATTTTATTTTTTTAGAGCATTTAGAACTACCCTTCTGACATTAATCTGAGCAAATACAGCACCAAGGAATGAACCCTCATTGTACAGTGGTACTTTGAGTCACATGGGTCAAATTCAGAAGCCCAGTGGTGTTACCGTCGACATTTTAATACCAGAGATGCCCCAAGAGTAAATGCCATTAAAGCAATAATGAGTGGTTTTCAAAGACGGGGGGCAGTATGTGATCTCCACAGACCTGACTAGTCCTGATTTCTTCCTGTGGGGCTATCTTAAAGAAAAGGTGTTTGTGAATAAACCTCAGACAATAAACAACTTAAAATGTAATATCGAGGATCAAATAAGAGCCATAAGCCCGGAAATGCTTTAAATGTTATGCAAAGTGTGTTGGATCAGGCTGTTCAGAGTGAAACCGAAAATAGTGGACACGAAAGAAACATTATTTTTTTTTAAATTAGGTCATTTTTACTTCCCCTAGTTTAAGTAGTGGTAAGTTCAAGTGTAAGGGAACAATTATAACCGTATATATTGGCAAAAATCTTGGAAGGTTCAGTTTATCTACTGCTAAAATTTAGTGAGTATAACTTAAGAATAATAGGAGCTATTGAAGATTTAAAAGTGTCAGTGACTTTTGGGCCACCCTGTTTAAGGCCACATGGGAGTATAAAAGAAAGTACTGTGATTTTATATTGAAAAAAATCTTTTTTTGTCTGTTTTTTTTTTTTTTTAATTTTTTTTTTTATCTAGCCTTCGTTAGCGAGTTTGAAATTTCAGTATTGTAACAACTACCAACATTACTCAGTCCTGTTACTGATATTAACACTACTAACAAACTACCTTGAAATATTAATGCCATACAAATGAAAGCTCTTAACTCTACTTGTGGTTATGGTCGTAGCCCTGTTGCCATAGCGAATAACAAATTAAAACTTGTCACCATTACACAGGAAGCTGAAACCATATTGAAAGAAGTAGCCTGTTCTCCGGGTTCTGTCATTGTGACGCTATTGTGTTAAGTACATTAAACAAACACTATTAGAACCATACCCAGCCCCAGTACAGGCCATTATGTAATCTTATGACACACTACCACACACCGGCCTGAAGGGCTGAGACGAAACAAGGGCTGCAGACTCATCGCAATCCAATCGGAATTTGAATTTGAATGGATGCAATTAGCAAATCAAAGGCTGCATTTTTCCTTAAAGAGGGGCTATTTGGCATCTATGGGGTATTAAAGAGGAGGTATTTCACTTCTATGGGGTATTAAAGAGGAGGTATTTTACATCTATGGGGTATTAAAGAGGGGGTATTTTACTTCAGTGGGGTATTAAAGAGGGGGTAAAATTTTTTTTCTTATAGGGTATTAAAGAGGAAGTATTTTACTTTTTATGAGGGGGTATTAAAATTATTATTTTTTTTGGGGTATTCTATGATGTATTCTGTGGGGTAAAAAGAGGGATATGTTATTTTTTCTATGAGGGTATTATTTTACTTCAGTGGGGTATTAAAATGAAATTTGGCAGTATTTTACTCCTATGGGGGCCATTTGTAAAGGGGGCCATGGCATTTTTTGGTGCTTTTGTATAGGGTATTATTTGTACATTTTCAATCGAAACGGTCCGCGATAAAGCTTCGTTTACTCGGTAAACGTCCGTTTGATGCCGCTTGCGGCTTTATGGAAAATTTTGAGTCTCGGCATGTCACACACGTGCGGTCCGCGATGCTCATTGGCTGTGAGGAGTTTACGGAGAAAACGTCACTAAACACACGTGCTCCGCTGTGATGTTATAAACGTGTGTGATGTGATTGGTTCTACACGGGGGAAAGAGGGGCGTAAACTTTCAGTCACATGTAGCACTGATTCTCTGTTTGCGGCTCCAGTGACTCACAACCTCCACCTTATTGGACAACACTGGTGTCAATCAGAAGATAACACGTGTGTTTATCTCTGAGAAACAAAGGCCGTGTCCCAATTCGTCACATGCTCTGTTCCATGTACTGTTCGGAGTGCAGGTCGAAGTACTGCACGACTTAAATGCACCTCAAGGACACTTTGGTGAATTTTTGGTGAATTGAGACACGGCCAAAGTTGGCGCTTTCTTTAGTTTATTATGCCTGAAATCGACCAAAGAAATGCAAAAAAGTGACGGACCAGATTTCGCGTATGGAATACTTTCCTGCAGCAGATTGGACATGGAGGATCTAACTTATTTTGTGGACATGATTTCTTCAGTGGATTATATTCTCTGGACCAGTGCCGGAACGAATGAGAAAACTCTGTGGAATATGTTGATGTTTGACAGAATCAGAGCCTCAAAGGTGAGTGAAGTCCACAGCCACATTTTTGGCTTTTCTGTCAAAACGTCTTTCCTGACAGCACTGTGGTGATTCCAGGTGAAAATTGTTTGCATATATGAAAAGAGGAGCACTGTAACTTTCATTTGATGTGTAGAGTGTTTGTGTGGGTGACGCAGAAGTACATGTACATTCCTGTAGAGTTATAAAGTAGGCCCGGGCCGCCAGAACGTTAACAAATTAATAATTTCCGCGATAATATCGTGAATTGTGATTTTTTTTGGTCACGATAATCGTGAGTCTAAATTTTATATCGTCCCATCCCTAGCCTGTCCTGATAAACACTACCTCGACTTTTCGTTCAGTACATGACAGATGGAACAATCATTTTTGGGGGTGAGTATTTATCATGGGAACATTTTCTTTGCAGTGGAGTTGAGAACATTTTGGTCGTCTTTCTGTTCTACGATGAGATTTGAGCTGTGGAAGCTCGATTATGAATTTCTGTTTCTTATTATAGACACAAAATAACTACTTACTAAATGTTGCAGCTCACATTTTTTTTACAATATTGCACTTTCTGCTTCTTGATTTGGTTTCAGTATTATCATTTATCATGCACCGCAACCGATATTGGCTTTTTCATGGCTGATGCCGATTGTTAAGAATCCAGAGCAGCCACCTGGTGGCTGATAAACTCTGCCGATACTGCAGGGGCAATTTTGATTACTTTCCCCAAATTATGTACTTAAAATTTACTAAAATCTCCCCCCAAGCCTTTTTTTCATCACAAACCTGTAAGAGAGCTTTGCAGTCACATTTTGTGCAGTTATCTCTTCATATTCAGGTGTTATAGGGTGAGGAGCTCAGTCACACTGGAGGAGCTCGGAGTAGCTCGGAGTGCTCCTCCACATTGAAAGGAGCAGCTGAGGGGGCTCGGGCATTTGTTCTGGATGCCCCGTTGACTCCTCCCTGGGGAGGTGTTCCACGGCATGTCCCACTGGCAGAAGGCCCCCGGGTAAGACCTGGAGGGACTGTGTCTCTCGGCTGGTCTGGGAACACTTTGAGGTCCCACCGGAGGAGCTGGAGGAAGTGTCTGTGATGAGGGTAGTCTGGGAGTCCCTGCTTAAACTGCTGTCCCTGCGACCCAGCCCCGGATAAGTGGAAGAAAATGGATGGACTATAATGTTAAAATAAACTTTTGTGTGTACTCTTCAGGCAGGTGGTCAGCCAAAACAAAATATTGTCACCTGCTGGAGATTTAAAGCCGATAGCCAGTACCTACCCTGAAAAGGGCAAATATCGACCTGATATATCGACCAGCAGATATACTGGCCTATCTTTAGTGGTCACACCACCCAAAGTCGCTAAGAGCATCCCTCCAGTCGTTAATATCTTTGGGGCGCACGTCCTTTCTAACCCGGTAGAAGGCATCCAGATCCTGGCGTGTGCTGAGACGAATGCTGTCTCCAAAAGGACCCAGGCGCAAACTGCTTCACACCTCTCCAAACCAGAGAAACGGCTTCCACAAAGACCACCAGCACAGTTGCGGTCGGATGCATGGTTGTGGGGTCGAATGTGTGCGTCCAAACACATGCCAGGATCGGGATGCCTTTTAGGCCGGGTTTGGAGAGGGCGTGTGCTTCCAAGAATGTTCACGCCGGGATCTGGATAGATGCTGTTAGCGACTTTAGGTTGGTATCGCTTTGATCTTACCAGCACACTTTATAAACAGCTGAGTTATTAAAGCATGTCACTGGGTTTTAAACGTGCTTTTTGGGCTTAAAACAACAGCATTATGGATATTAGTTAGCACCTAGCTGGTTAGCCTCCCTGATGTCTTTGAACTCTTAATATTTGAATGTTTTGAGAAGTCTTTGGGTAAACTTTTACTTCTAGAAACGGAGGGGATTGGAAGTGGGCGGGGCTGTGGGCGGGACTTGATCTTACCAACACACAGATGGGGGCACATAGCCGGCAATGCTCTGGAACTGTGCCGGCTGTGTGTAAAACAGTGCCCCCAACACCACCACTCTTCTTCTGTGATGTTTGCAGATACATCATCCAAGCAAGAGAGCAGCTACAGAGAAAACAGCCAGGCCTGTCAAGATAAAACATTTGAAGCTTGATATACACAGAAATACTTTGATAAACGATAATATTGAAACTACGTTATGCCACTGATTAAGATTAAAATAAAACAAGATAATCCAAGTAAATCATTTTTAAATAGACTGTCTCATTAAAAGGCCTGAGCTGCAACAAATAAACAGCAGAATGAAACAGTAATTAGTCGTAAGAGTGACTTATTCAACCGTCTACAGCTAAAATCTTTTCATCTTATAACTAAAATAACAAAAATCTCCCCATTTTTTTCTCCCCATTAAATATAAAGTATATTATTCCAGTGTTCATATATTGAATTATAAGTGATATAGTGATTATTGTAACAGCTTTCTTTTGTGTTGGTCTATTAGCAACTGATGATATTTTTAAAATATAGTGTTGAATAGATGCAGTTTTATTATTACTAAAGTTTTGTGATATAAGTTCATAATTATAACTATAAATAAACAGCATCAGCCGTACACTTTTAATGCCTCGCACTGGGGGTGTTCATGAATTTTTGGGCCTTTTATGACTACATCCGGTTTCATGAAATCTTCCTATATTCTGATTATCTTTTTAAAATTTTATCACAAATAATAGACACACTGTATTTCATTATTCATTTTAGTAGTTCATATTTAAATGTTGTTTCTGAATAAAAATACGAAATACCCACAAGTACACTGACCTGGTTTATTCATAGAAAACAACAAATGTTTTATAAGTTTCACGTTTTTTTCTGACACTCAACAGGCGCAATCCACAAAGTAGTCAGCTTTATTTTTTACAATTATTATATTGTAAATATGTTTTAAGGCTGTAAAACCCCTCACCACACACTTTATACACTTTTTTCACATTTCTCTCTTGTTTAAACATTCTCAAAGTTTAAACCTTCGTATATTATCTCCCTCTTCCTTGACGAGGCTTTAAATGTGTCGTTCTCGTGCCTCTGCTCAGCAGTATCCACAGAGGTGCCTCTCTGTGCACAGAAACACTTTTAAGTCCAAAGTGTTTCTGAAATTCGTTGGTCCTGAACGTTTCATTGTCATTGTGGGTTTTGTCGGGGAGAAAACTTGCAAACATACAGCACTTTAGAGTCACACTGCGATCGATCATTTATGTAAATTTGGCTGAACACATTCTGTACTGTACAGGACACACGGCACAGAGGAGACTGATGGACAATGGTCTACAGTCCCTTAGCCAATCAGGACGCAGAACACAATGTGCGTCCATGCGCTGTAAAATTGCACTAAGAAGAAAATCCGCAAAACAGCAAGGCCGTGAAAGGTGAACCGCGATATAGCGAAGGGACAACTGTATTGCTAAAATCCAGGCATGTTTTTGATGGGGGAACGTTATAACATGGTAGAAAGCTAAAAATATATATATTTTTGCATAATACCTCCTCTTTGAGTATCATAATTTCCTCCACAAACAACAAAATCTCCCGTCTTATTTTACATAAAAACTGCTAAACCCTGTTCAAACATGTTCTGAGATCTCTTTTTGACATTTCTTCTAGACACTTTGAACTAAATCCTACTATTAAAAACATAAATCTCAAATCTAACCACGCTCACAATGCCAGTCCGAAAAATAACAGTTAGACGCTTTCCAAAATCGTTCAGGCCTAGACGGAACATATGAAACACTATTGGCTACATCCGCCATGTTTTTTGCTAAAGCCGCACAATCTCGATCTCTATACCACTTTTTCACTTTACTTACTATTTGCCCGGCTGCCATAGCAACGCATTAAAATAAATGACAGTTAAATGCTTGTGCAGAGTCAAAATGAAAGTTCAGAGCACATTACTCATCTTTTTGTCTAAATATGCAGAGACCAAAATTTACTCAAAACTCATCACAGGAGAGAGAAGGGGACAAGTAGGGAAAGTTTTGAATCTCTCTTTGAAAGTCTCTCAGGCTCGATACTATGATCGGGTGAGTAAAAATATCCAAAAGTTGTACTCAAGTAGTAAGTAAGTAATAAGTAATAGTAGTAAACAAGTAGTAAGTAATAAATCCTCAAGTAGAAGTTCAAACCACTGGTCAAAGAAAGTATTCAAATAAGAGAAAACGAAAGTACTTGGGTAAACTACAACTTAAGTAATTGTAAGAGAAGTTACATTAACATAATGTACAGTAACATTAACGAGGGAGTATTACGCAAAATCGACTTTTTGGAGATTTTTACCCAAAGAAAACACGTCTAAAGGTGTTTTATATGTCATCCATGCATGTTTGAGTAATCTAGCGATCTTTCCCGGGCCTTATTTGAACCTTCCTTACTGTAAAAGTCTGTGCATTGCTCCAATTTTCCATAAATATGCAAAAACATGATACAAAAGTGTACACAGGAACTTGACAAACCTGATGTGATGTGCAGTAGTTTCATTATCGGGATGCACGCTGATTGTGATTGTGATAGAGCTCTGAAGGGGGAGTTAGCATCAAAAACGAATCTGAAAGTTGTTTAACAGTGGATGTAGCATTTTCAGAACAATAAAAGGTAACATGATGATCTAAATATGCTATGTGTTACAGTTAATACCCCATAAAGTAAAATAATCCTCCTTTAATATCCCATAGAAGTAAAAAAAAAAAAAAAAAAAAAAAACTTTCAATCGTGCACATTTTTCTCATAGATTTTCCAAAAAAATGAATAAATAAATTAGAAGTCTGACAACTTTCTCAGGGCTAATGAGTTACGTAATGACCACCAGACCTATAATTTTATTTAAAATCTGTTTCTGAAATGTTATAAACCACTAACTTATTGAAGCATTTCAGAGTTTTGAGTTTTAAATGTGCCTTTTGGGCTTTAAACCACAGCGTTATAGATATCAGATTGCTCGTAGCTGGTTAGCCTCTGTGATGTCTTTACACTCTTAATATCTGAATGTTTCGAAAAGTCTATGGGAAAAATGAATGGAATTTTTACTTTTGGAACCGGAGCGGACTTTAGAAGTGGGCGGGGCTGAGGAGCTTCGGAGACAAAATGCAAAATCATGGACGAAGTAAGTCATATCTGAAGTTAGAGAGATTCGTTAAACAGACAAAATACATAAGCCAAGACCAGTAGTGGCTGAGTGGTTTTTAGTGCTCTTCCACCAATTAGTGAGTGGTTCAAATCTCACTTGAACCATTATTGTGCCCTTTAGCGAGACGCTTCACCCTCTTTGCCTGTGTGACTGTGGTTTGCGAGTGATTGGTGGCGGTTGGAGGGTCCGATGGCGCAGATTGGCAGCCTTGGAGTCAAACATTGTGAATGTTTTACCCCATGGCAGCTAAAAATACAAATACAATTGTCCTAGCACAGCAGTGGAGTCAAACATTTGGATGTTTTAAGTCTGATGTTGATCATAAAAAGACAAATACAATTGGTCAAGATGAAAGAAAGCCGGCCCTGATAACGTTGTCAAATGTGAATCACCAAAACTGTAGAGCAACTTTGAGGCATTTACTGTATAATGCAAGACTGAGACAATTCAGCTTAGGGCCCTCTTTAAGCTAGAGCCGGCCCTGAGTGGACGGTGAACTATGTTCAAAGCGTAGTTCACAGTCAAAAAGTGTAAAGCATGCCTTATTTATCTAATGCATTCGAAGTTTCCTTATCATTCGACACGATTCAGATAAGTCCAGATTCGGAGTTTCCAGAGCGGAGTTTTGTCGTCACTGTGATGCTAACAACAACTAGCATGCTAAGAGCAGACTTCCTGTTTCTGGGGGGAAAAAAATCGATTACAGCCACCTAAACATACTGCACCGTCCCATCAAAATGTATACTATAAACACACAAATAATGCTGCTTTTGTATTTTGTGCTTGCAGTAACTTCTGTGTGGAGGTCCAGCGGTCATGACCAAGACAGGGCAGCGGTCACCAAGGAGGATTTACAATGAATAATAACAAGAGAATGTCAGTTTGAAGTTTTTTGGAGTTTTTGGACCATTTGTGAAGGATGACTTGCGCATGTATCCGTCTGACCATATTCCTACCTGGATTCAATTTGGGAACGTTCCAGATATTGCACTGAATTCACTTGGGAATCATCAAAATGGAGAAGGACTTCACACAGTAGCTTCCTCTCCCTCTTCTCCACATGTTTTTGCACTCACCACTGAGACCTTAAAACTTCCACAAGACCCTATGGACCTGCTAATATCCCAGTCTTAACTTCCATACATGGACTATCTATCTATCAATAGAATCTTTTAGAGTAAAGGAACTACAAACATGTCCGCCACAGCGAGAAGGCACCTGGTCCGGGACTTTAACCACTTCATCACCTGTTATCTGTGCCGCGGATACCTGATCAAACCCACCACAGTCACCGAGTGCCTGCACACATGTGAGTTCGGAAGATGATTATTCTGCAAAATGGAGCTTTTAATCATGTTATAGTTGTTTCTTTTCTCAGTTACCCTCTTGAAGTTGTTTTTGGAATGATTCGTGCATGTTTGAACCAGCTTTCACTTATCACTTATTTTCAAGATTAGGCACAAGTCTAGGCCAGTAAATATTATCGGCACCCCTAAAATGAAGAGATCTTTGTTATTTTAATGAGCTGACTGTTTTCTTAGTCTGAAACTTCAGTATCTGTATTGAAATGTCCTGTTTCTTAGCTATATCTGAAGCTTAAACATTTAAATGAGTTGATCTGCCAGTCAGTGCCCGTTTTTCCACCACCACTGGCATATGCCCACTGCTCTGTACTTACTTTGATTTACAACTTTATTTTCTTAACTGGTGATATGCCTGGATTTGGCAACATCCTGTAGTCATTTTGATACTAAAAAAATGTGCTACTCGCTAGTATAATGATCCACAGATGTCACAGATAACTATATAGCACACACAAGCACAAAATATCTTCTTTAAAGGTGCTTTGTGGAACTTTTCTGCTTGACTCCACGCAGATCTTATTGCTTTTTATTGCCTAGAGCGGTGTTTCTCAAACTGTGGGACATGAGCTCCTTCAGGTGGTACTTAGGCAAACCCACAAACTGAAGAGCTGTCCAATTTAAAGTTCATTTTATTCACTTTTTGTCCTCCTTTGGATCATTTATTGTTTAGGACAAGAGTGGAAATGATGCAGTCCACTTTTAGATCTGGTTTAAGCCTAGATTAGACCTGGAATAGTCCTGTTAGAAACCTGGTTTAGTTCGGGTTGTACTTGGAAAGCCGAGTCTTTTCTTTGGTGGTACATGGTGTGAAAGGTCTGAGAGACTCTGGCTTTGAATGTTCCACAGTAGGGCATTATTATCTTCCTGGAGTTAAGCAGGTGAAGTGACCAGGCCAAACTAAGGGTCAGATCTGTGGAGAGGCGAATCCGTTCACAGTAAGAATGCATGATTTCAAGGTGTTTTTTAGGCAATGTTACAACATTCAAGGCAAGACAGGTACATCTCTATGGAGACATGAAGGTGGAGGAGCCTCTACCAAAAAGTTACACAGTGCATTTTTAAACATTTAACATTTTTGTGATGTTTTTGGTTAACTTGAAACAGTAGATAGCACTAATGTTACTCTTGGGATATGTGTTTGGTGATATTGGAGCTGGCGAATAACAAAAATCCTGATCCTTGCTGTGTTCTTTGCCTTCAGTCTGCAAGAGCTGTATCGTGCAGCACTTTGAGGAGAGCAACGACTGCCCCAAGTGTGGCATCCAGGTTCATGAGACCAACCCTCTGGAGATGCTGAGGTGAGTTTGTGGAGCTGTCGGATATTCTCTGGCTACTTTGGCCTTTCTAGCAAATTCTGGAGGGGTGGGGTCTGGAGGACCAAAGGGGAGAGAGAGGGGCGGGGTCTGGAGGACCAAAGGGGAGAGTGAGGGGGGTGGGAGTCTGGAGGACCAAAGGGGAGAGTGAGAGGGGCGTGGTCTGGAGGACCAAATGGGGAGAGTGAGGGGGGACGTGGTCTTGAGGACCAAAGGGGAGAGTGAGTGGGGCGTGGTCTGGAGGACCAAAGGGGAGAGTGAGGGGGACGTGGTCTGGAGGACTAAAGGGGAGAGTTAGGGGGGTGGGGTCTGGAGGACTAAAGAGGAGAAGAGGCGGGAGCAGAAAGACTAAAGGAGAGAGTGAGAGGAGAGGAGGGCGGGGTCTGGAGGACTAAAGGGGAGAATGAGGAGGGGTGTGGGTCTGGGGGAACGAAGGGGAGAATGAGGGAGGTTGGGGTCTGGAGGACTAAATGGGGAGAATGAGGCGGGAGGAGGGGCGGGGTCTGGAGGACTAAAGGGGAAAATGAGGGATTAGGAGAGGCATGCTCTGTAGTGCTAAAGAGGAGAGTGAGGGGGGGAGGAGGGGCAGGGTCTGGAGGACTAAAGGGGAGAGTGAGCAGCCTGTCAATCACGTCCATCTGAACTCTGGGAGATCAAACCTGATTCCTGAAAACACATCTTTGTAAAGTACTGGTGAGGCATGTATTCTTAGCTGGCCAGGGTTCTTGGATGTACTTTCTGTGAACCCTTGTATAACACACCATGACTTATTCTAATGGCTCCAGAGACAGCATGAAATTTGTAATCTCAGCCCTTCATGTTAACAGACTCGCCAAGTCTGAAAGTTAAAACCTGCTTAACAGCCACCTAAAATATACCCACACTGCCGGGATGTATGCAGCAACATTATTTCAGCGTTATCCCCCATCTTCTGAAATCCCAATGATATTTTTCAAAGCAAGTCCCAACCCTAAGACTAACCCTAAGAGTAAGAGTAGGGCTGACCTGCATGTGCCAGTTTTACATGTTTTTTATAATATTATTACTTTGTTTGGTGGAATAGTAACTGGAGTAAATATTTTCCTTTTGTTTTCCATATATATGTATGTATGATATGTATTTCACATTTTCCAGCTTATAAATGTCTGCATTTGGAAAATATACCAATTTCACCTCTGTTTCCAATGATGCTTTTAGGTGTTGGAGCTCCCTCTGTTGTCAGAAACGGGAATTAACATTTAGAAAGTAAACAGTTGAAGTCCTTAACTTCCATGAACGCTATCGTAATAGAGCCATGTTCATTATGAGCACAATTTACCATAGAATGAGTCTGGTGATGGTTTATGAGCTTAAAAACTGCACAGGGGAGGTCCAGAGTTTTAGCTATGACGCAACTAAACAGGCAAAATGTCTTCTGGATTAATGAAGGAAGAGGAATTAACCAAACCACAACTCCAGATATGTTATTTTTGATGAGGGGAAAACAGCACAACATGGTTAAAAGGTCTAAGAAGTCCATTTTGCATAATGTTTGTTGTTTAAGCCCGTCTCTGTCTCTGTGTCTGTTCTTAGGCTGGACAATACTCTGGAGGAGATCATTTTCAAGCTGGTGCCCGGGCTCAGAGAGAGTAAGTGTCCAGATGGTCTCATCCGTCTCTACACAGTTTCTAGCCGAGGTTTAATTAAGATGATGTTCACAGGAGGTAAACCCAATTAGAGCACTTATTACGGCCATAGTCAATATTAATGAACACAAACTACCTATGTATGTAACAACGTCCAGTTTGCACCACAGTTAGTGAATGATGGAATAGAGCATGGTTTACAGCGCTGGGGAACATGCCAAAAACTGTTAATCCATGTTTTTTTTTTTTTTTACTTTTTAGAGCTTTTGACCATGTTATAACATTGTTCCCTCATCAAAAAAAAAGTTTTATACGTCATCCAGTAAGGTTTGAGTAATGTAGTGATCTTTCCCAGGCCTTATCTGAACCCTCCTACGTCACCCACGCTCCCACACGATAATTCTCTATAAATATACAAAAACATGATACAAAAATGTACACAGCGACTTAACAAACCTGATGTAATGTGCAGTAGTTTCATTAGCAGGATGCACTCTGATTGTGTTGTGATAGAGTGACTTTTGACTTTAGAGCGCCAAAAACGAAAGCGAAACTTATTAAACATGCTAATATGTCGTTTTCAGCTAATTTAGAATTTTTAAAACAATAGAAGGTAACACGGGGATCTAAATCTGTTGTGTTAGCAGATAATACCCCATAGAAGTAAAATACTCCCTCTTTAATGAATATCCCTTTTAATCTGCTATTTAGCACAAACCCCTTTGAATACCAGGAGACACAGAGAGGCAGCAGCAGCTCTAGTGCAAAATGCTGTCGTGTCCTTAGGCAAGACACTCCAACCACATTGCCTCTTATGCGTGAGTGTTGGTGGTGGTCGGACGGGGAGTGTGTCCTAGGGCAGCTGTGACCACAATAGTATCTTACCGCCGGCTAGTGTGGCGTGAATGTTGATGCTCTGTAAAGTGCTTTGGGTCATGACAGGTGCTATATAAATCCACCGCATTATTATAAAAATGTAAACTCCTCTCCAGACCACAGGCTTTTACTGAAACAAAATCGCTTCTATACTCGTCTACAGGTCAGATCTATGGAGAGGCTACCCCACACACAGCTGTTCAAGGTCTTCTTTTTTTTAACAATAAAATCACCTGTATTTGAATAAATCCTCAATAGACAGATTTAACGCCATACTGTGAAACATTGCAGACTTCTCACATGATAGGCCTTCGCTAGAAAAGTTACACAGTGCACCTTTAAAACAATGATTTGATTAAAATTATATCTATTGCATAATGGCAGAGGAGCTGAAATTTTACCGAAATTAAAGCAACTGAAAGAAAATTATTGCTCAAATGTTACTCAAATACTGAAATGTATTATAATTTCTTAAAAGTCATATAAAAAAAAAAAAATAAAATGAATTAAACAAATACTATTACTTCCAGAATGTAATGTCCAGAGCCACACAAACATGCCTGTACTCACGCAAAGATCTGTATCCAAGTAAGGAGAATCCATCTTCTTGTAGTACCACGCAGTACCAAGAAAACTTAGAATATACACGGTAATACAACTACTACTACAGATGATAATGTTGAAGTAAGTGAAATGAAGCTGTGTTACTGCTACGTGCCTGTGAGTCTGGTGCTGTTGACAGAGCCTCCAACAGCTGCCTGTGACCATATCAACAGGTGGAGCAAGGAGACACGCCGATGTTTTTATGGGAGAATATATCTGCCATGACATTCAAAATAGTGATGTCACTCAACACCTCAGAGGTTTGCAGTGGTATCAGCTTACCCTGGTGTAGATGTTTGTCTCAAGAGCTCTTATATCTGTTATAGCTTTTTTTTCTTCATTTTTTAATTTATTTAAAGCAGGCATGAGGCCCGGGGGCCAAATACAGCCCTCAGACCAATTTTTCTCAGCCCTCCCAATTTTTCTCGGCCCTCAAGCTTCCAGGTGAATTGGCCATATTACCTTAAACCAGGGGTGTCCAAACCTTTTCTCATTAAGTGCCACATGTAAAAACACAGACAAAGCTGAGGGCTGATTGAGGGCCATAGACTGGTCACCAATACAGTGAATAATTCAAATCTGTGTTATTATTACAAGTTAGACTGAACCACTAGACCTTTATTCATGCTTACATCCTCAGTGGGACACATTAAATATTTGATATGGACTTGTCAAAGTAAATTTTCAGAAATGTACAGTAAAAAGTACTGTTTAAATTAATATGGGCCAATTCACCTGGAAGCTTGAGGGCCAAGAAAAATTTATCTGAGGGCCGCATTTGGCCCCCGGGCCACAGTTTGGGCATGCCTGTCTTAAACATTACTTTTTACTCTACATTTCTGAAAATCTACCTTAATAAGCCCATATCAAATATTTAATGTGTCCCATTGAGGATGTAAGCATGAATAAAGATCTAGTGGTTCAGTCTAACTTGTAATAATAATGTAGATTTGAAGTATTCACTGTATTGGGGACCAGTCTATGGCCCTCAATCGGCCCCTCAGCTTTGTCTGTGTTTTTACATGTGGCCCTTAATGAGAAAAGTTTGGACACTCCTGATTTAAAGGAACTGTATGTGCCAGGCTCCTACTGTTAAAAAAAAGGTATTACACACATGAGTTTCTTAGTTTGAGAGAAGAACTCTAAATACGCAGGATTTGTGTGTTAAATGTGTGTGAATGAAACAAAACACATCTCCAGGTATATTATTATATAAAATGGCTTAAAGCTCAAAAAAGTGCATTTTGTGTAATGCAGGACTTTTAAGGCACTGGCAACCTAGATTCACTTGTGATTGCAGTACCTTATTTTAAAACTGTAAGAGCACAGGATGCGTACAGTTCCTATAAACACCTATAGATATGTTTTGAATCAAATATCCAGTTTGTCTATGAATCTGAACGTTTTTCCATCTCACATGAAATGAGCTGAGAAAATGAGAAAATGCAGCGGTTTAAGTGCACTGAGCCGAGGCTGGGGTTTCATCACAGAGACAGCACATGGTAACCTGGCTCTCACCAGACTGATATGTGAAGCTCTGAGGGGAGTTCTACACATTATCAATCTGGAACAGCTCTCGCTGAGAGCATTCAGATCCAATAATCGCGAGTTCAAAGACATACTTCACACTGATTGGTTGAAGCGTCTCAACAGAGGAACAAGCCGAGAAATCAAACTTTTTCACAAACCCAATAGTCCATATTTCTACTAAAAGAGTCTGAAGTACATCTGTCACCATGTTTGCTTTGGTTTGTTCAGCTCTGGTTTTCGTGCCAACCTCAGCGCTGCCCTGTGATTGGTCAGTCTGGACCTATCACATGCAAGCGAATCAGTTGGAGCTGTTTAAGACTCAAACTCCAGAGTTCAAGAATCCATCTCGTTGGCTAAACACATGGAATATTATGCTCTAAACCCACTCACACAAATGAGTCCAGCTCTTTAGACACTAACCCTCGCTCTTTCTGTCTCTCTTTCTCTTATTCTCATCTGTTTCATTAATTTCTCTCTCACGCCTTGTTCCTGCTGTTTCTGCTTATTTCCTGTCTTTCTCTACCCTCTCTCTCTCTCTTTCTGTATTATTCTTGTCTTTTTCTCATCTGTATGTCTCATGGCTGCCTGTCTCTCACTCACTGTCATCTGTCTCTGTCTGCTTTTTTCTCTTCCTTGTCTCTTCTTTCTGTCTTTCTCTGTCTCTGTGTCTCTGCTGCCTATCTCTCACTGTCCTCTTTCTCTCCTCTATCCATCTCTATCTGTCTCTCTGTCTCACCTCTCGTTCTCTCCTTTTATCTGGCCACTCTCTGCCTCCCTGTCCCTCTCACTTTTGCTCCTTTCTCTCTGCCGTCTCTCACTCTCATCCGTCTCACTTCTATCTACCTCTGTCTCATTCCTGTCGATCTGTCCTTTCCCTCTCTCTCTTTCTCACTCTCCTTACTGCCTTACTCTCTCACATTTGTTTCTATCCCTCTTTCTGTATATACTGTCTATCTTTCTCTCTTTTCTGTCCGTCTCTCCCATGTCTCTCTCTCATCTGTCTGCTGGCCTCCCTCTTACTCGTTTGTCCATCTCTCTCCTCTCTTTCTCCCTCCCTCTGTGTGTGTGTGCAGAGGAGGAGCAACAGGAGCTCGAGTTCTGGAAGAAGAATCAGCCCTTGGAGAATGGACAAGGTAACTGCGGCTTTTACGCAGAATAAAACCCCATGGAGACACAGGGAGGGCATCTGACACACAGGGAGGGCATCTGACACACAGGAACATTTCAGAACATGTTTGTAGATGTCTAAACTACAGGGTTAGCACTTTACACAGAATAAGACCTCATGGAAACTCAGGGAGGGCATCTGACAGACAGGGACGGCACTGGACACATAGGGACGGTATCGGACTCGCAGGGACATTTCAGAACATGTGTGTAGTGGTCTAAACTTTGGGTTAGCACTTTTACACAGAATAAGACCTTAAGGCAGACATGTCCAACTCAGGCCCACGAGACCCTATCAAATATGTATTAGAGCTGCCCGCCGGTTGTTGCACCAGTATAGCGCATGCACCACTAATACTACGAATCCCAGAATGCTTTGCAAATGTGTTGCCGCTGACTCCCAACACTTCTGTTGACACTCATTAGCATCTGCTACCGGTGGCCTCACTCAAATTTAATCCACCTCTTCTGAAAAACATGCAGATATTGTTGTGATATTTTTCAATAAATATTTAGTTTGTCCCGCGACTTAGCCCCAATTCGAGTTTGAAACTCCTGCCTTAAGGAGACACAGGGAGGGCATCTGACACACAGGGACACTTGAGAACATGTTTGTAGCGGTATAAACCTTTGGCTAGCAGCTTTTTACACAGAACAAGATAAGGTGTGCCAAATAAAAACCTTGCACTACAGCCACGCTCACTGCTTAATGCTCTAAAAGAAATTTTGCTGTTACTTGGGACAAGGACAATGAATCCTTGAATGCTGAAGTGCCATTTTGGAGAAACTTCTGCAACGGAAAAGGCACACAAAAAACACTTTACCAAAACCCAAGGAGGCCTGTCACAGTAGGAGAGTTTGAAATGAGATTTAAAAAAATAAAAAAATCACAATAACGATGATATTGAAATTAATTTATGTCACTTTCACAATAACTTTAAGGCAGGATAATCACAGTAAATCCTTGTCTAAGTGAATCATATTAAACATAATGTGATCAGTCGTATATAAATAGTACAGTCAAAGTATCTAATGTGTCATGTGACGTGTGGCCAAACCTCCCTGTCAAAGCCTGATCTCGTCCGACCTCAGAAGCTAAGCAGAGCCAGGTCTGGTTAGTACTTGGATGGAACACTGCTGGGAATACCAGGTGCCGCTGTGAGCCAGAAATTGTTGTTGTGTCCTTTGGCAAGACACTTCACCCACATTGCCAAGTATGAATGTGGCGTGTGAGTGTTGGTGACGGTCAGAGCAGATTGACAGCCTCACTTCCATCAGTCTGTCCCCGGGCAGCTGTGACTACAATAGTAACTTAACTTCACTGAGTCATTATTGGATCATCTACAACTCCAATGTCATCACTTTGGCGTAATACTACATAAAATTAAGAAAAAATAGTCCCCATAGTGCGAAGAAACCACACGCAGAACACACCATAAATATTGAGCCTGAAAAACACTGTTCATCCGGCATGTACTGAACCATAAATCAATATAATAATGATCACGACAGACCTAATCCAAAGAGCCAGAGACAGACATACTGTACATGAATTATTTACACCTCTCTTTTCCTAAATTGGTTTTGCACAACGGCACACGGCTGTTTCCGGTCAGAACGAGGGTCAGTGGAGCCAGTTCCCTTATAATGTAATGTCTATAAGGATTTTGCTAAGTTGCGCTAACACGTTAAACACTTTAGAAATGCAGGGAAAACTTCACCGGTGAATACTTCTGCTTTCTGCACTGTGATAAGATATGAGCTATGAATAAATAACTATGATTCATTGAGTGTTCTTTAGCGGCGCAGCACATATAGATTCATTCATTTTTTTTTTTGTCCAATGCAACTATGCTAAATACAAATTCTGCAACTGCAACTTTCAGCTTTTATGAGTGAATCAACTGACTTCTAATGTATCCGGTGTGTTCCAGCAGACAGTATGAAGCATCCGAAAGCATCGGAGGGAGGAGAGGAGCCTGAAGGAGGAGGTGGAGGAGGAGGAGGAGACGGAGGAGGGGACGGAGGAGGAGCAGAGGAGCAGGGCCAGGACTACCACAGGAGTGACCCACAGATCGCCATCTGTCTGGACTGTCTGCACAACGCGGGACAGAGCCAGGACACCTCTGTAACGGTACATCGCAGATATACAAGCAAAAAATATCACTTCATTTGTCACAAGAGGCAGTTTAAGCACATTTAGCAGTAAAATATAAAAAATAATAGGAAAACTCAAGCAGGTGTCTCAGTACGGCTCAACAGGTAGGATCGTAGGGTCCAGTGTTTGACCTACAGGTCCCTGGTAACCACCGCCTCAGCTGCCCCTTTAGCTGTGAACATCTGCCTGGTGCACACATGCCTCATGAGTCTCACGCTGTCTCCTCCTCCTCCTCCACCTCAGGACCTGATGAAGAGGTTCATCCGCTGTTCCAGCAGAGTCACCGTGGGAACCATCAAGAAGTTCCTCAGCCTGAAACTCAAGCTGCCCAGCTCCTACGAGGTAAGAGCGCAGGGGTGTGAGAAGAGAGGATACGAGAAAATGGAGGCGCTCTGATCCGGAGTGTTTGCATTTTAATCAGAATAATTCAAGGTCAAATAAGTTTCTGTTTATACATTTTGGAAATTCAGCACATAGCTATGCATATAGAACGATATGCAAAGTAAAAATGTCTTGTGCATAATTTTTATAGTATTATACTTAAAGGTACTGTATGTATCCTGCCTCTTACTGTTTAATCACAACAGACCCCGTGTGTCCAGAGGCTTAATCTGCAGATAGAGACACATACAAGACACATACAGAATTCACTCATTGAGCTGCAGAGGCTGAACTAGCACGGATTCATGTTTCAGATCAGAGAGAGTCCTTTTAGGTTTCAACCAACTGGATTTCAGCATCGGAACTGTCAACCCAAATGAGAAACTAATGTGGGGCTCATTCTGCTTCCTGATTGGATAATACCATAGAGAACCAGCAAAACAAATTATAATATGAACTTGATCATCATGTCCAATGTTTTTGTAATTAAAAATGAATCAGAATTACAGTTGTTAATCGTAAAGCTATATTTTGATTTGAACATGTTTACTTTGTATCTGCAAACACCACAGTACCATTAAGAAAGGATACAGCATAGACTTATGAAGGGACTACTGAACTCTAAAACAATTAAACTAAAATAAATAATAAATAAAAACAAATACATTTCATTAATTATGTGATGTTGTTTTTTTTAAGTCTTAGTTTGTTCAGTTACGTCTTACTTAAAAATATGCAATTAACACAAAGGCAGTCATAGGTCATCTAGGGTCAATGTAAATCAAAGTGTTCAGAAAGACATCTCAGCCAAAACCTGACAAATGTTTGAAAACTTTTGTTGCACAACCCAGCTCACGGTTTCAGTCGACACCTCCTCACCAGCCCGTACTTCCCCTTCCCTTTCACATCCTGCACTGCACCTGGCCCTCTGCCGTACCACGTTGTGACCCCACATTCTGACCTCACGTTCATTCTGTTACCTCATTCTGACCTTACTATCACATTTTGACCCCACATTCGTTCTCTTACCAGACTCTGACCCCACATATTGACGCCACATTCACATTCTGGCCCCACATTCTGAGGACACACTCGTTTGGACCACAAAGTCTGACCCCAAATTCTACCTCCACATTCTGATGCCACAGTCACATTCTACTCCATATTCACGTTCTGACCCCACTCCACATTCTGGCCCCACATTCACATTCTGACACAGCTGATCTGTCATCTGTGTCATTTTGACCCCTCTGTGCTGTCGTTCATATGTGTGTGTAGCTGGACGTGCTGTGTAACGGCGAGATCATGGGTCGCGATCACACTCTGGAGTTTATCTACATGACACGCTGGAGGCTGCACGGAGAAAACGTGAGTCGCACTTCCTCTTAGCACACTTCCTCATAGTACAGTTCCTTGTAGCACACTTTCTTATAGCACACTTCCTTGTAGCACACTTCCTCATAGTACACATCCTCGTAGCACACTTCCTTATAGCACACTTCCTCATAGTACACTTCCTTGTAGCACACTTCCTCATAGCACACTTCCTCGTAGCACACATCCTCGTAGCACACTTCCTTGTAGCGCACTTCCTCGTAGCACACTTCCTCATAGTACACTTCCTCATAGCACAATTCCTCATAGCACACTTCCTCATAGTACACTTTATCACAGTACACTTCCTCATAGGACATGTCCTCGTTGCACACTACTTCGTAACACACTTCCTCATAACACACTTCCTCGTAGCACACATCCTGATAGTACACTTCCTTGGAGGACACTTCCACATAACACACTTCATCATACCATACTTCCTCATAGCACACTTCGTCATAGTACACTTCCTTGTAATACGCTTCTTCATAGTACACTTCCTCAAAGTACACTTCCTCATAACACACATCCTCGTAGCCCACTTCCTTGGAGGACACTTCCACATAGCACACTTCCTCATAACACACATCCTCGTAGCACACTTTCTTGGAGGACACTTCCACATAGCACACTTCCTCATAACACACTTCCACATAGCACGCTTCATCATAGTACACTTCCTCGTAGCACACTTCCTTATAGCACACTTCCTTGTAGCACACTTCCTTATAGCACACTTCCTCGTAGCACACTTCCTTATAGCACACTTCCTCGTAGCACACTTCCTTATAGCACACTTCCTCATAGCACACTTCCTCGTAGCACACTTCCTCGTAGCACACTTCCTCGTAGCACACTTCCTTATAGCACACTTCCTCATAGCACACTTCCTCGTAGCACATTTCCTCGTAGCACACTTCCTTATAGCACACTTCCTCGTAGCACACTTCCTTATAGCACACTTCCTCATAGCACACTTCCTCGTAGCACACTTCCTCGTAGCACACTTCCTCGTAGCACACTTCCTTATAGCACACTTCCTCATAGCACACTTCCTCGTAGCACATTTCCTCGTAGCACACTTCCTTATAGCACACTTCCTCATAAATAAATATAGAGAAGACTGGGGTAAGTTCAAAAAGGATACTGTTTTATTAGCGTATGACATTACAAATTAAAAGCATACATCCTTAGATCATGCCTCTGCTTCTGGTAAACTCCACCAGAGGCACGAGAAAATAAACAGGACACACCCAGTATTTGCATAAGAGGCACAGAAGAAGATGTGAGGGGGCAGAGTCTAGAAACAGTTTTAATTCTTTTAAAAATGTTTTTAAATGTAACTTTTCTGGTGGGATGTCCGCTATTCTCTTATCAGTCAAACCACTTTCATTTTGCCCCCTCAGAAACTTAAAGAGGGGACATTATGCGAAATGTACTTCTTTTTTTAGTTTTTATAGAATGAAAAACATGCCTGAAAACTCATTCTCCCACACGACTGTTCTCCATAAATATACAACAATATGATACAAAACTGTACACAGCAACTTGACAAACTCGCTGTGATGTGCAGTGGTGCCATTAGTCGTGTTGTGATAGCAGCCTGTGGGGGGAGGGACTTAGCACAGAGAGCAAAGGGAGGGGAAACTCAGAGCATCAAAAATGAAAGTGAAACTTATTAAGCATTTGAGTATATTGTTTTGGAATATCCACTTCACTGAGTTAGGAGATATATCGGTAACACTTTATAATAACTATAGCCTCTTTAGCCTCAATAAAGTATGAACAGACACTTAATTAATAATGAACAAACACTTAATTAACAATGACTCATGCTTAATAACTATTTAATTACGGCCTTAATTAACACTTCATTAACAAGTGTTTGAGTTAATACTTAACTAACCATTTGTAAATGCTTATTTAAGGAGTAACTAAGTGTGAAATAAGTATGAGTAACTGTACACAACACAGGCCAATTAATTGCTAATTCAGTGTTAATTAAGGTTGTAATTAAGTAGTTATTAAGCATGAATCATTAATTAAGTGTTTCTTCATTATTGATTAAGAGTTTCTTCATTATTAATTCAGTGTTTGTTCATTATTAATTAAGCGTTTGTTCATGCTTTATTAAGGCTAAATAGGCTATAGTTATTATAAAGTGTTACCGATATATTACCTTCATGGGTCTCTGAAGTAGTGTGTCAGGAGGAGGGCTGCTGTTTGATAATGTCTTAGCCGTTCTCCATGGAGATGTTGTTGCTTTGCCTGAAATGTTTCACAGTATGGCATTAACCTTGAACAACGTGCATTCATACAGTGAGTTGGGGCACTTCTCCACGGATCTTGTGCAAAAATGTTTGGTACGGGACTTTTCCACATCAAGTTTGTGATCTTTAAATCAGGGAGGTTTCAGCTGATAGTGGAGACATTCAGACAGATATAAGGCAGCGTCCGCCCGCGATCTGACCAGAAATGAAGAAGCGGCTTGGATGAGCAGCGAAACGTCTCCACTCCTACAACGATTTGTCCAGTTGACAGATTTAAACTTCGCCTTTTGCTATGGATCAGACCTGGACGACTGAGGGATTACACAGACAGAGAGAGATCTATAAAAAGACAACTTGAGATGGAACAGTCCGATCCAAAAAGTCCACATTTTCAGTGTCAGTGCTTTGAAACATGAGGCAGTCGAGGATCTGAGCTCACAGAGACGACAGAGACGAGTTTGAGGCCCTTTTATTCAGAATTCCATGTCAATTTTTTTTATAAATGAGACCCCGGTTATGCCATACTGTTCCAAACCAACACACATATTTTGTTAATCTAAGTTACATCTTAATAATACTGCAGTAAATGTATACCATCTGTGAGTGCTGTAACTGTAACACTAGTTTTAGCAGATCCTCCAGTTTCACTCCATGAAAACTGAAGCCAGACATGATAGAGCACTTGTCATACCTCCTCCACCGCGACATCACCTGATACGAGCCTGATGTTTGTACATGTAAAACGCTCCGGGTTTACGGGGCTCGTCCTGCAGAGACGACAGCCAGAGACAAATGTCCTTCCTTTAGGGCGGCAACATGAGTCACAATCTCATTTCAATTGCAGTGCGTGCGCAGAGTCATTTAGGTGGGTAGGTTATGTTAAAATAATACAAAAATGAAAGCTGTTTTTTCATATGGGTCATGTTTATTGCACTGAAAAACATAATAGAAACATACATCCTATTCGGCCTCTTCCTGCTTGTCTCTATGGAAATGTTGCTCCTTTGCTTATAATCTTCCACAGTACGGCATAAAACATATCTATCTCCATGGAGAACGTTCTGGAGTTTTAGTTTTAACTTTCTTTTTCCATCGAATCATGCAAGTGCTGTGCCACCTCCTGAACACCTCCATTGTACCTTTTAATTTGGAAAAGGGGAACAAAAAATAAACCAGTTATAGTTTGGTGAATAGTCCCAAACACATTTTTTTCCTTTGAACATGCTTCTTTATGAAAAATCTAAAAGCGAACTAAATGTTTTCCTCTTTTCGCAGACATATCCCATGGTCCTCGAGTATAGGCCTCGCATAGACTTTGGCTGAAGGTCCCCGTACGCCTGTTTGACGCACTTTTGCACATGAGACCGTGTGCAGAGCAACCAAGAGATTTAAACGTATTTTTGTACAGCTAACCAGGAAGCGCAGGCATTGTTAAGGTAGAGAGGTTTTATGCTATTACATAGAATAATATATATGCTACTATATATATTTGAAATGTCCGTCCCTGTGCCTAAACCTGACAATGAAGTCTGAGCATATCGTCACTTGCCTGTTAAACTAACTGTAGAATAAATTGTGATTTTTATATTGTTTAAGTCTTGTGTGTTTCTTCTTTTATGCTTTTATATGTTCACTGCCAGTCAGAAGTTTGGACATTTTTGGTTTTACTCTTATTTTCGTTGTAGATTCTCACAGTATCTACATATAGAGCATAGTAAAAAAAAAAAAAAATGCTCAAAATAACAAGTTTTTTAGATTTTTTTTAAATGACTTTCATCCTCTGCTTTGGACTTTGGCTTTTTTTTTTATCACGATAGCAAATTTTGAAGTTTGATATATCGCTGAAGTAAATATAGACGATAAATAATATTGAAACCCATTTATGCCACTGAGACCACAACCCAAAAGCAGATTTAAACCACAAAAACTACTCTAAATCTACAGTATTGTTAAAAATCATGAGCTGCAATAGATAAACAGCAGAATTAAACACTTTAGCTGTTAGTTTGCATCTGTAATGAGTCATACGAGTTATTATTTCAACCTTTTACAGCTTATTTCTTATCATAAAGCCAAAAAAAAACCAGAAATTTCCCAGTCGTGCAATATATAAACATATTTAGTTGAGTTATTTCACAATTTGTTTCTTTGCTAAATAATTCCATATGTCTTGCTTCATATATCTGATGACTTCCTTATGTATCTAAAATGTAGAAAGTTGTAAAAATAAGGAAAAAAAAGATTGAAGAGAAAGGTGTGTCCAGACCTTTGACTGGTGATTTTATATGGAGCGACTTTGCAGGTTACGGTGACATTTACTTATGACACTTTTCTACCTTCAAGACACTCAAAGCGCTTTACATCAAGGAACAACTCACACATTCATGCAGCAGTGTACGCAGACACTGGGGGCGAGGTGGGTTAAGTGTCTTGCCCAAGGACACAACAACAGCATTCATCTGTGAGGGCTGGAATTGCACCGCCAACCTGTGGGTCAATGGATCTGACCGCTCAACCAATGATGTCTGTATCGAGAGCAGGATTCGAACCACCAACCTTCGGATCAGTGGACAAGCGCTCTACCAACAGAGCTACTCGAACAACCTGGTAAGTGGAAGAAAATGGATGGAGTTACTGAGCACAGCTGAGTCTCAAACGTCCTACAACACGACCTCTAACCTCTGTCTACAAACTCACCTAACATCACAGTATCACCTGCTCTGATTGGATGGACAGAGCTCCAGGAACATGTGGATTGGATTTTATGCTACTTTCTTGTAGTGTTAGATACATCATAAATATGAGTTTCAGAGAGGAAGTTGCACATGAAAACTGAACCGTGTTGTTGGCTCAAGTCAGAGAAATGGGAATTTGAGAGTTGTGACGTCAGGGGCGATGACTGGTGGAAGCCAAAATAGAGTTTACAACAAAAAGATACACTGAGACATTGCATTTTGTATCGGGTGGACTTTAAAGAGGGGGTTATTATGCAAAATCGATTTTCTTTTTGGAGGTTTTTATCATGTTGTAATGCTCTCTGTCCAAAAACATGCCTGAAGAGGTTTTAGATGTCATCCATGTATGTTTGAGTAATTTAGTGATTTCTGCTGGGCCCTATTCAAACCCTCCTTAGGGTTAACTGTCCTATGATTCTGTCCAGTGCTCCGCCCACAAGCCTACATCACCCATGCTCCCACACAATTCTCCATAAATATACAAAAATGATACAAAAGCACACAGCAACTTAACAAACCTGATGTGATGTGCAGTAGTTTCATTAACAGGACGCAATCTGATTGTGTTTTAAAACAGTAAAAGGTAAAATAGTGATCTAAATAGCAGTTAATACCCCATAAATACCCCCTCTTTAAGTTTGGAATAACTCCTGCAGGCAGTAGTTTCTGCTCAAAACAGATGCATAGTGAGTTCTCAGCATCTGACCAAAAGTAAATCAATGCACACAAGTAAAAGGTCACACAGGTCAGATGAACGAGCACTGTCCTCCAAGAAATCTCTCATCCCAACTGCCCCACATGCAACATTTTGAGGACTTTTTCCCATTCAAAAGATATATTTTGTTTTAAATTGTTAATCGCTATGGTAATAGGCCTAATTTTTCATCATTCTGAAACCATTGGATACAATGATGGTCCTGGGACAGTTCAAGGTTGAACAGAATTATGAGCCAACGGCTCCCTCTTGTGGTGACTTATGGTAACACACACAGATTTACTCTCATTCATTTACAATGACAAATCACATCTGTGTCTGGGACAGTGAGTCAGGGTTTTTTTTTCAATTGAAGTAAACCAAATTATTGAATCTTTGTGTACGTAATTTTACAAAGTAAAACTAACCACATATTGGTCTAATATGTCTAATATCTGATGCATGACACAGTCCCAGTGGCAAAATTATTTCAATAATAAAGAATTAAAAGTGAAATAATCAATACCACCTTCATGAGCAGAATATTTAAACTATAAGAAGTGGTGTGTATTTCACTGTTTTTCTTGTTTGTGTTCATGTGTTTTAGACTTGGATAGACATGGCTGTGTGTGTGTGTGTGTGTGTGTGTGTGTGTGTGTGTGTGTGTGTGTGTGTGTGTGTGTGTGTGTTTATGTGTGTGTGTGTGTGTGTGTGTGTGTGTGTGTGCACATGTGTGTGTGCACGTGTGTGTGCTTGCATGTGTGTGCATGTGTATGTGTGTGCTTGAATGTGTATGTGTGTGTGCACGTGTGTGTGCATGTGTGTGTATGTATGTGTATGTATGTGATGTGTAAGCGTTCATGTGTGTTTTCGGTGATACTCGGATGCTTCTGCAGCCACAGCTGCCATGTGGTCGTGAGGCTGCCAGTCTGTGCCATCAGCGCCTCTGGCTCCAATGTGTGCACATGTATTTTCTGATGCATAGAACCGACAGGCGTATGGTTGGAGGGCAAAGCCTCAACTTACTGTACCACTGTGTTTCCTGCTGTAGAATTTCACCACACAGATGATTTACAGAGTTTGCCAGAGCCAGCGTCATCCACAAGACATGACTTGAACTAAAGCAACCTCTGTGTGTTGTGTGTGCACACACTGTCCAGAAGAGGACGCTGCAGGGGCTGGTGTTAACGCCACATGTGTGAGTGTGTGTGTTACATGTGTGTGTGTGTATGTGCATGTTTGTGTGTGTGTATGTGTGTGTATATGTGTGTGTGTGTGTGTATGTGTATGTGCCTGTGTGTATATGTGTGTGTGTGTGCGTGTGTGTGTGTGTGTGTATGTGTGTGTGTATGTGTATGTGTGTGTGCATGTGTGTATATGTGTGCATGTGTGTGTGTGTGTGTGTGTATGCATGTGTGTGTATGTGTATGTGCATGTGTGTGTCTGTGTGTGTGTGTGTGCATATGTGTGTGTGTGTGCGTGCATGTGTGTGTGTGTGTGTGTATGTGTGTGTGTATGTGTGTATATGTGTGCATGTGTGTGTGTGTGTGTGTGTGTATGTGAATGTATGTGTATGTATGTGTGCGTGTGTGTATATGTGTGCATGTGTGTGTCTGGCCTCTCCCTGCGTTGCTATGAATCAACCCAAATATTCCCCTTAACAACAGGCCGCTCCTCCTCCGGAGCTCTCTGCACAGCTCCAGGAGAGAGTATTATTCAGGACACACTACTATCTGTGACTTAAAGGGCCTCTGTTATGTAACATCAAATCTTATTTTAGCAATTAATATGGACCTACACTTGTTTCATTTGCACATTTGCCTAAATGGTCTAAGGCCAAACCATAGCTGGAGTTGTGTTTTGTTTCAGTCATACATGTCAGAGCACTTCTTCCACCTGCTGATGTCATGAGATGGTAACCTTGCCCCTGTGTGTTTCTGAAGTCTGCATAACTTCAAAGCAAAATGATTATTACACATGACTTATGGAGATCTGCTTTTGTTCTGAACATATTTTAAAGTGATTCATACAGTGTGACATTTATCTATCTTGCTTTTACTCTTACGGGTGTGTTTTTGCTAAAATATACAGTACAGTCTTACTGTGAGCAGGGTCACCTTTGCACAGATCTGACTTGTTACTGGACCTGGTGGCATCATCTACTTGTTTCCACACTGTTAGATAGTTTAACGCTATACTGTGGAACATTTGCAGCAAAGCAATAACATCTTCACTTATATGTTCTCACTCACACTGTAGTTATGTTGTGTTGATTACTGATTATTTTGACTAAAGCATTTCTACAAAAGTCTTGAATACTTACAACTAAAATGGTGGGTTTTACCAATAATGTTTGGTCATGACATTCTTCTGTTTTTTTTTCTTAATGAGACAAATCATTGTTATTTTTATTATTATCATTAATAACATCTTTAAAGTTTTTGTACCTGATTTTACCCTTTGAAAAAAAAAAACTAGTTCATTTTAAACAGTTCACATTGGTCCAAAGTTATTCTTCACTTACCTTATGCATTTTGAGCATTATAAATATTCACCACGATGAGTTTAAAAGCGCTTTTTTACAATTTGCTGAGACGAAAGCGGCGTTCTGCCATGTCGGTAATGCTAACAACAACTAGCATTCTAACGCACACTTCCTGATTCTTGGACAATACGATGCTTTCTAATTAGACGCAGACAAAACACAGCAGACTTATTTTGAAATCAATAGCTGCTTGTACATGGGGAAGACGATTTTTGCTCAAATACTTGGGAAAAAATCAGGTACAGGCTTTTAAATATGGGATGGGGTTTCCAACATCCTAAACACACCAGTGGCACTATTTTCTCCGCAGGTTCGGAGTTAGCCGCACAAAGCCTGCATTTATCCCAGCCCATGTTCCATCTGTGCGGACCGGACTGGACTGTGTGCCAATGCAGTGAGAGGTGGAAACTGGCATAACGGCTGTGGGGCTGTGTGTTTGCCTGTCATTAGCGTAGCTTCGTGAGCTAACCAACGTGTCTGTGAATGCTACGGAAAACCATCACTCGGGCAGCCAACATTGCTCAGTCTATAACTCTATATCCCCGCAACACTGTCCAGGGATGGAACAGTGAGATGGGGAAGAGACAAAATACCATGGAGCGAGAAGAGTGAAGGCCCCAAGTCTGATTCCTGAGGGACGACTGTGTGAAGTTTGTGTCAGGATAGATTTTCTTCTAGTTTCACCTTACATTTATTTGGCTAAATAAGACTACTTGTACAGTCAGAGTTAATTTTGACCAAAACTGAAATTAAATGCCCTGTACTCAGTTTTTTCCATGTATTTGAGTAAAATTTGTCTTTCCCCAGTGCAGATATATTGTATAAGCAGCTACTAAAATGAAAGGTACTGTATTACACAAAATTTATGTAAATGTTTTTAACACGCTGCTTTTGGTAATAATATAGCAGTTTTAAAACTTTTAAAAATAAAAGGTAATATAGTGATCTATCTTTAATATAGAAGTGCTTGCAGTTATCCCACAGAAGTAATAAAGAAGTAAAGTACTCTTTTTATACCCCATAGAAGTAAAGTAAAGTACTCCATCTTTAAGAAGTACCCCCATAGAAGTAAAATACCTCCTCTTTAATACCCCATAGAAGTAAAGTACTCCATCTTTAATACCCCATAGAAGTAAAATACCTCCTCTTTAATACCCCATAGAAGTAAAATACCTCCTCTTTAATACCCCATAGAAGTAAAATACCTCCTCTTTAATACCCCATAGAAGTAAAGTACTCCATCTTTAATACCCCATAGAAGTAAAATATCTCCTCTTTACTCTATTCTATTACAGGTTTTTACTGCCCAGAAATTGCATATCGAATTGAAAATGGATTTGAGTGGACTCACCTCTCCACAGAACTGATCTGTAATATTGCTACCTCCATATTTAGACTGAGTTATTCTCTCAGACGGAAAACACTCTGTTCCACCTTGTGATGTCATCATGTGGTAATACAGGAAGTGCTCCACTGTGTTTCTCAACTCCATACACCTGCACTAGAATCATTTGGATGATTTCAGCCAATTACCAATCTTTATTAAACAAAAGGTGAAAGGAGATGTTAAACTGAAAACTGCCACTTCATGACATCACAAGGTGGAACAGAGCAATTTGAATTTTGGAGATGCAGACAGATGACATGAGGAGGTAACAAGATTATAACATGACTTAAAGCTCATAAGAGTCCATTTTGCATCATATAGGACCTTTAATAAATGCAAGATAGATATGTTTAATGCCATACTGTGAAGCATTCGAGGCAAAGCAAAAACATCTCCATGGATACAAGCAGGTGACAGACGCTCTACCAGAAAAGTTACATCATATGCCTTTAATATTAGTCTGAAAACTACCCTGAAAAGTACTACAAAAACAGGTTATTGCTACTTTTAATGGGACAAAGTTGTATATCTCAGCATTTGTGCGGCTTCTGCCCTCCTGCCCAGTCTGCCTCCACGCCAGCCGGCTCCGCCCATGAGGTGGTTGGTGTATGCTAGCTTTTGGAATACGCACATTCAGCGAAGCATTGTGGGAAAAAGCTGTCAGTCAGAAGACCAAATGTGCCGAGCATCCAGACTCTAGTCATGGATGATACTAACCGTTTGGAACAGAGTGGAAAAGTGTTTGGAAACCGGGCCAACAGTAATTAAGGGCTGTGACTTTATTTGTATGGGAGGAAAATGGAGCGGTTACATGGTTAGATTTGAAAAAAAAAAAAAACTTTGGTCATTTGGAGAGACATGGGTGGAGTGGAGTTCTCAAATCCGACACGAGAGTTGAGATGGTGCTGGCCTCCACCTCTGCTGATGTGGACACGATTCAGATACAATGAACAAAGTGGTGCAAATGAGTGAAAAAAACTAAATACAAAATAATATTCACTTGGATTCAGAGCTCCAGGCCTCGTCTGAATGTTCACCCTATCCCCTACTTAGCACTGGACAACTAAAAAGGCAGGACAGGAGGTCGGTGTAAAAGTGAACTCAATTGCAAGCAAAATTAAACTGTTGTTGAGGCAGTTCATACACAAAACTCAAATTGCTTTACAGAATAAGAAAGACATTAAAATCACACAACCAAAACATAAATAATCACAAATAATCATCAAGTCCTTACCATTAAAACAGAAGAGTGCAGAATAAAAACCTTTCAGTCATATGCACAGCTAAACTGAACTGTGGTGAGCCTGGATTTAAACATTGAGAGACTTGAGGCCATGTCTCAGATCTGCTTTAAAGTCTATTCTCTGAGCCACAGGAGCCAGTGCAGAGACCTGAGCACTGGACTTGAGCACTTCTAATCGGGACCCGAGCAGCAGCGTTCTGGATGTACTGCAGCTGTCTTAACGCTCGTTTGGAGAGGCCAGTGAGCAGGCCGTTACAGTAGTCTAACCTACTGGAGACAAATGCATGAATAAGTCCCTCTAAGTCTGGTTTTGACAGTTTATCTTTGATTTTTGCAATGTTTTTAGATGGTAAAAAGCTGCAGATGTTATTGATTTGATGTGGCTGTTGAAGTTCAAGTCTGAGTCCATTAATACCCCTAGATTTCTAATCTGCTTTGAAGGTTTTTGGGAGAGAGACTTTAGGTGACTGCTAACAATTTCTCTATGTTTCTGTGGGCCAAAGAGTTTAGCTGAAGAAAGTTGTTTTGCATCCACACACTGATTTGTTGGATGCAGTGGCAGAGTGAATCCACTGGTCCATATTCACCTGCTGCCAGTGAGATATAGATCTGAGTGTCATCTGCATAGTTGTGGTAGGACACATTATTGCTGCGTATTAACTGGCCTAACGTTTGTACAAGATTGAACAACAGGGGTCCCAGGATTGACCCATGGCTCACCCCACAGACACATTTTTCAATTTCAACAAACTACTCCCTGTTTCTAGATAGGACTTGAACCATCACATTCATTACAAATAAAGGCAGAAAAATTAACGGGCTTAACGAAAATAACTAAAGAGACAAATAAAAAAAACTGGTGCAGCCACATTCCAAGCTAGTAAGCTCCACTAAAAGGCACCAACAGCCACCAGGGAAGGGAGGAACTGTTCAGTGGGTGTCCAAAACCCAGAAATTATATATCAAAACAACTGATTAGCATTCCTTAAATAAATCAGAAGCATCATCAAACTATATTTAGAGCAATATAATTAGCAGGTTGAATCAGTACAAGAACATAAAGCCAAACCAATTCCAACATCCCCCCTGTAACACCATCCCTGTGCTGGAGCCCAGCCGCTCCTGCAGATGTTCTCACTGATCACCTCCGTCAGCTGATAGCCCCAAAATAGAAACAAAAGCTCAAGAAAAAAAATGATAAATGTCCCTTTCACAGGCACTGTTCAGGGGTCACGCCATTTTCAGAGGTGTCCAAATGTCCGTAGTACACTCAAAATACAGTGGTCCCTCACTATAACGCTGTTCACCTTTCGTGGTCTCGCTGTTTCGCAGATGTTTTTTTACAGTGCATGAACGTGGATTGTGTTCTGCGTCCTGATTGGCTGAGGGACTGTAGACCATTGTCCATCAGTCTCCTCTGTGCCGTGTCTCCTGTACAGTACAGAATGTGTTCAGCCAGATTTACATAAATGTTGGATCGCAGTGTGACTCTTAAGTGCTGTATGTTTGCAAGTTTTCTCCCCAACAAAACCCACAATGTCGATGAAACGTTCTGCACCAACAAAGGCACCGACGAAGGTTTGAACTTTGAGAAATGTGAAAAAATGTTAATGCCTGTGTGAGAAAAGTGTATAAAGTGTGTGGTGAGGGGTTTTACAGCCTCAAAACATATATAATTGTAAAAAATAAAGCTGACTACTTCGCGGATTTCACTATTGCGGGTTATTTTTAGAACATAACCGAAAAGACCACTGTATCCCACAATGCACCTTGAAAAGTGACAGCGGACAGAGACACTGGTTTTAACAAGTGGACACAACACGACTGAATAAAAGCAGATGGAAGCGCTGGTTTAACTCAGCACCGTTGAGCCTTGATAATGAATAAAACACAATAAATAAACCGTTGCTGTGTACAGTTGCTAGCGTTAGCCGCTTACCTTTGCTAATTTCTGCATTTCTGACAAAAAGCAAATCATTCTGTCAGTTTAAGTAAGTCCAGCTTGAGAAAACTTGCACGGTTATTATATTTAAAATTTGCACCAAAATGACTATGCGACACTGCTGAATCCTGCACATTTCAGGAGGAGTTGATCTGTCTTTAAAATAAGCGATTCAAAGGTTACTCAAACATGCACGAATCAGTCCAAATCCAACTTCAGAGGGTCAATGAGAAGAAACAACTCTAACATGGTCCAAAGCTCTGAAAAATTGATTTAACAAGGTGCTACAGCTTGTCATAACTGTACGATTTCTTCTTTCATTTCATACAATATTCCAGCCCTCATGAGCACATCTTCTGGGTTCTCCTGTTGTTCCTCGGACGGTTCTTTGCCGGGGCCCCTCGTCTCTCCCTCAGTACTCGTCTGCGTTGTCTCCGCTCTGAGTGTTCTTGTGTTTTCAGAAGGAGCCCGCAGCCCATAAATCCATGAGTCAGGCTGGGCCCCTCTGTTACATAAGCCCCAGACGGCAGCCCATACAGGGGGTTGGACCACCACTCAGCCCCCTAGTACACACGCAGCCACGCAGCTCCAACTCGCATTCAAATGAGTGACACTGCAATTCACACAGGATCGCGCCAAATATAAGTTAAAGCTACGCTGTGTAACCTTTCTAATGGAGGGTCTGGCACCTGTTAACATCTCCATGAAGATGTTAACCCACCCTGCATTTGTTCAATTACAAGTGTTTTATTGCAAAAAATACCTTGAAAATAGTGCATACTTACTGTGAGTGATCTACCCTCTCCACAGATCTAATCTATACCATGGCCTGGTGGTTTTAACGAGCTTGTTTCCATGGAGATAGATTAGTCTAATGCCGCACCGTGACACCATACTATTCCAGGCACATTTGATTTGATTTCAAGAAAATGCTCAGATGACTGAATTTGCAACCTTTTCCACGACTACAGGCAAAGTTCTCTATGGAAACGGCAGGTTGCAGGAAAGTTACATAGTGAAACATTAAATATATTTGCTCAGATTGACGATGCATTCAGTACATGTCTTCATTTTAGATTTATCCTGTGTGCATCTGGTAATGTTTTGTCCAACGTCAAAAAACAAAACAGGCATCTAATTGTAAAGCTTTTTATCTGCAAATTAGGAAGTGCACTGTTAGCATGCTAGTTGTCGTTAGCATTACCGCAATGGCAAAACTCCACTCTGGGCTCTAAGATTTGTGAAAAGTGCTTACAAACTCATCGTGGTGACTAATTAGGATGCTCAGAATGTATAAAGTAAGTGAGGAATAACTTTGGACCACAGCAAACTGTTTAAAATTAAAAATCAGGTACAGCACCTTTAAAATCCCTAAAAAAAAACAACCAGAATCGTGAATTGGTCTATTCCAAAACAGCACAAATACCCAACTTCATTCACACTTCAGCATATTGTTCTTCTGGCCCACATTTTACAGCTACAAAAACATCTAAACCATTCGTGAAAGCCACCAGAGATGTATTGGAGAATCCGGGTTGCACAACAGGGCCTGAAAAGCCTTTTGTGCAGATCTTATGTAACTTCTGAAGGGGCTGTAGGCTGCTGTCACTGCGTCGGGTTGGCTCTGTGTCACGGCTGGAGCAGATCCCTGGCTCTGGGTTTATATGACCGCTCGACCGCAGTGCACCTGATGGCAAAAGCAAAGTCCTCAGAGAGCTATTCACAGGCTAACAGAAAAATACACAGGGCCATTCTAGCGTCTTCCCGTAATAAGACAATACCGGAGCCAGGAAAGACATGAAGAGATGGTCTGTGAAGGTTTAGCCAATGGATGAAGTACAGTGTTTATGGAGGAGAGGCATGTGCCCGACAGTTTTACTGGTTAGAAGAAGTACTACTGCTTTGAAAGGTACTACAGGGTTTTCTCATTCTCAGTATATGGTCATGTGGAAGCGCAGAACCTCCAGAATTCACTCACTGAGCTGCAAAGGCTGCACTAGCACTGAGTCGTGATTGGAGGCAGATGCTAGGGTTTAGGAAGAGGTGGGTAGTATTCGGTCACATTTACAACAGTTCGTTTAGTTTGTCGCTCTTTAACCACTGAAAAGACAAAATTGGGTGATTCCATGTGTAGCGGGTCTGAGGGGTGGTCAGGTGCAGTGGGTCCCTGAAGAACAGCGCATGGAACAGTCTGTGCTGATACATCATTCCATCGTCTGAAAGTGCAGGAGAGGTAAATTTAATTCCCCAGTGGATAATCAGGTGAATGAGAATCATCAAATGACAAGAAGACCTGGTACAGTCTGTTTTGAGCAGAGTTTAAGGCCTATTCATTCTGAAACAGAATCATCAAGTCAAGCCTGATGGATCATATAACAGTCACTTTGGGTGGAGCAGTACTCAGAGCTCGTACTGTGAGATGACTGGAGGGGAGACAACAGGCTTTAAAAGGCTTTGGGCGGCGTAACTAACTCAGCAGGCGGATATTTGTTTAAGTAGCTGTGTAACAAAATTTCACATCTCTGAGTTTTCTAACATACTTTTACCTCTACCTGAGCAATATATTGTACAGTGTGACAGTACTCTTGTGTAAAAGTTGTGTTTACTGTGAGTAACTCTCCAAGTGATAAATCTCAAAGTATTTGTATTTCTTGCACCACTTCTTCAGATATAATGATTTAGTTTTTCTCATTTTTACATTAGCTCCAATGCATTTTCAATGGGAGAGTTAGGGTTAGCCTCCAAACATCACAAACTATGAAAAACCAGGGCTGTTTTGGCATCCTAACAATCACGGAATAAACTTTTCTTAAATCTAATGTTATGCTGGACAAATATGAGTCAAAAATATATCAGGCCACGGCAGTTTGACGGTTTAACTTCAATAGTAGTTACCTCAAATATGTTTTTACTCTTACATGAGTCATTTATTGAACTGTGGAATAATGTTCTAATATGTAATAACCAAAATACCCCCAAAAAATACTACTTCTATGGTTCAGGTGTGCCCTAAATACTTTTACCACCATGTTATAATGTTGTTCCCTCATCAAAAACAAATCTGAAGAGATTTTACATGTCGTCCATGCATGTTTGAGTAATCTAGCGAACTCTCCCAGGCCCTATTCAAACACTCCTTACTGTTAGCTGTACGATTCTATTCAATACTTGGCCCATAGTCCTACGTCACACGTGCTCAGCCAAAAGTATGATACAAAACAATAGACTACAACTTCACAAACCAGATGTGATGTGCAGTAGAGTCACAGTGGGATGTGGGCTGTTTGTGTTGTGATAGTGCTCTGAAGGCGGAGTTAATACATTTTTTTCTTGAATATAGCATTTTCAAAGAATTAAAAGGTAACATGGTGATCTAAATATGTTATCAGTTAATACCCCATAGAAGAAAATATCCCCTCTTTAAACTACAGCAGATCTACCCGAAATACTTTGGGTTTTGAGTTATAGTTATTGATTAACTACATGTATTACTGTGATCCAAGACGTCTCCACGTTCCTCCTTTGAGCTGTTGGTCTTTCCCATGTCTGGGCTCACATGTGGCACATTACAGGCTACATCGAGCTCGGACAAAGTGTTTTTCCATCAGACTCGGTTCACGCCGGCATCTCGCTCAAAAGCTCACGGTCCCATAAAAGCAGACCTCAGCTGCAACGTCTTCAAGGCCGTTCAGGATCCATTTTAGGAGAGCAGACGGAGGAGAGGATGAGCTCAATCTGACCAAAACCACACACACACACAAATGCACGCGCACACATGTCGGGAGTCCGTGCTTCTTGGGGACATTGACTTCCATTCATTTCCTGGAAACAGATCCTAATCTTAAAGTGGGACTAAGCACCCAAACACCCACAACCACAGAGCAAATAGAGCTGATAAACTGGGCAGACCGAATAAATGAGGGAGGAGGGGCGGGGTCTGAACATGTGAGGGACAGTGCGATTGGTCGAACAGGTATCCACACTTCAGACTCCGCCCCCGCAGCCAGGTGTTTGTGATCAGAAACACCTGGCTGTGATCAGGGCAGTCCTGCGTGATGTCACCAACTACTGAAAACTGCAGTAGACACTAAAGGCAGCGCACACTCTCTTTTATATGTTTTTGACCACAAAGCTGCTCATTTATCGGAACTGCACTGAAATTTACAGTAGACAATACTATTAAACACCATGTACACAGTTAAAAAAGTGGATTTATTGTTTAGTTCCACTTTAACCATATTCATTAGGCTGCTCTGACCTAAACCCCAACCTTAAAAGGCCGGGACATGATTTTTTTTTCTTTTTGAGCAAAATGTGTCTTGCTCCATTACAGATATATTGTAAGCAATTTTTGAGGTTGAAATAAGTCTGCTGTGTACTGTCTCCATCTAATTATAAAATGTTTCCAGTGCACTGTTAGCATGCTAGTTGTTAGCGTTACCATGATGGCAAGCTCTGGCCTCAGAGAGTTGTGAAAAATACTTATAAACACATCTTGGTGAATAATTAGGACGCTCAGAATGCATAAAGTAAATGAAGAATAACTTTGGACCACGATAAAAAGTTGAACTAGTTCAGTTTTTCATGTTTTTTAAGGTCGTTTTCAAATGTCTTTGCTATGGACTGACCTCAGTGTGCAGTAGATGTACTTCTGTTGGGTTGGTTTTGTTCAAATGCACCTACATCATTCACCCCAAACACCATGAGCCATGTGAGAGTCCATCAGCTGATCAAAGAACTTATTTCCATGACAATGTGCTTCAAGCGGACGGACCGCCGTTTTCTTTCACCTGTGGTTAAACCACAGCTGTGAGGACTATGCTCGTGACCGCAGAGAAAAAGCTTTGTGAACGACACACAGACAGACCCAGGCTCACCTGCGCAGACAGACCCAGGCTCACCTGCGCAGACAGACTCAGATTCACCTGTACAGACAGACTCAGACTCACCTGTGCAGACAGAGGCAGGAGGAGACTGATATTAAGTTGACTCAAATAGCTTTGTCAGGCTAACGTGTCAAACAACAGCTCCAGTGCCCATCCATACAAATATACGTGACCCGAGCGCTTTATTACCCAATTTCAAGCACTTGCACTGCAGATTGTGTAGGGTGCCCCAAGGAGCCCCTCCAGAGTGAGAAGAGACACTCCAAAGAGAGGAGCAGCTCCAGAGAGAGAAGAGCCGCTACAGACATTGTTCTAACTAGTGGCAGTGTGAAAACAACAGTGAAAATCAGGTAGATCATTTTTAACCTATAACCCATATCTGAACATAAAGGTATTGAGCTCATAACAACAAATTTCCATGATGAGGACCTGATTTTCGTCCCCATAACGCTGGCAGATCCCCACGATGTGAGTGTGTGTACAGAGTTTGGTCCCCACAGTGTGACGAATACCCGCCCACATACACACGGATAGAGGAGTGACATTAGTAGGTCTTTGTACGGTCTCCAAGCTACAGTTCCTCTGTAATTATGGGCAGAGGCTGAAGTGTAGCAAGACTAAACCAGGACTAAAACTGGACTAATACATGGAAAAAGTATCAACAAACAAGGTCTAAGTCTGGACTAAAGCAGGTCTAACTACTAGGTCTGAAGCAGATTAAAAACTGTTATAGACCAAGTAATAAGATAGGATTAATTAAAGCAAGTTTAGACTAGCTTGGAATCCAGACTAAACCAGGTCTAAATCAGGTCTAAACCAGGTTTAAACCAGGTCTAAATCAGGTCTAAACCAGGTCTAAATCAGGTCTAAACCAGGTTTAAACCAGGTCTAAATCGGGTCTAAACCAGGTCTAAACCAGGTCTAAACCAGGTCTAAACCAGGTTTAAACCAGGTTTAAACCAGGTCTAAACCAGGTCTAAACCAGGTTTAAACCAGGTCTAAATCAGGTCTAAACCAGGTCTAAACCAGGTCTAAACCAGGTTTAAACCAGGTTTAAACCAGGTCTAAATCAGGTCTAAACCAGGACCAGGTCTAAATCAGGTCTAAACCAGGTTTAAACCAGGTCTAAATCAGGTCTAAACCAGGACCAGGTCTAAATCAGGTCTAAACCAGGTCTAAACCAGGACCAGGTCTAAATCAGGTCTAAACCACGTTTAAACCAGGTCTAAATCAGGTCTATACCAGTCTAAACCAGGTTTAAACCAGGTCTAAATCAGGTCTAAAACCAGGTTTAAGCCAGGTCTAAATCAGGTCTAAACCAGGTTTAAACCAGGTCTAAATCAGGTCTAAACAAGGTCTAAACCAGGACCAGGTCTAAACCAGGTCTAAACCAGGTCTAAACCAGGACCAGGTCTAAACCAGGTCTAAACTAGGTCTAAATCAGGTCTAAACCTGGTCTAAACCAGGACCAGGTCTAAACCAGGTCTAAACCACGTTTAAACCAGGTCTAAATCAGGTCTATACCAGGTCTAAACCAGGTTTAAACCAGGTCTAAATCAGGTCTAAACCAGGTTTAAGCCAGGTCTAAATCTGGTCTAAACCAGGTTTAAACCAGGTCTAAATCAGGTCTAAACAAGGTCTAAACCAGGACCAGGTCTAAACCAGGTCTAAACTAGGTCTAAATCAGGTCTAAAACAGGTCTAAACCTGGTCTAAACCAGGACCAGGTCTAAACCAGGTCTAAACCAGGTCTAAATAAGGTTTAAACTAGGTCTAAACCAGGTTTAAACCAGGTCTAAACCAGGTTTAAACCAGGTCTAAATCAGGTCTAAATCAGATCTGAAGTGGAGTCAAATTCTGAAGTCAAACAATACCATCAACAAACCAGGTCTCCACAAAATATAATCAGGTCTAAACGAGGACTCAAACTGGTCTGAAACCAAACAAAGACTTAAAGTTCACACTTGTCTTGGTTTGGTCCTGTTTGGAACCAGTTTCTAGTCCTAATGTAGACGTGGTTTGGTCATGTTCCAGTCCTGGCTGAGGTCAGGTTTAGTTCTGAGTTTAGTCCCAGTTTTGTTGAGGTGATTGTGCAAGAGAGAATGCACGCTAAAACACGACTAAAGCTAGTCTAACCCAACTACAACCAGGTCTAAAGTTAGCCTGAACTGAACTGGATTAAAGCAAGCCTAAACCAGGATTAAACCGGGACTAAAGTGAGTCTAAACCAGGTGATCTAAACCAGGATAATTGTGCAGAGAGCTGGGGACATTATAGGTCTTTATATTGGCTCTGAGCTCTGGTTCCTCTGTAATTATGGACCGAGGCTGAGCAGTGACGCACGGAGCAGGAAGCAGGAGTGAAGGTGGTGAAGGTGCAGAGGAGGAGAGCCAGATGTTTCCTCAAGATCTGTGAAAGTAAAAAAACAAGAGGAGATAGAAAGAACAAAATGAAGTCTGTAGAATCACTGTAGTTTAAAATCTCGCTGGAGCTGAAGAGGAATTTGCTGTAAACTGCAGATTGGTTGACCTGGTTTATGGTTTATATCTCTGTAAAGGCTCAAGGTTAGTGTAAAAATAACAAAACGGAAAAGCAAGCAAGGCAGAGTGAAGAGACGAGAGTGAAGTTTACACCACTCATACAAAATCAGCTGCTAGTAGATTGATGTTTATTCAAAACCGACACTTTTGTGGCCACATCGGTCAACTTTTTGTGAGTCACGACGCACTTTTTTGGTTTAAAAGATTCCACGGCACATGGGCAACTTAAATATTACCAAATTACACAATTTAGAAGGAAAAAAAACCTTTCCTCTGTAGCAAAAGAAAAATAAAATCGGTCAACTGGACAAATCATTGTAGGAGTGAAGACGTTTCGCTGCTCATCCAAGTCGCTTCTTCAGTTGTGGTCAGATTACCGGTGAACACTGACTTTTATCTGTCTGAAGGAGGGGCTAATGACACTAGGGGTGCGAGCCAGGGTCCAGGAGCGTGACGTGGAGTGCAGAGACGAAGACGAGGCAGACGATACCGAAGCACCGGAGCGGGGCGAGGGGTCAATGGGAAGTCAGGAGCGAGAGCAAGAGACGAGGGGGGCTGAATCAGGAGAGCAGAGCCAGAGGCGAGGGAGCTGAATCGTAGGAACTGAAGGCTTGCAAAAGTCCGACGAGCAAGGTAACGACAGGCAAAAACATGAGCAAGGTCTGGCAAGAGTATTCACGTTGACGCACGGATGATCTGCAACCGAGTGTCTGGTCCTGGCTCCTCTTATCCACGGCAGGTGGCGTTGATTGTGCTGATGGATTCCAGGTACGAGCGGGAGGAGCCAGGAACTCCGCCCAGCTCCAGACTCAGGCAGGTGAAGGAGGGGAAGGAGCAAGTCAAGAGGCAAAACAAGAGGCAGGAAACACCGGGATCATGACAAACTTGTGAAATAAATCTTTCTGTATTTATTACTTATTCAAGTCGGAAATACGACATGCCTGTGTAACTGCGTATCCCCTGATAAACTGACATTTTTAAAGAGTGTATCTGGTTGCGGCACACCTGCTCAAAAACTCTCAGCGCTGCTTCAAAAACAGCCTTTTAATTATTGGACAATTTGCTATTTTTCTTGAATGCTAACTTCTGCGTACTTAGCTCCGAGTTTGGTGTCAAAATGGCGACGTAGATTTTATTCTTTCACAACCGACCCCGCCTCATACGACAAAAAACATTATGTTTTTTTCTCCTTGAAGCACAAGCTTGTATTCACCATCACCTTTCTTGAAACTGCCTCCCATGACTACAGCTTCCCTCTTCCTGAACATTTTGGCTCATTATTTGCAAATATTTCTCAGCTCCACTTGTTGGGAAAATGTCATTAGTTTATGGACGATGCACACATTAAAGCAGCATAGACTCGTTTTAAAATGACAGTCATGCCTTTTAATTTACCTTCTCGCGGGCCACATAAAAGGACATGGCGGGCCGCATTTGGCCCCCGGGCCTTGAGTTTGACACGTGCTCTAATAGAATACAGTACTGCATAAAGACAGAATACAGTACTGCATAAAGACAGAATACAGTACTGCATAAAGACAGAATACAGTACTGCAGAAAGACAGAATACAGTACTGCAGCAGAAAGACAGAATACAGTACTGCATAAAGACAGAATACAGTACAGCATAAAGACAGAATACAGTACTGCATAAAGACAGAATACACAGTACTGCATAAAGACAGAATACAGTACAGCATAAAGACAGAATACAGTACTGCATAAAGACAGAATACAGTACTGCATAAAGACAGAATACAGTACTGCATAAAGACAGAATACAGTACTGCATAAAGACAGAATACAGTACTGCATAAAGACAGAATACAGTACTGCATAAAGACAGAATACAGCACTGCATAAAGACAGAATACAGCACTGCATAAAGACAGAATACAGTACTGCATAAAGACAGAATACAGTACTGCATAAAGACAGAATACAGTACTGCATAAAGACAGAATACAGTACTGCATAAAGACAGAATACAGTACTGCACAAAGACAGAATACAGTGCAGCATAAAGACAGAATACAGTACTGCATAAAGACAGAATACAGTACTGCACAAAGACAGAATACAGTACTGCATAAAGACAGAATACAGTACTGCATAAAGACACAAATACAGTACTGCATAAAGACAGAATACAGTACTGCATAAAGACAGAATACAGTACAGCACAAAGACAGAATACAGTACTGCATAAAGACAGAATACAGTACTGCAGAAAGACAGAATACAGTACTCCATAAACACAGAATACAGTACTGCAGAAAGACAGACTACAGTACTCCATAAACACAGAATACAGTACTGCAAAAAGACAGAATACAGTACTGCATAAAGAGCTTCAATCAATTCTAATAAATCAAATGTGTTATTATAACTGTATAAAACATGTAACTTATTTTGCTTCTTTTCACACTATCCTCATGTTTTATTATGAATATTTAATTTTTTTTCTCCCTCTCTCTCTCTCTCCCTTGTCTTTTCTATCTCTCTACCTTTCCTCTGATTCCGTGTGTGCTGCGTCTGCATCCCTCTCCTCTTCCTCTCTCTCTTTCTCTGTCTCTCTCTCTCTCTTTCTCTCTGTCTCTCTCTCTCTCCCTCTCATTTTCTCACACCCCTCTGTCTCTCTCTCCTCTCAAGCACCTCCTCCTCTCACCGCTCTCTCTCTCTGTCTCTCTACCTCTCTCTCCTCTCCTCTCAAGCACCTGCTCCTCCTCCTCCTCTCCCTGCGCTCTCTCTGTCTCTCTCTTTCTCTCCTCTCCTCTCAAGCACGTCCTCCTCCTCTTACCACTCTCTCTCTGTCTCTCTCCATCTCTCTCCTCTCAAGCACATCCTCCTCCTCTCACCGCTCTCTCTCTCTGTGTCTCTCACTTTCTCTCATCTCCTCTCAAGCCTCCTCCTCCTCTCCCTGCACTCTCTCTCTCTCTGTCCTCTCTCTATCTCACTCTCTCTTCTCTCCTCTCAAGCACCTCCTCCTCCTCTCACTGCTCTCTTTCTCCTCTCAAGCACCTACTCCTCCTCTCCCTGCGTTCTCTCTTTCTTTATCCCTCTCTCTGTCTCCCTCTCTCTTCTCTCCTCTCAAGCACCTCCTCCTCTCTCTCTCTGCTCTGTGTCTCTGTCCCTCTCTCACTCTGTGTCTCTCTGTCTCCCTCTCTTCTCTCTCCTCTCAAGCACCTCCTCTCACCGCTCTCTCTCTGTCTCTCTCACTCTCTCTCATCTCCTCTCAAGCACCTCCTCCTCCTCTCTCCCTGCGCTTCTCTCTCTGTCTCTGTCCCTCTCTCTGTCTCTCTCTCTCTCCCTCTCTCTTCTCTCAAGCACCTCCTCCTCTCCCTGCACTCTCTCTGTCTTTATTCCTCTCTCTGTGTCTCTCTGTCTCCCTCTCTCTTCTCTCCTCTCTAGCACCTCCTCCTCCTCTCCCTGCGCTCTCTCTGTCTCTGTCCCTCTCTCTCTGTGTCTCTCTGTCTCTCCTCTCAAGCACCTCCTCCTCCTCTCACCGCTCTCTCTCTCTGTCTCTCTCACTCTCTCTCATCTCCTCTCAAGCACCTCCTCCTCCTCCTCTCCCTGCGCTCTCTCTGTCTCTGTCCCTCTCTCTCTGTGTCTCTCTGTCTCCCTCTCTCTTCTCTCCTCTCAAGCACCTCCTCCTCCTCCTCTCCCCGCGCTCTCTCTTCATCCAAACATGGCGCCGGGCCGCTGCAGCTGCCTCTCCGCCAGACGACGCTCAGAAGACGGTACCGAGCGGACCTAGACCCCCGCACCAACCCAACCACCACCGAACCACCGCCTCCTCACGACAAACGAACACTTTTTACGCACCTCTCCAAAGCGCACAACTTCTCTCTGTGCGTAAAAACCCTTGGAACACTTGGAACTTCTCTTTTTTTTTCTCTCGTAACGTAACGGACACGTCGATTCGCGCCCGGAGCCTGGAGGAGACGAGGATGTGCGCCTGCCCGGGGTCGTCTTCCATGGGATAGACGCGTGAGGGGAGACGGGGAGCGGGGGAAAACATGAGCCCGCGGAGGAGTCGAAACACGGCCGTGGCGGACTAAACGCTTTCGAGGAAAAATATTAAACAACAACTTTTTTTTTGTTTTTTTTTTTTTTTGCTCCACTTTTTTTCCGCGCCAGACGGGATGGATACGGAACACTCGCTGCTGTCCGGAGGAATGGACCGGGAGCGCCAAAAACTGCCTCCGATCTTCAACAGCTCTCCCCCGGCTGTAAGAACACACCGCACCGGTCTATTTTATTATTTTATTTATTTATTTAAAGGTCCTATAGATGCAAAATTGACTCATGTGAGCTTTAAAACGTGTTAAATTCCTCAAAATAAAAAAAAAAAAAAATAAAAGTTCAAAATCTCTGTTCCACTTTGTGATGTCATGAAGTGGTAGCGTTCCTTTTACCTTTTAGTTCAGTAGAAATGTGCAATTCCAGGGCTTAAATGATCCAAATGATTCTACAAATGAAATTGTATGGGGTTTTAAAAACACAGTGGAGCACTTCCTGTATTACCACATGATGACATCACAAAGTGGAACAGAGTGTTTTCCGTCTGAGAGAGAAAAAAAAAAGGAGAAATTATGATAAGACTTGGTTTGGATCTGAAGGTGAAGTGTGCCAGGTCTGTACGTCTAGGTGCGTTCATGTTTGACCTCGTTTGGTTGATTTGAGTCCAGTCAGGTCCAGGTGGAGACTTGGTTTGGTTCTGGTCTAGTCCTGGTTTAGTTCCAGATTTAGTTCAAAGTCTGACATGGGGCGTGTGCGTGTCTGAAGGTCTAAATCAGGTCTTAACCAGGACTAAATTAGGAATATTTCAGATCAAAATCAGGACTAAACCAGGCCTAAACCAGGATTATATCTGGATTAAATCAGGTCTAAACCAGGATTTAATCAGGAATATTTAAGGTCTAAGTAAGGACTAAGCCAGGTCCAAAACCAGGTCTAAACCAGGAGTAATCTGGATTAAATTGGCTCCAAACAAGGAATAAAGTAGAAATATTTCAGGTCTAAACCAGGGTGAAATCAGGGGTAAACCAGGACTAAACTTGGACTGGGCAGGATTCAATCAACCCTTCATTTATATTCTGTAAGATCATAAAAAAGATTAGATGCTGACATAAATTTGACTAAACCAGTCTAAACCAGGACTAAATCAGAACTGAACCAGGTCTACCAGGACTAAACCAGGATCCAGGTCTAAACCAGGACTAAACCAGGACTAAAACAGGACTGAACCAAGTCTATACCAGGACTAAACCAGGTCTAAAGTAGGACTAAACCTGGACTAAATCAGGACTGAACCAGGTCTGTACCAGGATTAAACCAAGTCTAAACCAGGGTCTAAATCAGGACTGAGCCAGGTCTATACCAGGACTAAACCAAGTCTAAACCAGGTCTAAACCAGGACTAAATCAGGACTAAACCAAGTCTAAACCAGGATTAAAATCAGCATTACACTAGGACTAAATCAGGACTGAATCAGGTCTAAACCAGGACTAAACTAGGTCTAGGGTGAGGCTGGGACTTAACCAGACAAATAATGGGATACAAAAATTGACCTAAACCAGGACTAAAACTTATCCCAATCTTGACTAACCCAGATTTTAAAAATAATAATTATGCAGTCATGCTTATAATCAAGGGACTGAACCAGGACTAAACCAGTCCTAAACTCGAAACGTAAAGTGGAATTATAGAAAAAATCCTGATGATCAAACTCTAAACTAAACTAAATCAGGACTGAAGTAGCAGTAAACTAGATCTAAACCAGAACAGATCAAGGAGGACCGAACGAGGACCAGGGTCGAACCAGGACTAAACCAGACCACGTCAGCACATGTTAACTGATCCAACATGTAACCAGCACAAGACTAAACCAGGACTGAACCAGATCTAGACTTCTCATATGAAAACTAAACCACAACTGCAAGACTACTACTTTTTTAAAATTATATAGCTCCTTTACAACGCTGTGTCATGATAATGTTGAATCTCCAGGGTTACAAATGTTCTTCTGTATTAATAATGTGAAAGTGAATATTAATTTAACTTATTTTTTTAATGTGAGGTCTTCCAATGGGCTCCCTAAAGAGTACACACATATCATACACATTCTGCTTTAGTGTGAAGAGAACGGCACAAAACATGACCACGCTGCTCACTTTAAGGTTTAAATGAGGTCTATACCAGGTCTAAATCAGGACTAAAGAGGGTCTAAACCAGGATTAAAGTAGGTCTGAAGTATTAAACCAGGTCTAAACCATGCCATACTGTAGAAGATTATAACCAAGATATAGCCAAAGAAACAACATTTCCATGGAAACAAGCAGGCCAAATAAGAGTCAGATTTGTGGAGATGCAAGCCCACTGTAAAGAAAGTTTTTTTCTGTAATAAACTAAACCAAATTGACAAAATAAATCAATATTTTAATCCGTTTTTTTTTTTTTTTTTTTTACTAAATGTTACATATTATGGCTTTAATATTTCACATTTTCTATACAGCTTCAAAAGTTTCAGCTAGATGATATTCAAATTACAATAAAGTAAATAAATACTACCCAAAGATACTTCAGAATATGTATTTCACAATCGTAAGTCCGATCTCGTATCTGGGCTGTGTTTTTGAGGTTCTTAGAAACTGGGCTCTGTTGGTGGGGCAGAGGCGGTTCAGATTTTATTGGTCTATGCGTATCTATAAAAGTGCACCAGTTTTTCACTAGTTTTCCTGGAAGTCCACATGTGCTCTACAGCTCAGCAGCACACATAATGTTCACTCTTATGTAACTTCACAAAGACTCCAGTAGTCTTAAAGCAGACCTATTCTGCAGAATCGACTTTTCAGAGCTTTTAACCATGTTATAGTTGTTTCCTTCTCAATGACCCTCTTGAAGTTGTATTTGGGGTGATTCGTGCATGTTTGAGCAATCTTTAATCGCTTATTTTTAAGACGCCATATTGCGTACCCCTGTTTTGACCGCCACTGGTACAAGCCATGCCATAGGGCAAACTGGCCCGTAAAGAAGTGAATTAAAATTTGGCCCGCCGAACGTGACATATTTAAAAAGTTCAACGTTGATCTTTTGGCACTTGATGAAACTGAATGTGAGTTTTTCTGCTCATTTAACGAAATGGCTTATTAATTAAAGTACATTTGGAAAACAATTTATACAATGGTCTTGCGAGTTTGGACAGCCAAGTTAATGTAATGTATTTGGAAATCCGACTGTAGGTATCATAGCAACCAAATAGCCAAGTTCTGGATTTGGCTCCGACTGTAGGTTCATAGCCCCTTCAAATCTGAGCAAGGCTGTGCTAAACGCCCCTTCAAATCGGGATTGCTAACCGCGGGTGGGGAAAGAAGGCACCTGATTTTTATCTTATTAATTTGTTTGTATATCTTGAATTACAAACATAATAGTGAAATAAAAACACCAGGATCATGTAGAGCGGGTTAATATGAACATTTTAAGACCAAAATGATGAGCAGGACAGCAGCAGTTACAAAGAGACAGGTGACAGATTTCCAATGCAAAGTGAATTGAAACCAGAGCCGATGGAGCTGGTAGCGCGCTCATTATCACATCCTTTTTGGAGCACTGCGGCTAGCAGGTTAGCTATGTCCATTTATATATACAGTCTATGGTACACGCCCACTGCTCTGCACTTACTTCGTTCTCTAATTTTATTTTCTTAATCTGTGATACACGTAGGAGTCGGCAGCGTTGGATAATCATTTTGGTACAAATGAAAAATATATACTAAAATAGGTTTAACTAAGGTAGAACTAAGGACTGTGAATGAATGAATGAGGATTATGCCATGAATCCCGTTTTAAACCAGATCAAAACTTAACCAGAACTTAAAGACTCTGTACCTGGTTTTTCCCATGTATTTGAGCAAATTTGTCTCACCCTAGTACAGATCTAATGCATAAGCAGCTCTTGAGGCCAAAATAAGCCTGTTATGAGCTGTCTGTGTCTAATTATAATGCAGTTTAATGTCAGCGACTCAGGAACTGTGTAGTTAGCATGCTAGTTGTCGTCAGGTTTACAGTGAGCTCCAGTCTGGCCTCTGAAAGTTGTGAAAAGTGCTTATAAACTCACTGCAAAGTATAATTAGGACGGTCGGAATGCAGACGGTAAGTGAGGAATAACTTTGGACTTTTGAAGCATGAATGAGGTCACCGGTGATAAACTCTTCAAATCAACCCCAAGACAAGTCTAAATACCTCTATGAGATATTTTGATTCCATAAACATGACCTAACAGTGGCTCTAGATTTGAGGTAAACGTGTTCCACTCAAACAGGACTCACTGATAACAACTGTAATGCTGATTTATTCTTAATTACAAAAACATTGGACATGATGGACAAGTTGTTTATCCAATCAGAAAGCAGAATGAGCCTCATGACTCTCTGATTTGGGTTGCCAGTTTTGATGTTGAAATCCAGTTGGTGTATGTGTACAGAATGCGTAGACCATAGTAGACCAAAGTAGACCATATTCGTACCAGGTCTAAACCAGGATTTAAGTATAAATGAGGTGTAAACCAGGTCTAGATCAGGACTAAAGTGGGTCTAAACTAGGATTTAAGTATAAATGAGGTCTAAACCACGTCTAAATCAGGACTAAAATGGGTCTAAATCAGAATTTCAGTATAAATGAGGTCTATACCAGGTCTAAATCAAGACTAAAGTGGGTCTAAATCAGGATTTAAGTATAAATCAGGTCTAAACCACGTCTAAATCAGGACTAAAGTGGGTCTAAATCAGAATTTCAGTATAAATGAGGTCTATACCAGGTCTAATCAGGACTAAAACGGGCCTAAACTAGGAGTTAAGTATGTGTAAACCAGATCTAAACCAGGTCTGAACCAAGACTAGAGAGGCTTCAACCCAGGATTATGGAAGGGTCCACTCCATGGAGATGTTTATGTTTTGCTTAGAACATTCCACATTATGGTATTACATGTCTGTCTTGCATTTATTGCTCTGATCCATACTGTAACATTCCCGTGTATAGTAGTATTTGGTGTGATCGTGTTTAGTCTGGCAGTCCTTGAAGTATTCTTGATATTTGACTGCGTGTGGCGCAGCAGATGTCCAGATGAAGAGCAGCTGGTGTTGACAGCACATATACAGAGTGGTGGTGCTTTCAGGGTCGTCAGGACACAAGCACGCTCCCACAGCACTTCACACGCTTCACACTCCCCAGTATCCACGCAAACGAGCCCCCAGAGGACTAGCACTGTGGCAAGGCAACTCACTGGGGTAAAGAGCTGGGCCAGAGAGCTGGGCCAGTGAGCTGGGCCATAGCGCTGGGCCATAGAGCTGGGCCATAGAGTTGGACTATAGAGCTGGGCGAGAGAACTGGGCCAGAGAGCTGGGTCATAGAGCTGGGCTATTGAGCTGGACCAGCGAGCTGGGCTATAGAGCTGGGCCAGAGAGCTGGGCCATAGAGCTGGGCCAGTGAGCTGGGCTATAGAGCTGGGCCAGAGAGCTGGGCCATAGAGCTGGGCCAGTGAGCTGGGCTATAGAGCTGGGCCATAGAGCTGGGCCAGAGAGCTGGGCCAGAGAGCTGGATTAAAAAGCTGGACTAAAAAGCTGGGCTATAAAGCTGGGCTGTAGAGCTGGGCTGTAGAGCTGGGCCGTAGAGCCGGGCCGTAGAGCCGGGCCGTAGAGCCGGGCCGTAGAGCTGGGCTGTAGAGCTGGGCCGTAGAGCTGGGGGAAGCGGTGCTAAATGACCAACTATTATGGACTATCTGGACTAGAATGAGTAAACCCATTTTGGACACCTTCGTTTTGATAACCTGCGTGCACAGTAAGTCTACAGGGTTTGGGAAAATAATTGTGATTTCTGTGATAAGTTCTGTGACAATTTTCGATTTATGTTTTAATTCAAACCTATGAGAGGACTGACAACCTTCGTAGAGGTCAGTTAACCTAAAGCCGCAGTGTGTAACTTTTCAGCCAAAAATCAGACTAAAGAAAAATCTGTTATGTTCAGTTTGGTTGTGTTTATTGCACTGAAAAACAGACAAAAAACATGTGTCCTTCCTGTGAGTGGGCTTGCACCTCCACAAACCTGACTCATATTTGGCCTGGAGGAGAGCCTCTTCCTGCTGCCTCTTTCCATGGAAATTCTGTTCCATAATCTTCCACAGTAGGCCATAAAATTGTCCTCACTTGTGTCTCACTGGAGAATTTTGGTTTTAACATTCTATTTCCATGGAATCGTGCCACCTCCTGAAAGTTACATACTGTACCTTTAACATTCAGACAGATTTGCAGGTTGCGTGGGCTTTTGTTACTATATTTTTTATCTTTCCTTGCACATTTACAGTTGTATAATTCTGCTTTACCAGTGTCTTTGTTATATTATGTTGTGATGTGTGAGCTGCTGTGTCCAAATCATTTCCCTTGTGGATCAATAAAGTTTGTTTAAGTCTAAGAATCCAGCTGATAAGTCCGAACGTCGATATTTCTGGGAGTTTAAATGCCAGAAAATGGATCCACAACACTTTTACTACAGACCCAAGAGAGCTGTGTAGTCACATTTTGTGCACTGTTGTCTTTGCATGAACTCAAACCAAACTTAATGTCTTTCCTTTCCAAATATTTCCAAATAGGAAGCGAGCATGGGTACACTTCTGGCTCCATCAACTCTGGCTTCAATTCACTTTCTACAGAAAAACTGTGGCCCCTCTCTCTGTAACTGCTGCTGTCAGACTCGTCATTTTGACCTTAAAATGTTTGTATTAACTCGCTCTACATGATTCTTCAGGTGTTTCTATTTCGCTATTGTCTCCGTAAATTAAGATATAAACATTAATAACAGACAAATCAGGCGCTTTCTTTCCCAAACTCACTCCCGCTAACGTTAGCAACAGGTTTGAAATACGACTGTGAATATTATAGCAACCAAAGAGCTAATCCAGAGGGAAGGTGTCAAAGGTAATGCCACTTCCCTTAGCAACGCTGTCAATCAAACCTGTTGCTAACGCTAGCAGGAGGGACTTCAAAGTTTGTCTATCGTTGTTCATATCTTGATTTACAGACACAATAGCGAAATACAAATACTAGGATCATGTAGAGCGGGTTAATATGAACATTTTAAGACCAGAATGATGAGCCTGACAACAGCAGTTACAGAGTGAGGCGGCTAGCAGGTTAGCTATGTCCACTTATATATACAGTCTATGAGTAATACATGTTTTTAAAGGGATTTAAACAAAAAAAAACAAAAAAAACCATCTGTGGTTGGATGAAGAAAAGATTGTTTGAGACCATTTTTTGATTTGTCACTGATGATGTCATCTTTGTGCGGCAGGGTCTGGGGCGTGGATCCAAGCAGGCGTTCCCGTCCCTGGGCACGTTCATCTCTACTCTGAGCCAGCGCCGTGACGCAGTGGGGCGGGGCTTATCCACCATGAGCGGGATGACCAACAGCCCGGGCCTCAGACACGGTAAGGACTGCAGCTTTTTTAGGAGCTAAGTTACTCTGCGCTGACGACTGAACGTGCTCGGATTGGTTGATCCTCAAAGGCAGTTAAAATAGCGGAAGGTAATGAAGTACAAGTAGTAAAGTACTGTTTAAGTATACATTTTAGGTATCTGTACTTTACTTCAGTACATTTTACAGTGGATACTTTTTACTTTACTTACTCCACTGCATTTTTGATCTGGACTGAAAAGTAAAAAGTACTTTTCTTATGATTTGAGGGTTATTTTTACCATGTTCGTGGTCAAATTCTGACTAAAGTTTTCAAGTTCAAGCTTCGACTTTGAGCAAGCAAAAATAAATACACAAAAAATGAAGAAATTGATTTGTGTTGTGACCAAAATCTGTATCATTTTTAATCAATAATACTACATTTAACACTTGTGTAACAGCACTTGTGTAAAATACTCTAAGTACATGTTTAAACAGGTACTTTTGAATTAGGAGCTAAGTTCTATATTTGGAATTCTGAGTATCATAGCAACCAAACAGCCAATCCAGAGCGAGGATGTTGAAGTTATATATGTAGTCTATGGTGTATACATACAAAAATATTACATGCATGACAATTTTAAATGAAAAGTCCGGTCTAGGGATGGGCCAATAAACAAAAATATCGTTTATTGTGATTAAAAGGAGAGACACTTTGTATAATCGTGAGAATCGCCAATAGAGATAATCACATTTACATCACCAAAATGTACAGGAAAGAACTACTTCTCCCTGATGATCTCTTCTTGATCACTGTTGTTTTCATGTATAGCAAAGTACAATACTATAACAATTGTTTAAATATGAAACCTGTCACGATAATGACTATATCTACTATATGAATCAGTATATGAAAGCTGGAACAATACATTTTGGGCCTCAATATTTATCATGAATACTATTTCTTTTCAAAACTGGGGAGATTTTGGGTGTTTTTGTTGTAATACAATAAGATTTAAGCTGTAGAGGGTTGAATAAATCCCTTTTATGGCTCATTATTGCTTCATTCTGCTGTTTATTTGTTGCAGCTCGTGTCTTTTAACGAGAGTTTATTCAAAAATGGTTCACTACGAATATCTTTCTTTATTTAAATCTTAATCAGTGACATAAAGTAGTTTCAATATTATAATTTATCGCAGTGTTTTTCTGTAGTGATATATCGTGCTTATTGTAACAGACTTAGAACATGTTCATAATATTCAAATTATAATTATTAATATTTTCAACATTTTAAACTCTCAGCATTATTTTGATGATAATAGTGACACCAAATTTCATTATCGTGACATGTCTTTTCCGGTCCCAAAACTCTGAACTTTGAGCGTCTAAATATCTGAGCTCAGAGAGATGAGAGCGAGCTGTGTTTTGTCTGTCTTCGCGAATTTACTGAACAATTCCATGTCAAGGTTTATAAGTGAGATCCCAGGTGTGGGTTAGAACGCTGAAGCGAGCCTGACGCAGAAGCATAAACCAGCCTTTATCAGAAAACATGTGATTGGGAGCGGTGGAAGAAGCCAACGGGCCAGATTTCTGTTAATCCTCTCTTCCACTAGTCCATTCGCAGCCTACCTCGGTTTGAATTAGCACGCCTTTGCTCAGCGTTTACACCTGCTTCCTCTTGGTACACAATTAAACTCTCACATCTGTCAGCACTTTACACCGAAGATATTAGTGAGTTCGCACGCTTCCAAGAATCCATCTAAAACCACTCCCACTGAAATCCACAAGCTAGCATTGTGGTTTGAGGCCTAGGCAAAGGTGGAGCGCCCAAATGAACCGCAACAACGATGGCGACACCGATGGACATACATAGACAGCTTTTGACTCTTATTATAACACAACTACTACTACAACACTTTTTGGGCTGGAAAGATGGATTTAAGACCTGCTGTCAGTTCAATTCAATTCAATTTAGTTTTGTAAAGCCCAAAATCACAGCAGCAGTCGCCTCTTAGGGCTGAACATGGGAGTTGATTAACCAACAGAATTAGAAAATGAGCAGTGAAACAGAAACAGACAAGCAAATTAATCAACAGAAAACAAGCAATGGATAACTGTCCCAGAATATAACCCTGTCCTTAGAGCCTCCTTCTCGGCAAGGAAAAAACCCAGTGGGAAAAGGAGAAACTTCGAGGAGAACCACAGTGAAGGAGAGATTCACTCCCATGGACGGACAGGCTGCAGATGTGTCCAGGACTAAGGCGCATCCATTTGCAGATAGAGTTCAAGTCTGTAGGGCCAGAGCCCACTCAACGAGCCGTCCATTCAGGCAAGGCGATCTAGGGTCCAGCCATCATCGGACGGTCAGGAGGGGATCTAGGGTCCAGCCATCACCGGACGGTCAGGAGGGGATCTAGGGTCCAGCCATCACCACTTGTGCTTGTCTCTGCTCTGTAGTTATAATCTATGACACCTGTAGATCATTATGTTAGAATTGGCACATTATAAATCGCAACATCGATCTAAAACGGCTTATTAAAAGAAACAAGTCCGCTCACTTTGGTGTTACAAAACTCTGGTGCCCAATGGGAGCGGACATCGGCGTAACACTAGCGAGATTTTTTTTTGCATTTGCACAAAAACGACTACGTGACGCTGCTGAATCCTACATGTATCACCGGTTAAGAGAATAAAATTGGGGAAGTACGTCACAGTGGGCGTGTACCTGTAGAGGTGAAAACGTTAATCGTCAATGTGGCGTTTTGAAAATAAGCGATTAAAAGATTGCTCAAATATGCACAAATCACTCCAAATACAACTTTGACTGAGGACATAGTGAGGGGGAAACAACTGTAACATGGTTTAAAGCTCTGAAAAGTTGATTTTTCACAATAGGTTCGATTTAACAAAAGTTTGATTGACGCTTCGACTGTGTCACTGCCCGGCCAAAAAAAAAAGTCGCCACCTGGATTTAACTCAGCAAACAGGTACGGGCCTCCTCCAGTTGGTCAGGTCCAGGTTCAGCAACAGTCTGTGCTCAAAGAATGAGGTCAGATGACTACCTGAATATACTGAATGACCAGGTTATTCCATCAGTGGATTTTTTTCTCTTCCCTGTTGGCACGGGCATATTCCAAGATAGCAAGGATTCATGGGGCTCAAATTGTGAAAGAGTGGTTCAGGAGCATGAGACTTCATTTTCACACATGGATTGGCCACCACAGAGTCCAGACCTTAACCCCATTGAGAATCTTTGGGATGTGCTGGAGAAGCTTTGTGCAGCGTCAGACTCGACCATCATCAATGCAAGATCTTGGTGAAAAATGAATGCAACACTGAATGGAAATAATCTTGTGACATTGCAGAAGCGAAATCGAAACAATGCCACAGTAAGTGCGTGCAGTAATCAAAGCTAAAGGCGGTCCAACGAAATATTAGAGTGTGTGGACCTTTTATTTGGTGGTGACTTTTTTTTTTTTTTTGGGCCAGACAATTTATATGACAATACATTGCCTTTTCCTGATCATATTTCATCTTAGATCCTGCGTAGTGTCTTTCTTTAGACAATATACTGTGATTTTCAACATTAAACTGTAGTACTTTCTTTTATATTCCCATGTGGCCTTATATCTGTGTAATCCCTCATCGTCCAGGTAGGCTCCATAGTGGTCCATGGGTGTATACTAGTCTATGTGTCTTATACTTGTTCTGATACAGCTCAAGATTAGTCTAAAGTTATTCAGGAAAGGTAAATTTCTGTCCTGTGAATGGGACTTTTTTTAGTATCGACACCTGCTCAAACGAGATGCTAGTTTTTCGCAAGTTGTAGTAGTTGTAGTACCCATTAGTATCGGATATTTGATACTTTTTACGACCTTAAATCTTAACTGAAGTCGTGTCTTTGCTAAAATATGAAAAAAAAATCTCCGTCCTTCACCTTTCCATCCAAGGCCGTGTTTCTGGCCCCCGTCTGTGCCATGAGCTCACAGGCTTCACAGCTGGACACGTCCCCCAGGAGCCAGCACTGACAGAGCAGACGAGGTCATCTCTACAGGGACCGCTGCTCCTTTTACTGGAATCAGACATTCCATTACAAATGATTTACAGCCAAAACATGAAAGTGAAACTAGACTCACCAGACGGCGTTGACTTTTGTCACATCATTAATAAAAATACTTTTTAAAGAGCCCGTAGTACGCTATTCTCTGAGCTATGTTATAATGTTTCCCCCTCACAGACATACCAGGAGTTGTGTTTTGTTTCATTCACACGTTTAACAAAAAAGAAAGAAATCTGCGTATTTAGGCTGACACTGTTCCACCTTATGATGTCATTAAGTGGTAATACAGGATGTGCTCCACTGCGCTTTTAAACTCCATACATCTTCACTAAAATCATTTGGATAATTTCAGCCCTGGAATTGACAATCTCTACTGAAGTAAAGGTAAAATGAGCTGCTAACTTAACAACTACCACTTCATGACATCACAAGGTGGAACAGTACATTTTGAGCTTTGGAGATGTAGACAGACAAATAATACAGGGTTACGTAAACACATGTGAATGAAACAAAACACAACCCCAGGTATGTTTTTGAGGAGGTAACAACATTATAACAGGGTTTTAAGCTCACAACACTCAATTTTACGTAATGTAGGACCTTTAACAGTCTTTAGTATTAAGTATTTTTTACCACTCAACCAACATGGACGCCTCCCAAGGGTGGTGTTCCGGGCATGTCCCACTGGGAGGAGGCCCCGGGGAAGACCCAGGACACGCTGGAGGGACTATGCCTTGGGGTTCCACTGGAGGAGCTGGAGGACATGTCTGGGGTGAGGGAAGTCTGGGAGTCCCTGCTTAGACTGCTGCCCCCGCGACCCGGCCCCGGATAAGCCGAAGAACATGGATGGATGGACCAACATGGATCAGTCACAAGATCATGACATTTCATATTCCATAGTATGGCATTAAACATATGTAACTAAGTAGGATTCACTTTACTACTGGTATTTTATTTGCTCAAAAACATACATACATACTGGCAGTGGGTTCACCTTTTCACAGATCTGACTTGTAACTTGGCCTCCTTATCTTCATAGAGATAGATTTATGTTTTAATGCCATACTTGACTTTACATGATTAGTGAAAACGTATTATCTCATAAAATATCTTGGATTATTGTTCTAGGGTTATCATTAGTATCGAAAATCAGATACTAATTGATACTAAAACTAGTAATCGAAGCTAGATACTCATTTGAGCAGGTATCGATACTAAAAAAGTCACATTCATAAGACAGAAATGAACCTGTCCTGAAAAGCTTTAGACTGATGGACCACTATGGAACCTACCTGGACGAGAAGATAAGGCCACACGGGAATATAAAAGAAAGTACTACCATTCAACGCTGAAAATCACATTCTATCATCTAAAGAAAGAGTGTTTTTATTATCATCGTGGTATCAGAATCGGTACTGAGCATCAAGTCTAGTCGTTGCTATTTGAAATTTTCGTATCTTTACATATTTATCTGCGTGTAGAAGTCAAATAGCTGAAGTAGCTTCGACCGAGTTACGCGAGTCCCATTGGATCACCACGGTAACGCCCTTCACAGTGTCAGATCTTAGGCATCCTCTTCAGTGATTACAGTGACAGCAAAAATGTTTGGGCTCCGAACTGTGGCAGGACACACGAGAGGAGCACAGTCTTGTCTGCTCGTGTCAATATGAACACAAAATGGACTCTTGTGAGCTTCAAGCCGCGTTATAATGTTGTTACCTCCCCAAAAACAGACCTGGAGTTGCGTTTTGTTTCATTCACACATGTTTGAGCGACTCTTTATTATTAGTCTGTCTACATCTCCAAAGCTCAGAATGCTCTGTTCCACCTTGTGATGTCATGAAGTGGTAGTTTGAAGTTAACTTTTACCTTAAGTAGAGATTGGCAAGTCCGGGGATACTGCTATTGTGTCCTTTGGCAAGACATTCCTTCTAGACTGACTTTAATTGCGCTTGGACTGAGGTAACCTTGCAGTCCCGTGGTGCGTTCGCAGTCTGTAGGTATTCCTGGACCCTTTCGGCTTTTGTTTTTGTCTCCGGTGTAATGAGGTGTCACTTCCTCTGCTTACACTGTGCTCTGTGCTGTGAGCCGCCCGCCTCTTGTTTAGGTCTCAGTTGCGAGCAGGCGTCAAAACTGAGTAGATTTGAACCAGACTGCAGCAAAGAGAGAAAGGATGTGCGTGATGTTAGGAGGTATAAGTGAAGCAGAGTCCTATATTACGCAAAATGGACTCTTGTGAGCTTTAAGCCGTGTTATAATGCTGTTACCTCTTCAAAAACATACCTGAAGTTGTGTTAGAGATGGGAAATTCCAGGACTGAAATTATCCAAATGATTCCAGTGAAGGTGTATGGAGTTTAAAAACACAGTGGAGCACTTCCTGTATTGCCACATGACATCACAAGGTGGAACAGAGTGTTTTCGGTTTGAGATAGCTGCTGGTTTTTCATTTGCACAGGGTGGCCCAAAAGACACTTTTAAATCTTCAGTAGCTCCTATAGTTCTTAAGTTATACTCACCAAATTTTAGCAGTAGGTAAACTGAACCTTTCAAGTTTTCTGGGAATATAAACGGTTATAATTGTTCACTTACACTTGAACTTATCACTACTTAAACTAGGGGAAGTAAAAATGACCTAATTTTTAAAAAATAATGTTTGTTAAGTGTCCACCATTTTGGGTTTGGCGCTGATTAGCCCGATCCAACACACTTTGCATAACATTTAAAGCATTTCCGGGCTTATGGCTCTTATTTGATCCTCGATATTACGTTTTAAATCGTTTATTGTCTGAGGTTTATTCACAAACACCTTTTCTTTAAGATGGCTCCACAAGAAGAAATCGGGACTAGTCAGGTCTGTGGAGATCACATACTGCCCCCTGTCTTTGAAAACCACTTATTATTCTTTTAATGGCATTTACGCTCGGGGCATCTCTGGTATTAAAATGTCGACGGTAACACTGCTGGGTTTCTGACTTTGACCCATGTGACTCAAAGTACCACTGTACAATGAGGGTTCGTTCCTCGGTGCTATATATGCTCTGAAAAAATTAAATACCTGTACAAAAATGACAATGCGATGCTGCTGAATCCTATGTGTATCAACGATTTAAAAAACAAAATTGTGCCGTGAATACAGGAGAATAAAGATTACTCAAACATGCACGAATCACTCGAAACTCAACTTCGGGCCTCTTTAAACCTGCCCTTGTCCCCAGTAGACCAGGTTTGGTTCCAGTCCTCGTGATCGTGGCGGTGGTCGGGCCGAGTCGCCGCGGCCGTGCCTCTGGTGCTTCCTGTCTGCTGCGCCTGTGATTACCGTGGGAATGCAGCCCGCCTCCGCCGCTGTCACCACGGCGACTGAGGCCCGAGCCATTCGAAAACCTCCGCCCAAATGAAAACCATATGACGACCCCACACACGCACGTCTACAAACACACACACACGCATGCACACATATGAACGCGGGGACCGGGATACGGCATTCCAGGGGCCCGCGGCAATAGCCATAATTACCACAATTAGCCCTTTTATCTTCCAAGCATTACGGTAGGTTTATGGATTTGGCCTTGATTGGTTTTAAATGCAGTTATTTGAGTAAAGAGTAGTTCAATTTCTTTCAGAGATGGTTGGATTTTTGAGTCGATATTTGCCTTGCTGTTGTGAACAATGATTGAATATATATGTCAGTGTTATAAAATCTACAGCTAGGCCCAGAAATGAAAGGTCTGTGACGCTCTCCATAGATGCGCTGGTTCCAAGGTGGAGCAAAAAATGTGCAGGGGTCTTATTTATGAAACTTTACTTGGAATTCTTACTAAAAGTGCATGTAGGGACAAAACACAAATTTCCACAACTTCCTCAAACTTTTTCGTCCTGACGGCCAAAGTTTTTGGACCGGTTCACTCATTTTCATTTTTATAGATCACAACTATAATAATAATAGCTTTTCTGTGCATACACATTCATTATAAACAAGACCTCAGGTGATCTTGTTCTGAGCGTTTCGTCCCCCGAGCACTTGGTTTTTCCAGGGGACGAGCTGCTCAGGCCGAGGCACCGAACACCACTCCCTGCTCCCACTCATCTGAGCCCGGCCCGAACCAGAGCTCTGTGCTGGTCCTGGCGTCTGGGTTTGGATCGAGTCCGACTGTGACGCATTTCTCACACTTATGCAGGCCCATTATGCTTCTTTTTATAAGTTGAATCAACTGAATATAATGCCATAAAATATTTATTAGGCAAAGCTTGATCTCATCAAACCTCAGAAGCTAAGCAGGGCCTGGTCAGGACTTGGATGGGAGACCGCTGGGAATACCAGGGGCCACAGTGGGGCAGCAGTGGCTCTAATGGAAACTGCTAGTGTGTCGTTATGCAAAACACTTCACCCACATTGACTAGTATGAATGTGGTGTGAGTGTTGATGGCGGTTGAAGGGGCCGATGGCACAGATTGGCAGCCGTGCTAGGGCAGCTGTGACTTGTGAAACTTGAATCTCGAGACATTGTCAGGCTCGTGTGATGGATTGCTCAACATCATCATTGAGAGAGTTGCAAAATTGTTGAAATGTTCATCTTTGTCCATGTCGCCCACATCTGGATAAAAGTCACACTTGGATATTAAGTCTTCCATATAACAAGACTTTATTGTTGGTGTGATGCTGATGTTGAAATCCAGTGTTTTCCTGTGAACAGTGAGTAGTGTGCAGAGCTCATTTGCGAAGAATGTTATGGTTCCCATGAGCTAATAAAGCCACTAATGAAAGGTGAGTCTGCGTCATGGTGCTACAGGCAAACAAACAGGGAGAGGACACGGGACTGCGATGGTCATAGAAATAGACAGCACACATTTAGACAGTCAAACTTGTGGATCCAGGGGCCCGGGGGCACACGGGTGAAAACATGGCTGCCAAAGTCGTCCCATCTCCAATTAGCCAACACAGTCACACTCTCATATCACCCATATGTCATATTTAGTATTTAGTTCATTGATAAGTGTGATTTTTAGGAATTTTTTTTGGAATTCCTCCATAAACATAACTGTGTCCCCAGATACAAAATAAACATGTGCAACTGAAATATATATTTTGCTGTAATGCTAATTTTTTTAATTACAAAAACTTAATATGTTGCAAAACGCATTGGATTTGATGATTTGGTTCAAGACGATTATCCAATCAGAAAACAGAATGAGCCTCACATGACTCTCTCATTCGGGTTGCCAGTTTCAATGCTGAACATCAGTTGGTTTAAACCTATAAAAGACTGACTCTGAATCGTCTCTACCTAAAGCCCAGCGCCTGCAGCTAATCATTAAAGGCTCTGTACATGATATTTTCTCACTTGGGACAGAAAAAATATGAAAAACACAACTAGTTTATTAATGGTTTGCAAGTTATTCTTCACTTTATGCCTTCAGCGCATCCTATCTAGTCATTGTGCACTGAGCTCAATTGCTGCTCCGTCCTCTAGGGGGGGTAGGGCCAAGATGACACTGTCAGCAGTTAAACAGTGCAGGTCTTCATCTAATAACAGGCGTTATCATACTTTCAACTAAAGACTCTGCACCAAAACTTTGTCCGTTCATTGACCTACAACATTCTGTGAGAGCATGTTTTCGATGTGTGCTGTGAGTAGTCCTGTCTCGATAACACATTTACAGGTGCGATACATAGTTTAGCTGAATATAGACGATAATCTGTGCTAGTGTGTGTGCGCTGTATAACAGGTCAGATGCCCTAAACCTCTCTTTGCTTGTCTTACCGTGACAATAAAGCTAACAACAATTACTTTCCTGGTTATCCGACAATAAAACACTTTATAATCAGATGCAGACAGCACGTAGCGGACATGTTTTGACCTTTAGAGGTGCTAATACTATCTGTACTGGGGCAATTTTACTCTGTCGGGAAAAAATAAGGTGCAAACCCTTTAATTATAGATTTCTCGGTTGCTTGTGGTGTCAGTACAAATAGTTACGTCCTGATGTTTTACAATAATAGTAATGCTATTGGTCATACTGACAGACTGTAGGAAGGAGTCAGCTCTGGCTAAATATGACGTCATTTTTCCTACACCGATACATGAAACAATCCAGCATACTCCCTGGTATTAGCATCAGTATTGTCAATCCATAGATTTTGGTATCAGATACTGAACGCTAATGCTAATTCTAGGCCACAGTGCTAGCATAAGTGGAGGGCGGTGTAAATTGTCTAACCTCATCAGGACACAATCACAGCCGATGGGCACCATGGTGACAGCAGCTTGTTTCAATCAGGACGGGATTGGGTGACGCACACGCTGACACTGCACAGGCAATTAACAGGAGAAAGGTGCCCCCTGCTCACCTGTGATCAGACAGGACTATGGGGGAGGGGCTTATATGCTGTGATGTCCTTATAAGGCAAAACAGGAAGCTTGACATTTGTGGTCCTATGTTTGATTAATCGGTCATCGGTCAGTTTTCATTCGTTCACTAATTGTTTTATTTGGATTATGAGAATTCATTTGGCGCACAGCGGAGAGGAGTGAGTAAATGAAGTTCTGGAGTAACTGAACAGTTTAATTTGACTTTTAAAGGGTCTGTACCCAATATAAATGTTTTCTTGTCAAGATAAATCCCCTTCACATCATGCATTGTGTGTGATTGTAATGCCTTTAAAATTGTAATCCATTTGTATTTGAATCTGTTTTTTATGAAAAATACTCATAAAAACTCATCAATGAATTTCTTGCCACACTAATCAGACATACCTACTGGAACATTATTTAATTTACATGAGAAAAATATCTGCAAATTAATATTAATATTATGAATTACTCAAGGGGCTAATCACTTTTCTCCCTGTTGCATATGAAAGAGCGGATAGTCCCATCTCTTGATCCCTTTTATCTCCTGTCTGCACAATGTGTCAATCCCACAATGCACCACGGCAGGGCTGTTGTTTACTGTTACCACGGTGACAGAAACAATGGGGAGCTAATTATAAACAAAAAGGACTGAAACATACGCATGGGCTTTAGAATCCTCAAAGGAGAAATACAACCTGGAATCAAAGTTCAGTCTGATTTCTGATTGAATTATCATCTTGACAATGAAAACACTAAATTTTAACTTAAATAAATGCTGCGTCATGTCCAAAGTTTTTGTAGTTAATTGGTAAATGGTCACATGCGTAGATAACATTTTTCTCCACCTTCAAGTCACGCACTGCCAACCTGTGGGACAGCAGATCTGACTTCTCAACCAATGATGTTTGTGTCGAGAGCGGGATTTGAACCGCCAGCCTTTGGACAAACACTCTACCAACTGAGCCACTGTCACAGAATTAATGAAGAACAAAAATCAGTACAGGTTTACCCCATAGTTTACGAAATCTAATCACAAAATCATAAATACAGCTCCTTTACTATAACATATACTAAAATTGCTCAATAACTACCTCAAAATCTCCATTTGGCACAAGCTGGACACTGGTTTCAGGAGGACATAATCTTGACAAGAACCCGTCCCACTGGGAGATAAGTCGTCCTCATTATCCTGTCCACGTCCCTCTGGAGACGCAGCTGGCCCCTGCAGTGTCCCAAACAGGTCTCCGCCCGCGTCCATGGCAACGTCCCAAACACGCACAGGCCTCTCGCTCTCTTTCACTCTCTGTTTTTTACATCTTATTAATGATCTTAAACTGTTTTTCTCATCACGTATCAATTTGTCAGATTTATTTATGTTTTACAGATCATTTTCATTCATCAATCTCTGCGAAGTCGGTTAAAGGAACTGTGCGTCAGGTTTGGATTTTAAGTTCCATAAACATGACCTAACTGTGTCCTGAAATACAAGCATGGACTGCGCAAATAAATGGACATAGCTAACCTGTGAGCTACCGCGTTCCAAATAGGAAATGATCATGGGCTGTGCTTCCGGCTCCATCGACTCTGGCTCCAATTCACTTTCTATTGAAAAATCAGATCTTTCTCTGTAACTGCTGCTGTCAGGCTCGTCGTTTGGTCTTAAAATGTTCGTATTAACCCGCTCTACATGATCCTGGTGTTTTAATTTCGCTATTTTGTCAAACCAAGATAGGAACATTAATAACAGACAAATCAGGCGCCTTCTTTCCCCGAAGTCGCTTCCACTAGAGCCAAACGCTAAGGGTGACGTCGCACTCACTTTGTCCACTTCTTTATACAGCCTGTGAACATGAGATACTGCTTTACTGATAAGACTTGTAATGCTGATTTATTGGTTTGGTTTGGATTAATTTTTTTGGTTCTCAAGACGATTATTCAGTCATAAAGGAAATAATAACCCACATGAGTTTCTCGTAGGGCAAAAATCGAAAGCTCCATAGATCGTGACCAAAACTTTGTTCAGTCTCAGTGATAAAGCATCTAATCGTCAGGTGGCCCGGACATTAAAGGACAAGGACAACTTTAAAGGGCACGTACTATGCGAAATTGAGTTTTTCGAGCTTTCACCTCATTAGAAACATGCCTCGAGTTGTACTTAGCTTCATTCACGCTTGTTTGATGAATCATGTTTAGTATGTCCGCTCCATCTGAGAACTAAAATAACATGTGGTTTTGAATTTCCCAGGATTGTTACATCAGAGGTAAAAGTCCGAAGACCTTCTGCTCGGTTTTTGGGTCAATAAATCATCACCATACTCATTGTGAGCCTTGTTACCTGTGTGCTTGTGGATGTTGGAAAAGAGCGCTAATCCTAGTTTTTTTTAATAGTAAATCTCCAACAAAATTGCTGTGTGTTGCAGGGCGAGAGCTGCCTCCCATCTGCAGTGACGTGCGGCAGAAGCAGCGCCTCTCCATCGACACCCTGCCCCCGGAGGTCAAAGCCCCCTTCCCTTGTGACCCCATCATACCCCTGAGGACCAAGACCACCAAGGACTTCCAGTATGGATGATATCTGTTTTGTTTCATTCACACAAAACCTGCATATTTAGGCTGAGTTCTTCTCTTAAACAGAAAACACTCTGTTCCACCTTGTGATGTCATGGGGTAATACAGGAAGTGCTCCACTGTGTTTTTAGATTCCATACACCTTCACTAGAATCATTTGGATAATAATTTGGAATTGCCAGTATCTACAAACAAAAGGTAAAAGGCATTTGTTTGTTCATTTGAAAACTACCACTTCATGACATCACAAGGTGGAACAGAGCATTTTGAGCTTTGCAGATGTAGACAGACTAGGAAGAGTTACTCAAACATGTGTGAATAAAACAAAATACAGGTTTGTTTTTGAGGGGGTAACAACATTATAACACGGCTTAAAGCTCACAAGAGTCAATTCTGTGTAATATAGGGCTTTTAAAATTGGTCTGTACTATAAATAATACATCCACATAACTATACGATATTTTGTCAGTCCAACACAGATGAGCTAAAATGTGTCTGCTTTACTGCTTTAGTTTAAAATTAAGTCGTTTTAGATTAATATTGAGACACAAGCACAATAGATCTTCAGAGACATTTGAAATGACTGTAGAATTACCCAAAGAAGTGCAGATTTTTCAAATTTCCACCATTTTGTTTTGTTTTCAGCCCTTTTTGCATAATATTTAAACAATACAACGATTTTATATTCAAATGTTGTAGCACCATGAAGATCTTGTGAAGTAAAATCATGCTGGGGGGGTTCTACATGTATGTCTATGGTGGAATGTTCATCAGTTACCATGGTGACAATGCACACATCAGCAACCACAGCCTAATAAGTGTTTAGATAGTCTGAATAGATAGATAGACTCAAGATAGAAATACAAATTTGGTTTAAACCACACATTTTCAGGAACCTATGATCAATGTGTTCATGATCCTGAAAAACTGTTGGCTAACTCTTGCTAGCTTGTGACTGTAATTTTGAGTGAGAGGCTTGTTTAACAGCACAAATCAGCTCCTCTTTATAGTTTTTTTATGGTCGAACTGTATTTAAACAAAGCTCAGATTAAAGCCTAACTTGAGCGAAAGAGCTTCAGACAGAGCAGTGCCTCCAGTTAGCCTCCAGTCGTGTCACGTGACTGTTCCTGTTGACTGTGTGACAGGGAGGACATGGAGCGGGCGGTGCAGACGGGCGACTGGAGGGAGGTGAGAGAGTTCTATCTCACCACCTTCGACTCCTTCATCGAAATCAACGCAGCCTTCAAGGTAGAGCCGGTGACGCGACAAAAGAAAGACTTCAGTATTCATTTTTTGACCCTAATCACTGCCATTTAACACAATCAAGTCAAATCTCTTCCTCTAAAGTCTTCTGCCTGCTCCAAACCACATGCTTTTACTGACTTGGCTGTAGACCTCTCTATTAAAAAGACCCAATTAGTCACTGTATATTAAAGGGCCCATTTTAGGCTATTTTCTGATCTGTGTTATACTGTTGTTTCCTCATCACAAACAGACCTGGAGTTGTGTTTTGTTTCAATCACACGTTTAACACACAAACTCTGCATTATTCAGCTGAGTTTTTCCCTCAAACCCAAAATGCTCTGTGATGTCATGTGGTAATACAGGAAGTACTCCATCCGTCCATCCATCCATCCATTTTCTTGCTCTTATCCGGGGCTGGGTTGCCGGGGCAGCAGTCTAATCACGGGCTCCCAGACTTCCCTCACCCCAGACATGTCCTCCAGCTCCTTCGGTGGGACCCCAAGGCGTTCTCAGACCAGCCGAGAGACATAGTCCCTCCAGCGTGTCCGGGGTCTTCCCCGGGCCTCCTCCCGATGGGACACGCCCGGAACACCTCCCTAGGGAGGTGTCCAAGAGGCATCCTGAACAGATGCCTGAGCCACCTCAGCTGCTCCTCTTGATGTGTAGGAGCAGCGGCTCTACTCCAAGCTCCTCCCGTGTGACCGAGCTCCTCACCCTATCTCTAAGGGTGCGCCCGGCCACCCTATGGAGGAAATCCATTTTGGCCGCTTGTATCCATGATCCTGGCCTTTCCGTCATTACCCAGAGCTCATGAACATAGGTGAGGGTAGGAACGTAGATTGACTGATAAACCCGATTCAACTCAGCTCCTTCTTTACCACAACAGACCGATACAGCGACCGCATAACCGCTCCCTGGTGGGAACTACTCCACTCTGTTTTTAAACTCCATACGCCTTCACTTGAATCATTTGGATAATTTCATCCCTGGAATTTCCAATCTCTACTGAACTAAAGGTAAAAGGAGCTGTTAACTTGAAAACTACCACTTCATGACATCACAAGGTGGAACAAAGCATTTTGAGCTTTGGACATGCAGACAGACTAATGACAAAGTGTGTGAATGAAACAAAACACCCACTCTCGACATTAAAACATTATTAGTAGAGCTGTCACTGACCTACAGGTTGGCAGTGTGATTCCAGCCCCCACAGATGAATACTGTCGTTGTGTCCTTGGGCAAGACACTTAACCCACCTGGCCCCAGTGTCTGTGTATACTATATAAATGCGTGTGCGAATGGGTGAGTGGTTCCTTGATGTAAAGCGTTTTGAGTGTCTTGAAGTTGTAAAAACCCTATATATAAAACGTGACCATATACCGTTAACCACTTCATGACATCACAAGGTGGAACAGAGCAGTTTGAGCTTTGGAGATGTAGACAGACTAATAATAAAGGTTTACTCCAGGTATGTTTTTGAGGAGGTAACAGCATTAGAACATGACATAAAGCTCACGAGTCCATTTTGTGTAGTAGGACCTTTAAGCATTTCAATATTTCTTTTTACCCTGATCATGGACAATTAAACAAAATCAAAATGTCCCTTCTCATAATAATTACAACACAGAAGCCATGCCCCTCCCTCACTTTTTCCGTATTCATTTTGTTTACCGACAGAGAGAGGCGAACGGATCCTTCAACACCATAGACGACTCAGGAGTGAACGCCAAGTTTGTGAACGCGGTTTACGACGCGCTGCTCAACACAGTGAGTCCGAGCGTTTATAAGCTCCGAGTGCATATCATCTAGCATACATTACGGTTTACAGGGACTCCATAGGGTAACGCTGTCTGTAAAAGCTAGCACGCCGCTGCTTTGGTAGGGTGTAATGAGCTAATTATGATGAACGATAATTGCGTTGACGTCGCTCGCTCTTGTAAAATGCCCACTTTCCATAGGCTTAATGCAGAACCTATTAAATGTATAGGATTCTCTTATGTATTGTTAAATTGCCACGATCCATGCAACTTTGAAGACCGTAAAACACTGCATTTTCACTTCAAAATACAGCATTATACTCTTAAACTGTGCAAAAATATCGAAAATCTGTACAGTAGAAATGAACCTTTCCTGAATAGCTTTAGAATGAACCTGAGCTGTATCAGAACAAGTATAAGACACATAGACTAGTATACACCCATGAGCAGCAATGGAACCTACCTGGTCGACTGAGGGATTACACAGATAAAAAAGCCTATAAAATAAGAAACAGACAAAAAAAATGAATTTAAGTATAGATGGTCACTCAAAATTGTATCGGAGTTTCACAAAAAGTAGTTCCAAAGTATGTAATATAGCTTCTTCTCCACGCTCCAATACTTCATGAAGATATGAGCCTGGTCAGCGGTAAATCTCCCAGAGTCCAGATGGGCGTGATTGACAGGTGGATTAGCCAATGGCGGAAACGCATCGGCCATCCGCATCGAAACAAATATGGCTGGTTATGAGAAAAAAAAAAAGAAAGGAATAAAATCTTACAGTGGGGTGAAAAACGGGGCGGAATTCTGCAAAATCACCGAAACATTACTAAAATGTGAATCTGAGGTGAAAGAAATGTCATTTTGTTTGTAAATGATGCATGACCAATGAGCTCTGTTGTTTCACATATGTCACTGAAATTAACAAATCTGATTGGACGATTGACCCGACTGATATTTCTCTTTATAAAAAAATACAGACAGATATCATCATATTCTAGATTTGCCAGGCAATAATATGTCTGTAGTCTAAATGAAAAAAAAAAAAAAAGCGCTATGTTTTGAGTTACTTTTAGCTGTGTGGTTTTGATTATCCAGTTTGTGATATCGGTGGTTTTCAGATTCAAGAATGAACAGAATGTGGTGATGTCATGCTCCCAGATGAGGGCAGGAGACAGATTTCCCTGGTGTACTATCCAAAATGTACATTCACACACATCGAACCTGATCATTTCCATTGGTGATAAGACCCTAGAGCTCAGTATTTAACAACCCGCATCTGTATTAAACATCACTGGCCTATAGAAAGAATAGTTTTGATGTCGTTTGAAACCCAGGAATTCTGTGGTTAATCCCAGTTTATCTCCACAGCATTCTGCACTTTTGCCTCCACTCCAGTATTTAGAATGTATTTGTTAACGACGTTTTAAAAGGTCTATTGTTTTCCCATAAACCTTTAACCGGCCTTCTAAGTATTATTCCCATCTGTATTTAATTTAATCTGATCCAAGTCGTTAGATAAACCTGTAAGTGTGTGTTCTCTGTTGCGTCCCAGCCTCAGGACATCCAGAAGTCAGGTGCTGAAGGGCATCATCAACAGCCTGCTGCGTGAGTGGAAAGGGTGAGAGCTCACTACGCACCGCAATATTTACAGAGACTATGACCAGACAGGACAAGAACACTGATTACAGTTAGTACAGCAACATATATAATGACTTGAATGTACTAAGATACTCATCGATACCACAACTAGTATGAAAACTCATTTGAGCAGGTGTCGCTACTAGATAAATCACATTCACAGAGCAGAAATGAACCTTTCCTGAATAAATCTGAATGATCTTGAGCTGTATTAGAGCAAGTATAAGGCAGAAAGTCTAGTATACGCCCATGGACCACTATGGGACTACCATTTAATGTTGAAATCACATTCTACTGTCTAAAGAAAGATGTGGTGTTGGAATTGGTATTGAGGATCGTGTCTATTCCTCTGTATCGAATATTAATACTGCTTAACTACTTCCCTTATATGTTCTGTGTTGTGTCGTAGGCCTCGGACGAAAGACGATCTTCGAGCTTACTTCATCCTGGTTCAGGTAAGCCTCGCTCAGCTAATCCGCACAGGCCTGTTTGAATCTACTGATGAGTCCCTGGTTTAAGAGTTACAAAAATAAATGAAATCACAAACGCTTTATACCAAAAATAAATAGGGCAAAAATAAGTCAAGTTTATAAAAAATACAACTCACTATACCGCTGAATCAGTGGGAGCCCTGTGGTTGTTTCTTGTTCACGTTTGTTTCTTTCAAAAAACTCTAAAGTCTTATCTTTTAATCCTAAGTCATTGCCTCGTTCACTTTTCCAGGAGACTCGACAAATGAGACTCACCTAGTAGAGACAAACTCATATTTTAAGTAGGACTCCTGGTGTTGTCTTTTAAGTCGATCTTTCTTTTTCTTGGAGGTCGTAGACTCCTTTTCTGGCTCCTCAGTTTGGCCTTTTCCCTTTGCAAAAAAAGCTGTCCAAAGACTTTCGTTTTTGGCTCATTTTCGCTAACTTGGGGTCTACTTTTGGGCGATGTGTCTGATGCGTTTTACGTCATACATCATCGCAGAGGACAAGAGGGACGGGCGAAAGTTACATCGGAGAAGATGCGGTCGCTGATAAATTATTACTGTTTTTGTGCAAATGCGTAATGGACTGATACTGATCCACAGCCCGGTGGTTGGGGATCACTGCTTTAGAGCACGGACCTTAGCATGAAGAGAGGTTCGCTATGTGTGATAAAAAAAATATATATGGTTGATTGTTGTTTGGAAAAATATCTGCTACGATGGTGAAGAGAAGGAGATGGAGAGGCTGAGGAGGCCGATGGTTCTGCTGTTTTATTGGAAATAGACTATTAAAGGCCGTCGTTTGCACAAAATTGACTCTTGTGTGCTTTAAGCCAAGTTATAATGTTGTTACCTCCTCAAAAACATACCTGGAGTTGTGTTTCATTCACACATATTTGAGTAACCTTTATTATTAGTCTGTCTACATCTCCAAACCTCAAAATGCTCTGTTCCACCCTGTGATGTCATGAAGTGGTAGTTTTCAAGTTACCTTTTACCTTTGATCCAGAGATAATGAAATGATCCAAATAATTCTAGTGAAGGTGTATGGAGTTTAAGAACACCCTGGATCACTTCCTATATTACCACATGACATCACAAAGTGGAACAGAGTGTTTTCGTTTGAGAGCAGGAGAAATGTGCAGAATTTGTGTGTTAAACATGTGTGAATAAAAGAAAAAACACAACTCCAGGCAGGCTTATGATGAGGAAACATTATAACATAGATCAGAAAAATGGCCATTATTGAGCTTTTAAAGAATTATTGAGGAAATATAAGGTAAATGGAGGGGGGCATTATGCAAAATAGATTTTTTTAAGCTTTCTACCATGTTATAATGCTGTATCCTCATCAAAAATATGCCTGAAAAGGTTTTAGATGTCATCCATACATGTAAAATAATTTAGCGATCTCTCCTGGGCCCTATTAAAACCCTCCTTACGGTTAGCTGAAAGATTCTGTCCAATACGCCGCCCACATGCTCCCACACGTCTCCATAAATATACAAAAACATGAGACAAAACGGCACCCTACAACTTCACAAACCTGATGTGATGTGCAGTAGTTTCATTAGTGGGATGCACGCTGATTGTGTTGTGACTGTGGGAAGAAAACAGGATGCACTATAACATATAATAGGACCTTTATAATCCAGCTGCAGTTGAGGTTTTGCATTAGCAGAATGTAGGTTAGACCTCCGCTCCTCCTGGAACAGACCAGACATTTTCCACTGGGGCAGCTGCCACCACCTCTCCAGTGCTCCGGCTCTCTGCCTTCTCTCCCCTCCTCCATCCCTCCAGCCATCCCTTCTTCTCTCCATCTAACCATTCATTCAGTCCAGAGGTTCTCAAGCCTTCTCCACCAAGAAAGTAAACACCCAATCTACACATAGGGGTATAATTGTAAACAGGAATGAATTTTGTGTAACTGTTTGGATGTAGAAAATTACTAAATAGGACTAAACTGGAACTAAACACGAAACTGAACCTGGGCTAGAACAAGACTAAACCAGGATTAGAACAGGACTAAACCAATGAATCCTCAAATATAAGGTAAGAGAACCTTTATTAGTCCCACAATGGAGAAATTTCAGTGTTGCAGCCAAGTTCCATATTTGGAATTCCGACCGCAAGTATCATAGCAACCAAAGAGCCAATCTGGAGCGAGGCTTTTGAAGGTAACGCCCCTTCAGTTCAGGAGGTAGTTGGTACTTAATAAAGCTGTCAATCAAACCTGTTGGTAACACTAGCGGGTACGACCTTGGGCAAAGAAGCCAGCTTATTTGTCTGTTATTAATGTTCATATCTTGCTTTACTGACAAAATAGCAAAATTAAAAATACCAGGATCATGTAGAGTGGGTTAATACGAACATTTTAAGACCAAAATGCCGAGGGTCACTGCAGCAGTTACAGAGGGAGAGGTGACGGCTTTTCAATGTAAAGTGAATTAGAGCCAGAGCCATGGAGTTTATATATTTATAAACATATATTTATTCATTTATATATACAGTCTACGGTTGCAGTCACTCAGTTCAGCAAGAGAATAGAGGTATGCTCCCAAAAATCAAATATGGATTTTTTTGGCTCCTGATCTGATGCCTTTTTAAAAAGATTTGCAATTGTTGGTCATCACCCATCTCATCCCCAATACCGATCTTCAAATTTTTTTATGATTTTATTCACACAATTTATGAATAATGAAGTATTCCATGTTGAATTTAGCCCCGGTTGAACAAAATTATTACGAGGCCTACTTAAAATAGCCTAGTAATTTGATGCCTCCTCCACAGAACAGCAGCTTCAGAACACAGAGACATTAGATCATGTTTTATCCCATTTCTAAACGCCCTGTTTTTTCTCCACCTTATTCATGTCTGAGGCCTGTAAAAAGATGAGAATCCTGCCTGAAACACATGGGTTAGTGCATTCAGATTCATTTTCACTCTTTGTTTCACCGTTGCGAAGATATTGCAGAGGTTTAACAAATACTTTCTCTGTTATTTATAAGTTTGTTTTTTTTAGTGGCTTTAGATCCTCCTCAGTCTGTGTTTAAGCTGATCTGGGCGTTAGCTGGATCGTTGACATCAGCGTTGGAGGACTCTTATTTGCTGTATCGGTCTGATCTATTCACTAAATCTGATCAAGGCGATGTTAAGACTCTAAAGATTTTAGAAGACTTCAAAATGGCCTAGATCTGTGGTCATGACTAGGTCTTGGCCAGGTCTATACTTACCCAATCAAGTCCAAACCAGAACTAAACCATAGAAATACAACTCAAAACCCCAGGCAAAAACATCTGAAAATCTAATCTGTACCAGGAATAAAACAGATATAAAGACAAAACTAGGACTAAAGCGGGACTAAACTGAGAATAAACTGGGACTAAACCAGGACTAAACCGGGACTAAACCAGGACTAAACCGAGAATAAACCAAGAATAAACCGGGACTAAACCGGGACTAAACCAGGACTAAATCGGGTCTAAACCAGGACTAAATTGGGACTAAACTGAGACTAAACCGAGACTAAATCGGGACTAAACCAAGACTAAACCGGGACTAAACCAGGACTAAACCGGGACTAAACTGGGACTAAACTGAGACTAAACTGAGACTAAACCGAGAATAAACCGGGACTAAACCAAGAATAAACCGAGAATAAACCGGGACTAAACCAGGACTAAATCGGGTCTAAACCAGGACTAAACCAAGAATAAACCGGGACTAAACTGAGACTAAACCGAGACTAAACTCGGGACTAAACCAAGACTAAACCGAGAATAAACCGGGATTAAACCGGGACTAAACCAGGTCTCAAACAGTACTTAAACAAGACCCTACCAGTTGTAATCCAGATATATACACATACTAAATCAGGATCAAATCTAAAACAGAACTCCACTAGCTGTAAGCCAGACCTGCACACGGACCAGAACAGATATTAAGGTCCTATTAGACAAAATGGATTCTTTGGAGCTGTCAGCCATGTTTTAGCTGGAGCTGTGTTTTGTTTCATTCACACATGTTTGAGTAACCCTTTATTATTAGTCTGTCTACTTCTTGAAAGCTCAAAATGCTCTGTTCTACCTTGTGATGTCATGAATTGAAAGTTTTTAAGTTAACAGCCACATTTTACCTTGACTTAAGTACACATCGGCAATTCCTGAGCTGAAATCATCTGGATGATTCTAGTGAAGGTGTTTGGAGTTTAAAAACACAGTGGAGCACTTCCTGTATTACTACATGACATCACAAGGTGGAACAGTTTAAGAGAAGAAGAGAGTCTAAATATGCATGGTGTGTCTTTAATGTGTGAATGAAACAAAGCACAACTCCAGGTCCAAATCAGTACTAGAACAGGTCCAAAGCCAGTCTAAACTAAACCTAAACCAAGTACTAAACCAGGTCCAAAGCCAGTCTAAACTAATCCTAAACCAAGTACTAAACCAGGTCCAAATCAATACTAGACCAGGTCCAAAGCTGGTCTAAACTAATCCTAAACCAAGTACTGAACCAGGTCCTAAAGCAGGTCTAAACAAATCCTAAATCAGGTACTAAACCAGGTCCTAAAGCAGGTCTAAACTAATCCTAAACCAAGTACTAAACCCGGTCTAAAGCCAGTCTAAACTAATCCTAATCCAAGTACTAAACCAGGTCTTAATACAGGTCTAAACTAATCCTAAACCAAGTACTAAACCCGGTCTAAAGCCAGTCTAAACTAATCCTAATCCAAGTACTAAACCAGGTCTTAATGCAGGTCTAAACTAATCCTAAACCAAGTACTAATCCAGGTTCAAAACAGTACTAAAACAGGTCCTAAAGCAGGTCTAAACTAATCCTAAACCAGTACTAAACCAGGTTCAAAGCAGACCTAAAGCAGGTCTAAACTAATCCAGGACTTAATGTGAACATAATGTCTGCCTTCTCCTCTCTCTTCCCGCTCATTCCCATATAAGGTTCTGGGAATTAGACCTCGATACAGTCCGGACTCCACAGTAGTTTAGCTGCGGTTCCACGCTCCATAGACGCTCACATATGGTCCCCGGAGACACGTGCACTCCCTCACGTGCACACTCTTCACGCGCACTCTTTCACGTGCACACACACACATAGAGGGTGAGGTCATGCTGGATGGCAGTGCCGCTGGTTTCCTGTCTGATGGTGACGCGGCTGCTCCGTTCAAAGCCTGTGAGGTTTTAGGTGGATCTCGAGAAGAAGTGGAACTAAAAACTAAATTCACTTTACTACTAAACTGTGTGTATGGAGTTATAAATCAGGCCTATTCTGCGAAATCAACTTTTCAGAGCTTTAAACCATATTATAGTTGTTTCCCCTTCTCATTTCCTCTCCAAGTTGTATTTGGAGTGATTCGTGCATGTTTGAGCAATCTTTAATCTCTTATTTTGAAGACGAATACGCCCACTGCTCTGTTCTTACTTTGTTGTTCAATTTTATTTTCTTAATCGGTCGTATATGTAGGATTTGGCAGCGTTGCGTAGACATTTTGGTCCGTTACTAACTACCCAGAGGAGGGGCCGACAACTCCAAAGCTTTTTGTTGTGATGATGTTTACACTGACGTCAGCTTCCATTGGGCGCCGCCGTTTTGTAAAGCAGAAGTCGGCGAACTTGTTTCTTTTATTAAGTCGTTTTAGATGAATCGCAGGCTCAAGCACGGTATGTCTTCTTTAACCCTTTAAGGACTGAGCACATTATAGACCATTATAGCTCACCTAGACTTTTATTGTTCTTTTTTGGCCCTAAAAATCGTGTTAAAATCGTCTTTTTTCACACAACTACCTCTATTTCCATCCTTATTTTTCCTTTGCTCCATCAAATAACTGACTGGGAGAATCCCGGTGGCACCTGCGCTCTGATTGGGCGTCTTCGAGGGACAACATAAGCACATTACCGTAATGACAGTAATATATTTAAAGAGCCTCATGCCACTGCTTTGAGATGCTGTTTGAATTTACATGATGCACAATTGGTTGAGGAGTTACGGTAATGGAAAGTCGGCAAACGCAAATCTATTAGCGGCGATAGCATCCAACGCTATAGGGTTAATTGCATTATCTCCTATTTCCAGTCATTTTTGGCAACGTTTGTGCAAAAAAGTTAATTTACAGCTTTCTACACCTAAATCTAAATGTGTCTTGCCTTTAGTGACCAAATTCTAGTTGTTAATGAGCAAAATATGTCCGGCTCCAGTACGGATCTATTGTAGAAGCAGCTCTTGAGGTCAAAACGAGTCCGCTGTGTGCTGTCTACATCTACATCTAATAGTGTTTATATAGCAAGTGAGCTGTTAGCATGTTAGTTGTGACAGCAAAACTCTGGCAGCTAAGTCGACTCTGGCTCCAATTCACTTTACATTGAAAAATTGTCGCCTTTCTCTCTGTAACTGCTGCAGTGAACCTTGTCTTAAAATGTTCATATTAATCCGCTCTACATGATCCTCGTATTTTTTATTTTTTAAATTTTGTCCTTAATTCAAGATATGAACATTAATAAAAGACAAATCGGGCACCGTCTTTGCCCGAGGTCGTTCCCGCTAGCGTTAGAAACAAGTTTGATTGACAGCATTGCTCAGCGCCGGCAGGGAGGTTACCTTCAACAGCCTCGCTCCAGATTGGCTCTTTGGTTGCTATGATACTCGCGGCTGGAATTTCAAATATGGAAATAGGCTCCAAATGCAGCCCTATACCTGCTAGCCTCGATGAGCTTGATTTGACTGGAGCCGATCGCCGTGGGTGACGTCACACTCCCTTAGTCCACTCCTTTATACAGTCTATGATTCAAGCCCTATTTCTACACTATAACAATATGGTCAGAGATTCATTTTGCACAATACACCCCCTTTAAAAGTATGAGACACACAGAAACATTGGAATGATGGAAAAGTGGGATTATGTCTGGTCTTTGGAGATGAGAGCAGTGAGCAGACGTTTCCACTATACACCACTGTGGCTAATCGTGACTCACACACACACATGGAGTATCTGCTTACTCAGGCCTAAGGAACAAACTACAATAACTCGATTACATACTTGGGCTGTGCAATTCATTACATTTTAAAGGCCCTGTGCCACTTTGTTTTCATGTATTTGAGCAAAAATACTAGAAAACCAGGACTACACCAGATCTACATTTTGAATCATATTAAACTATTCTCTGATCTGTGTTATAATGTTGTTTCCTCATCACAAACACACCGCATACTTAGGCTGAGTGCTTCTCTCAAACTGAAAACGCTCTGTTCCACCTTGTGATGTCATCTGGTGATACAGGAAGTGCTCCATGGTGTTTTTAAGCTCCATACGACTTCACTAGATTAATTTGTATGATTTCAGTCCTGGACTTGGTAATCTCTACTGAACTAAAGGTAAAAGGAGCTGTTAAGTTGAAAACTATCACTTCATGACATCACAAGGTGGAACAGAGCATTTTGAGCTTTGGAGATGTAGACAGACTAATAATAAAGAGGTACTCAAACATGTGTGAATGAAACAAAACACAACTCTAGGTAATGTTTTTGATGAGCTAACGACATTTTAAAGTTCACAAGAGTCAATTTTGTGTAATGTTGGACCTTTAACTAGGTCTACATTTGCGCCAACAATTGAACATATTAAAGGCGCTGTACCTGACTATTATCGTCTTATAAAAAAAAAAAAAAAATGTGGAAAACAGAACTAGTTCATTTTAAAAGGTTTGCAGTGGTCCAAAGTTATTCCTCACTTACCTCATGTCTTCTGAGCATCCTTATTATTCACTGCCACAAGTTTATAAGCACTTTTCACAACTATCAAAGGCAGTGGAGCGGAGTTTGGGTGTCACGGTAATGCGGTATATATAAAATACTCAAGTAATTAGACGCAGACATGACGCAGCTGACTCATTATGACCCTCAGAACTGCTTATACAACTTATCTGTACTGGGGTAAGACTCATTTTACTTGGGATTTTGACCAGCTTTGACGCGGGGGTGGGACACTTTTGTCCTGAGGGCTGTTTCTCTCCTCAAACTGCATGATACTGGATCTGATGACTCTGTGTGATGAGCTGCACTGAGACCTTTGTTTAAGCTTTTCTGTTATTATTGTATTGTGCTGCTGTGAGCTTAAACTGTCCCTTTTGATTGATTGATTGATTGATTGATTGTGTGTCTCTTCTTCTGTTGTGTCTCTGCAGAACCCTCAGTACTCAAGCACCAGCACATATGTTATCTACGCCCACCTGCTGCGCCAGATCGCCGCCTTGTCTGAGGCCGACCACCACTTCCTGGTTCACTGGCTGAAGAAGTATGTCACCTTTGACCTTTGTCTTTTGTGTGCAGTTGTGGTGCCAATGATCAGTTTGTACAGGAAGTAGAGTTAGAGATGTTCTTCACGTAGATACCAGTTTGCGTTGTGTTTCTTGCTGGTTCTAGACTTGGTGTGGTCATGGTTTAATCTTAATATGGTTTTGATTTTGACCTGGGTTAAATTAGGTCAAGTCTTGGTTGAGTTCTGATTTAGTCCCACTTTAGACAATGTGTAAACCTGGTTTACATCTTAGTCCCGGTTCACTTCTGTTTCAACCCTGGTTTAGTCCTGCTTTAGTCCTGCTTTAGTCCTGCTTTAGTCCTGCTTTAGCCCCACTTTAATCCTGGTTTAGTCCTGCTTTAGTACTGGTGTAGTCCTGCTTTAGCCCCACTTTAATCCTGGTTTAGTCCTGCTTTAGTACTGGTGTAGTCCTGCTTTAGCCCCACTTTAATCCTGGTTTAGTCCTGCTTTAGCCCCACTTTGTCTACAGTATAACTTCACAGTTGCTCTAGCTCTGCTTTAGCCCTGGTTTAGCCCATGTTCAGTTGCCTTTCAGTCCTGCTTTAGCCCTGCTTTAGCCCTGCTTTAGTCTTGCTTTAGCCCTGCTTTAGTCCTTCTTTAGTCCTGCTTTAGCCCTGCTTTAGTCCTTCTTAAGTCCTGCTTTAGCCCTGCTTTAGTCCTGCTTTAGTCCTGCTTTAGTCTTGCTTTAGCCCTGCTTTAGTCCTTCTTTAGTCCTGCTTTAGCCCTGTTTTAGTCCTTCTTAAGTCCTGCTTTAGCCCTGCTTTAGTCCTGCTTTAGTCCTGCTTTAGCCCTGCTTTAGTCCTTCTTTAGTCCTGCTTTAGCCCTGCTTTAGTCCTGCTTTAGCCCTGCTTTAGTCCTTCTTTAGTCCTGCTTTAGCCCTGCTTTAGCCCTGCTTTAGCTCTGCTTTAGTCCTGCTTTAGTCCTTCTTAAGTCCTGCTTTAGCCCGGCTTTAGTCCTTCTTTAGTCCTGCTTTAGCCCTGCTTTAGTCCTGCTTTAGTCCTGCTTTAGCCCTTCTTAAGTCCTGCTTTAGCCCCGGTTTAGCCCTTGCTCAGTTCACTTTCAGTCCTGGTTTATCCCTGCATTAGCCCTGCTTTAGTACCGGTTTAGTCCAGTTTCACCTGTATTCTCTCACTATATCCAGAGCCGAGTTGTCTGCGGTGTAACTTCACAGCTGTTGCTCGGGCGGTCAGATTGTTTTCCTTTGACGTCTTTGTTTTGACTGAGCCAGGAGCAGTCCAGGCCACGTTCAAACAGCTCATGTCACTGAGGAGACTCAAATAAAGAGCTATTATGGGGTATTTCTTTAATGTAAGCTAACGTCTACATTGTGTACCTTTTCCAGATTGGAGGCGGGCTTGTTTTGACTCAGCCTATTAACACGGTCCACAGTAGTTTAGACTTAAAGGAGTCATACAGTGTAAAACTTACTTGAGCTTCAGCAGATCTTGGGTATTTTTTTCCTCAGACAGAAAACGCTCGATCCCTACAGGAAGTGCTCCATACACCTTCACTAGAATCAATTGGATGATTTCAGCCCTGGAATTGCCAATATCTACTTAACAAAAGAAAACTACCACTTCATGACATCACAAAGTGGAACAGAGCATCTCTCTACATCTTTGAAGATGTAGAGAGATTAATAAGAAAGTGTTACTCAAACATGTGTGAATGAAACACATCTCCAGGTATGTTTTTTGAGGAGGTAACAATGTTCTAACACGGCTTAAAGCTCAAAAGAATCAATTTTATGTAATATTGGACCTTTGAGCTTAACCACGTTGTAATTTACCCTTGTGAAGTTGTAGAGTGATTCATGAGCTTATGTAATCTTCTCCTGTATTCAAGACGTCATAGCTCCTTAAGTTCCAGTATTCCCCCACATCCCATACACTCCCGCTGCTCTGTACTGACTTCGTTTGATTAACAGTCTCACACGTAGGATTCAACAGTGTTAAACATGTTGCCATCTCTAGCTATCCACAGGGGGCGCTGTCAGACTTGTATGAGATCATTATAACATAGTGTTCCATGAGAGTCGTGTCATAGATCATAACGATAGCACACAAAGCACAACATGTCTTCTTTCAAAGGTCATATCTTAATATATTCCTTTGGAGAAAAGTCAGGTACCGTAGCTTTAAGTTGGGAAAGACAAGTTTTGATAAATGATCTGAGCTGAAAAGAGGAAGTATTATGCAAAATCGATTTTTTTTTAGCTTTCTAACATGTTATAAAGTTGTTCCCTCATCAAAAACATGCCTGAAGAGGTTTTAGTTGTCATCCATGCATGTTTGAATAATTTAGCAATCTCTCCCTAGCCCTATTCGAACCCTCCTTACTGTTAGCTGTAAGATTCTGTGCGATGCTCCACCCACAAGCTTATATCACCCATGCTCCCACGCGACAATACTCCATAAATATACAAAAACATGACACAAAACTGTACACAGCAACTTGACAAACCTGATGTGATGTGCAGTAGTTTAATTAGTGTGATGCACGCTGATTGTGTTGTGATAGTGCTCTGAAGGGGGAGTGACTTAACACGGAGAGTAAAGGGAGGAGGGACTCCGCTTCATAAACATCCGAATATATATCGATATTCCCCCCGGACGCTAGGAGGCAGTATATAGCTGCGCTCTCACATCTTTACTGGTGAGAAGAGAGAAGCAAAAATGTCAGAAAAAAATGTTTCAACCGCCTTCCTCCCTAAAGGCAGACATACAGGTGCATTTTGGTTTTAAAGCCCGAGAGAGGGGAAGCGGAATGGGCAAAACCAGCGCTTTCTGTCTACCTGGCTTTGCCTTTGAGCCTTTGTTCAAGTAATTGTTGAGCTCATATAAGCTATGGATGATGATGCAGCTAAGCACTTTTTTTGAGGTTGTATGTATTGTTCTAGTTAGAAACATGCATTCATCAAAAAGCACTTTATTGTGTTCTTTAATCTTCAATAAATGGAAGACAAATGCACCATTTATTATTAATGAATATATTTTTTTTTTGTGAAAATGGGGTTGATCATTAAAGTAAGAGGGTGAAGGCCTTTTTTTTCTGAATCATATCGTATCGACTTGAAATATATCGTATCGTATCGAAAAGCCCTAGTTACTGAAACATCTTAAAATGGCTTTTTATCCTCAGTCAAATGTAGATTGCCTTTGAAGCTAATCTGTTCTCTGATGCCTCCTGTGTGTGTGTGTGTTTGTGTGTTTGTGTGTAGGCTGTCAGTGCGCAGGTTCAAACAGCTAGTAGAGCGCCTCCTACAGTTCATCTCCACGCGCCTGTTCCCGGCTGAACCCGACGAGCTGCCCCCTCTGGCCAAGTGCTCGTGGTGGGTCCCCTCGGCCACCAAAGTCTTGGCTCTCTTCAGTGAGTACCACGCACAGTTTAGAGTAATGATTTATGTTCATAGGCAGGTAAACATACGCTGTTATCTTTATATCGGCTCAATTTCGTGCAACACCTAAAAAGAATAGTTCTCTGCCATTTTGGTTTTGTAAAAGTATGGACATTTAGCTCTGTGCATTGGGCATCTTTTACTTACTATATGACTACAGTCTTGCAATTAGCTGCTTTCGGCAAGTTTTAATACAAAAATGCAAGTCTTATTTTTAGATCCAGCTGTTTCACTTCCAATACAAGTCCCAATAATATCGCTTTAAGTATGTACTGATACCTGATATCAGCCAATACCAGTGCAGAGACTGAAAACAGCATTTATTTCCTTAAATATAAAACAAAAATGATCAAAATAGGCCTGCCGTAATAATCACTATATTGACTTATCATTCAGTATATCAGCTCTGGAACTATATATTTTTGGGGTTAGTATTTCTTCGGGGGACTTTTTCTTTGCTCTACTGGGACATTTTTGGTCATTTTTTGGCAATATGATGAGATTGAAGATTTTAAAGGTTGAATAAATCACTTCTATGGCTCATTACAGATGCAAAATAAAGTGCTTAAGTGTTTCATTCTGCTGTTTATTTTTTGCAGATCATGATTTTTAACAATGTTGTAGATTTAGAATAGTTTTTGTGGTTTAAATCTGTTCTTGGATTTAGTGTCAGGGGTATAAATTAGTTTCAAAATGATCGTTTATTGTCTATATTTACTTCAGCAATATAACTTCAAAATGTGCTATCGATGTGGTAGTTGATCCCACAAGTAAAAGTTCAAACATTATGAGACTTTCTGGACCAACTACAACCAGTATAGTCTGTAATAGTCTTATTACATCCATCCATATGCCCAACCAGGATATCACCTGAATTGATATTTGGACACTGATATCCAATCCAGAAGCTTTTTCAGGATCGGCGTTAATATCCGATGCCAGTATTGGAACAATTCATCTCTACTCAAAGGCTTTTTTGAACAGCTATAGTGTGAAACTCCATAAGAAAATAAAAAAAACACAAACCTCTGTGTGGTTATGAACTGACATATTGCAAAGAACTGAAGATATTTTATTATTAAAGTTAGTTAAGATGATACTGATCTTCTGCTTACCCCGTCCTCAGATGCAGCGAACAGCGTCTCCTCTCCTCCGATTATGCCTTTCACTGACTTCTACAACATCACCCTGGAGCACATCGACTTCATGGAGGAGTACAGGACGTGGCAGAGCTACGGCAACTCCAACAGGTCAAAAAGCATAACTAACCAAGCTGAACCACCTGACACCCACTGTAAGGCGTACACTGTTTGAACTATTTGTATTTAAAAAAAAAAGTGACAAGGATTTTTTTAATCTTGTTTTTTTTTTGGGTTTTTTTTTTTTTTTACTTTATAAGAGATTTATAATTATTTCCAGTGTATTTATTTTTTATGCAATTTTAAAATAATTTTCAGTTGTAATTATTCTCATAATTTACTAAGAAACTATTTTATTTTTTTTTTTATTTTTTTTTTTTATGTGTTAGCTAAAATTTTCAACTTTGGTCCAAAATTATTTCAAATTTTATTCTATTTTACCAAATTTAAAAATAATTTTGCATTATATTTAGTCTCACAATGAATCAATTTTATTCACATTTGTTGTGGCCTTTTTTCAGTGTGGCGTTTCCTCACCGTCTGAAAATTTCTACATGAATATTTAGTCTGGTAAAATATGAGCCAGATTTTGGTTGTTTATGAATAATTTTGCCACAGCTTTCGGGGCATCTGTGTTGATTAAACTCAAGCTGTTTGTGGCAAAACCAGATGATAAACCAGATGGAACCACTCTGCCAAACTGTGAAAGTCTATGAAATAATGGCACATTTCAAACCAGCTCATTATTACAACTATTACTGAAAAAAATGTATCCACCTATCCAAAAGTTTGCGTTTTGAACCCTGCTCGGACCAGTGCGGGCTGTTGTTATATCGTTGAGCAAGACACTTCACCGACCTTGCCTAGTTTGAATGTGGTGTGTGTGTACGTGTCGCTAGTGGTCAGAGGATATATAGTTATTCTGAACATTAAAATGATGAATACTTCAACTATAATGCATTCACTGACGCTTTCTCCTTAAATGCTACAGAATAATAGTGGTTCTCATTGGTGTCTTCCTGGTCCGTCCTCATAAAAGGTCCTCTTTCTCCCTCTGCAGGTTCTCCTTCTGTCAGTTCCCGTTCATCCTGTCCACCGTGGTGAAGAAGGCCATCATCCAGAAGGACTCGGAGCAGCAGATGATCAGCCAGGCCAGAGTGAGGCGCTATACATTCTAGCTGCATACTTTTTTTTTTTCATGAACACTAAACACTGAGCTTTTTTGCTACTAAACTGTGCATTGTTTACTGGCAATTTTAGCATTGATCGTTTATGGCACACCCTCAAAACTCAGTAAACTGCAATACTTTCAAAATTCCACTGCCCGCCTCCTCACACCCCGGTCCCATGAATACATCACCTGTGTCTGGGCGTTAGTGGAAAATACAGGGTGGTATCGGCATTTTCAGCTATCAGTATCAATGAGTACTCAGACCAAGTCGCTGAAATAATTGCGTTATCTGAGTGTTTGTCGATCCCAGTATCTAAATTATAGTATTTAATTAAAGGTCCTATATTACACAACTCACAAATTGACTCTCTTGAGGAGGTGGAATAGAGTGTTTTCAGTTTGAAAGAAGCACTCAGCCTAAATATGCAGGTTTAGTGTGTTAAACATCTGTGAGTGAAGCAAAAGATGACTTCAGATGTATTTTTGATGAGGAAACATTATGACATAGATCAGAAAATAGCGTAATATGGGCGTTTAAAAAAAAAAAAAATCTTCCTCTACTGACAGAGGATTGGCTGTAGATGTCTGTGCTGAAAAGACCCAAGCTGATAGAAACCACTGGATATAGATTAACTGCTCAGACTTACATTCAATCACCTTGATGCTGCACTATCACGAACTCCACTGTCCCATTGAAACGCTCCCTAAACTCCATCCTTATGTGTTGCAGCAAAGTCTGGTGAGTAAAGTGTCCCGCAGACAGAGAGTGGACATGAACCTCCTCTTCCTCAACATCAAAGTCAGACGGGCTCAGCTCCTCAGCGACTCCTTAGAAGAGGTCAGTGTCTGGAGAACTACCATAGTATGATCTCTATGTCAGTCCAATCAGGAGAAACAAATGAGTGACATACAAAAAATACTTCTTCGGGCTGATTCACACCTGAAAATCTGCATCAAGGTCCCTCAAATCCGAACTATCTGACTTTCTGTGGCACTGTCTCTGCTGTCGTCATGGCGATGGGAGCGTGGCTTGTGAACGCGGAGCATAGAGGAGCTGCAAAGTTTTTTCTTCACAGTGATTAGTTAAAGTACAGATCAACTGGAAAAAGACCAATTAGAAGCATTTTCTACAACGCCTATATTTACTTAAACATTACTATCACTATTTATCTCTAAACTGTTCAGACGAGTGTAAAACCCCTCTCTGTCTCTCTCCCCTCCTGTTGCAGCTGATGAGGAAGAGGTGCGACCTGAAGAAGAAACTGCGGGTGACGTTTGTGGGGGAGGCGGGGCTGGACATGGGGGGTCTGACCAAGGAGTGGTTCCTCCTGCTCGTGCGACAGATCTTCCACACTGACTACGGTAAAACACTGTGTGCAGCTACATGCACAGCTCCATGTCCTCCTGTCTATTCGGACGCACAGTAACACAAAAACTGAATCAAAGGGACTGTGTGTAATCTGTGTATTAAAATCACATCTGAACCTGTGTGTCCAGAGCCTTAACCTGCAGATAGAGACACATACAAGTGTGTCTTACTCTCAGTATATGGACAGGTCTCATGATTGGCTGCAGGTGCTGGGGTTTAGGCTGTGACCCTTCAGATCAGAGAGAGACATTTTAGGTTTAAACCAACTGGATTTCAGCCTTTAAACTGGCAACCCAAATGCTTTCTGGTTCCTGATTGGATAATCATCTTAAACAACTTGATCACCATGTCCAATGTTTTATAATTGAAAGTAAATCCACTTTAGAATTGTTATCAGTAAAAGCTATATTTGATTTGAACATGTTTCCGTCATATCTCATTTCATTTTTATTTTTTGTCACTTTGTCTCTGTGCAGCACTTTGGAAACAATTTATTTATGAAATGTGCGATATAAATAAAGTGGATTGGATTGGATCTGGGGACACAGATCAGGTCAGGTTTATGGAATTTAAAGTGATAATCTTACATCCATCCATCCATTTTCTTCCACTTATCTGGGGCCGGGTCCCGGGGGCAGCAGTCTAAGCAGGGACTCACAGACTTCCCTCACCCCAGACACGTCCTCCAGCTCCTCTGGTGGGACCCCAAGGCGTTCCCAGGCCAGCCGAGAGAGATAGTCCCTCCAGCATGTCCTGGGTCTTCCCTGGGGCCTCCTCCCGGTGGGACATGCCTGGAACACCTCCCTAGGGAGGCGTCCAAGATGCATCCTGAGCAGATGCTCGAGCCACCTCAGCTGGCTCCTCTCGACGTGGAGGAGCAGCGGCTCTACTCCGAGCTCCTCCCGTGTGACCGAGCTCCTCACTCTTTCCCTCAGGGAGCGCCCAGCCACCCAACGGAGGAAACCCATTTCGGCCGCTTGTATCTGTGATCTTGCATATCTTACATACATCTTACATACAGTTCCTTTAAATGTATGGTAAGTATAACAAGTGCCAGTCTTTTGAACAGTCTTTGAAACGAACCAATCCGAGATCCAAAAGATTCGGATCTCATGAAAGAGCCGAAAGTCCCAGCATTTGTCAGCAATAGACATGACCTGAAAACCTTAACTGTTTCCCTTGAGTATTTTTGCCTTTACTTTGACCTTGGATCCATGCAGATAACTCCTGTTTGATGGAAAGTGGATCCCGTTCATATTGAACAGCAGAGCGTCCAGTAGGAGCTTCTGGAAGGATCAGGAGGAAAGTCGTTTTTGATTAGCTCTGGAGCAGTAGATGTGAGCGGGTGGTTTAAGGACAGCAGGATCCGTGCACATAGCAGAGGCCAGACTTCAGTGTTGTCTTTGGAAACCCATCAGACACAGATCAGGCAGAAGATATGCTAACGCTAGCTAGCCTCTTAACCTGCTCCACTCACTGTTAAAACACAAGCTTTTATTGCTGTAAAAACATGAGGTTATGGTTGGAAAGGGAGTGATAGGAGGACAGATTTGGATACCGTGCGGTCTGGAGTCATCTGCTGTTCATTAAAGGGGCCGTATTATGCTGTTTTCTGATTTATGTTATAATGTTGTTTTCTCATCAAAAACATACCCGGAGTTGTGTTTTGTTTCATTCACACATGTTCAACACACAAACCCTGCATATTTAGGCTGAGTTCTTCTCTCAAACTGAAAACACTCTGTTCCACCTTGTGATGTCATGTGGTAATACAGGAAATGCTGCACTGTGTTTTTAAACTCCATACTCCTTCACTAGAATCATTTGGATAATTTCAACTCTGGAATTTTCCCATATCTACGGAACTAAAGGTAAAAAGAGATGTTAACTTGAAAACTACTGTTTCATGACATCACAAGGTGGAACAGAGCATTTTGAGCTTTGGAGATGTAGACAGACTAATAATGAAACAAAACACAACTCCAGGTATGTTTTTGAGGAGGTAACAACACTATAACATGGTTTAAAGCTCAAAAAAGTCAATTTTACGTAATATTGGACCTTTAAGATTAAGGTACATTTTATTGTCCCTGTATAGAAAGTATTGCAGTATTTGACCTGTTGCGCATCTTTTGGGTTGTCTTGGTTTACCTTTCATCTTTGGTTAAATGAAGAAAAGTGGATAGTGGAGTGTAAAGAAACAGGTGCGTTAGTTTCAGTGTACAACAAAAGGCAAAATTTAAAATTGTCAACTGGACAAATTTTTGCAGGAGTGAAGACGTTTCGCTGCTCATCCAAGCCACCTCTTGAGTTCTGGTCAGATTGCTGGGCTAACTACACTGAAACTATAAACAACTATTATCTCCAGTTTCACCCTATTCAAACCCGTAATGGCCACCTATTGTTCTCTTTGTTCCTGTTTGCTTTGGGTCTGATGATATAGATTAGGTGAGAGATTATGTCTCAGGCCCCCATGTCTGTTTAAGGAAGGATTGTCTTTCTTAACAAAAATAGCTTCTTTAACTCCCCTCTCAAACCATTTCTTTTCCCTGGCTAAGATGAACTTCACTATCTTCAAAGGAGTGGTTGGAAGCTTTGAGGTGGAGATGTACGGCGGACTGGGGTCCAGAGGAGCTCTCCTGACGGTGTTGGTACATTCTCTTATGGAATGGCTGTTTCGCCCATGTACCACTCACTGCACTTTTCTCTTCTTCCAGTTTCAGTGTCGTTAGCTCCTCCCTTCAGATAGATATAAGACAGTGTCCATCAGTAATCTGGCCAGAACTGAAGAAACGGCTTGGATGAGCAGCGAAACGTCTTTTGAAATTTTCTTTTAGTATGAATCGTACCTGGATGACTGCAGGAGTACACCAATGATGGTAGAGTTGTGGTTTTCTATTGTCCAGTTGGAGAACAGAACACATTGCAGCCTTTATATTAGGCTAATATATATATAGGGTAGTATTGCTATCTGCTGATATCGATACTGATGCTTTGATATCGGTATTGCCCTATATCGACACAGATATTTCCAATCCAATCCAATCCACTTTATTTATATAGCACATTTCATAAACAAATTGTTTCCAAAGTGCTGCACAGAGACACAGTGACTAAAAATAAAAATAAAAAGAACAACAATGAAAATACATAGATACTCATTTAATTTCACTAATCTTACAAAAGTAAAACCAGTAAAATCAAATAAGCGCAACTCTATAAAAAGTACAAAAAAATAAAAAATAAATAACTGTACATAAAATCAATATAATACAATAAAACTCATAAAAATAAAAAATAAAAAACACAGAGGACCACACAACTCACGCGGTGCTAAAAGCCAGAGAATAAAAGTGGGTCTTAAGACGAGACTTAAAACACTCGACAGTGGGAGCTGTTCGAACGTGAGGGGGCAGGGCGTTCCACAGTTTAGGTCCAACCACAGAAAAGGCCCTGTCCCCTCTGGTTTTAAGTCTGGTCTTAGGCACCACGAGCTGGAGCTGGCCCTCAGACCTCAGAGCGCGCCCCGGGGTGTAAATCTGGATGAGGTCCGAGATGTAATCCGGGGCCAGTCCATTCAAAGCTTATTTGATACCAATATACATGTTAGTATTTTTACAAAAGTGAAAAGTTAATTTGTGATCTCTGCTTCCGCTTAAGATACATTTCTGGGCCTCATTATGGATTGTAAAAGCTTAAGGTTGTTTTAAGGTTGGTATCGGCAAACGTCAGCGATCAGCAGCAGGCCAAATATAAATAATATATTGGTATCGGCTCAAAAAAACCCAACAAAAGACATATCAGCCAGTCCCTACTTTATATGGTCTTCCCTTAGTGCCTAATTTTAACGGTCCATGTTATAATATTGGCTCCTTGGCTGAAACATACCAGGACATTGACTCAAGGCTCAGTTGTGTCTATCTAGGGGTTTCAGAATGATGAACAAAATAATAAAAAATTAAGACTGTTGCCATAGGGATCAACAAATTAAAACTAAATATTGTATCTTTTGAATGGGAAAATGTCCTAAAATGCTGTATAACATTAAGCGTAAAAGAATACTTAATGAATGAATACCATGAATACTTAATGTAGATTTATTTGAGGCACTATGATATTATTAAAAATAGGCAATATGTTGAAAAAATATCAATGTTTCCTTGGAGACAGAACACACTTTTGATTGCTGAGGCTGACAATTAGGTTCTGAGTTTTGTGCTACCAAGGTATAAAGCTTTAAGTGGGGGTATTTTTCTTCTATGGGGTATTAACCGCTAACACGTAACATATTTAGATCACCATGTTACCTTTTATTGTTTTGAAAATGATATATTAACCGAAAACAACATATTAACAAATTGTATAAGTCTCTTCTCCCTTTCCTTTCTGCGCTAAGTCACTCCCCCTTCAGAGCGCTGTCACGACACGATCAGCGTGCGCCCCGCTAATGAAACGACTGCACATCACATCAGGTTTATCAAGTTGCTGTTTTTTTGTATATTTATGGAGAGTTGTCATGTGGGAGCATATGTCACGTAGGTTTGTGGGCGGAGCCTTGTACAGAATCTTACAGCTAACCATAAGGAAGGTTTGAATAGGGCCCGAGACAGATCGCTAGATTAATCGAACATGCATGGATGACATCTAAAACCTCTTCAGGCATGTTTTTGATGAGGGAACAACATTATTACATGGTAGAAAGCTAAAAAAAATGTGAATATTTTTTGCATAATACCCCCTCTTTAAGATAAGTAAATTGAATAAAGTGTGAAAGTGTTCAAATTTCAATATTTGACGTATAAAGACTGTAGGATCCTCGCATCGTAAGATATTGTCTTATGCAGTGATATACCACAGTTTGGGCATCCTTAGAGCCAATTTCAACATAAAGAATTTGGTCATAACCTTAAACTCAACACTTGGTATTAAAACCATAATGGCTCTGTTATTGGCCAAAAAGACAAACATTTAAACAGAAACTTAAAGCTAAATGTAGGATAATTAGGTCAATTCCTGTGTTATTTTATCTGCGCTACTGGTTCCACCACTGTGTAAACGATACTGCATTAAAATGACCGGCTTTGGCTGTGTGTGTGCATCATGTGTTGGCCCTTTTCTTTCCATTGCCTCTCCATATTTCCGCCTCCGTCTGTGTTTTTGGGGCCAGGGGATGTGTGCCCAGAGTAGGCTGAATGAGAGCTGTGTTCCCCTCATCAGAGCAGGGAAATCCCCTCTCCGCCGCGCACATAGATGAGGCTAACGCGGGACGCTAACACATGGAGGCTAACACACGAGCTAGCGGGCAGGTGGATGGGCCAAGAACACACTGGAACTTTATGTGGTGCCAGGCAGACTGTTGACCTACTTTTTTCAACCAGGTGAAACTGGAACAGACGAGTGGGTTAAGAGCGAGGAATAACTACTTAAAGGCGATCTGATTTTTCCGATCTTAAAAAAAACGGAAAAGCAGAAACTAGTTCATTTTAAACAGTTTGCAGTGGTCCAAAGTTATTCCTCGCTTACCTTATGCATTCTGAACATCCTAATTATTCACCATGATGAGTTTATAAGAGCTTTTCGCAACTTTCAGAGACCAGAGCGAAGTTTTGTTGTTACGGTAAAACAACAACCAATGACAACTAGCATGCTAACACACTCTTCCTGATTGTTAGATAAGAAAAAACACTTCATAATTAGATGCAGATTGCAAGTATTAGACTTAATCTGACCTCAATATATCTCTACTGGGGTAAAACACATTTTGCTCAAATACACGGAAAAGAATTTGGTACTGGACATTTAAATAAAAATAAAACAATTGTGCTAAGATTTAAAGGTGCACAGACGGAACTTTTTTGGTGGAAAATCGACCACCTGTTTGTCTCTATGGAGATCTTGCTTTTCCTGGAGTGTTCCACTGTGACAAGGCAAGGCATAGCTGCATAAAAGTGAAACACTGAGTCCCCATGTTTAGTCCTAGTTTAGTCCATGTTTAGTCCTAGTTTAGTCCATGTTTAGACCTGGTTTAGTCCATGTTTAGACCTGGTTTAGTCCTGGTTTAATCCTGGTTTAGTCCATGTTTAGACCTGGTTCAGTCCTGGTTTAGTCCATGTTTAGACCTGGTTCAGTCCTGGTTTAGTCCATGTTTAGACCTGGTTTAGTCCTGGTTTAGTCATAGTTTAGGCCTGCTTTAGCCCTGATTTAGTCCTCAATTAGTCCCGGTTTAGTTGTGGTTTAGTCCATGTTTAGTACTGGTTTAATCCTGGTTTAGTTCCAGTTTGATCCTGGTTTAGTCCTAGTGTAGTCCTGGTATATTCTACGTTTAGTTCTGGTTTAGTACTGGTGTAGTCCTGGTTTAGTCATAGTTTAGTCCCTGTTTAATCCATGTTTAGTCCTAGTTTAGTCCTGCTTTAGTCCTGCTTTAGTTTTGGTTTAGTCCTGGTTTAGTTTTGGTTTAGTTTTTGTTTAGTCCTGGTTTAGTCCATGTTTAGTCCTGCTTTAGTCCTGGTACAGTCCTGGTTTAGTCCATATTTAGTCCTGGTTGAATCCTGGTTTACTCCCGGTTTAGTCCCGGTTTAGTCCTGGTTTAGTCCTGGTTTAGTCCTGACTCTGTGCACTCACACGAGGTCGGTCCCTGAAGTCCTCAGAGTGCGAGATGGTTCATACATCACTGACATGTGAAAGACGTCAGTGTGGCATTAAGCTCGTCTCCAAGCAGGTGACACTTCTACGACTAAAGGCTGACAGCCCTTCGTACAAAATACAAAATCTGTTGCTGGGCTATTGCTTTTAAGTTTGTTTTGTTTCTAAGGTCACTCAATTTGTAACCATTTACCGGATCATTTGAAGTCACGATCAAAGCTTTAATTTCACGTTTTAAAGCCTCTGTGCTGCCATGACAACAGTATAACGCAGCTGTTTTGACGTTCTTGCCTTGTCACACACTGATAGATGTCAGTGAACCTGTAAACAACGTCCAGGTGTTCAGACAGCTGTCAGTACATTAAAGGCGTGTTTGTTTTCTGTTGCCATGGTTACCGTTTGTATCATTTTATCCCCCCGTTTGATGTGAGGAGATCAGAGCTTTATGACACTTACTTTAGGAGAATTTAACAAGGAAAAGTATATCCATTTGTCCATTTAATCCTTGTTTTCATTAAAGGTGCAATATGTAACATTTCTCATGGAGCATCTGCCACCTGCTTGTCTTTATAGAGATGCTATTTCTTTGCCTGGACTGTTCCGTAGTCAAGAAGCGTAGCTATTTCAGCGTAGTTAGTGACTCTACCAATTCAAGTTACAGGTCAGATCTGTGGAGAGGCAATCCCACTTCCAGGCATGTTTTTCAAGGTATTTTTGATCAATAAAACATACAGAACATTCCATGAAAAGCAATTGCATCTCTATGATGACAAGCCTCTACAAGAAAAGCTGCACAGTTTACCTTTTAAAGATTGTTTTTAATTTCCTGATGTTATTTTAATCTCTCACATGTTTTTGCTTTTCTTCACAGGTATGTTCACCTACATGAAGGACTCGCGCTGCCATTGGTTCAGCAGCTGGAAGTGTGACAACTATTCAGAGTTCCAGTTGGTCGGAACAGTATCCTTTGTTACAGGACAGTATGACCAATGTACATTTCAAATATGTAAAGAAATGGTGTCCTCCATTACCACCAGCATGTTCATGACGTAGGATTGGGAAAAAGCTGCCACCCACGGTTCAGTCCTGGTTTAGTCCTGGTGTAGACTTGGTTTGGTCTTTGATATCTTGCCGACAATATTACAGCCATCTCCATAACTGCTGCTGGGGTTTTTATTTAGCTATTTTGCCATGAACATTAATAACAGACCAATTTGGTACTTGCTTTCCCCGACATCGCTCCCGCTAGCGCTAGCAACAGGTTTGATTGACAGCGTTTCTAAGCGTCCTCCCTCTGCCAAACCAGCGGTGTGGGCAGAAAGTTGCATTACCTTCAACAGCCTCACTCCTGATTGACTCTTCGGTTTTCCACGTGGATTTCCAAATACGTTCCCAGATTAGCTGCTATAACAGCTAGCTTTGATTGGTTTCATTTGGTTGCAAACGAACACTGTGGTGACATCACACTCCCGCGGTCCACTTCTATTATACAGTCTATGATACCATTCCCATGTCAAAGGTGCATTATGTAACTTTGCTGTCACCTGCTTATCTCTACTGAGATGTTTATAAAGGGTGGCCCAAAAGTCACTGACAATTGAAAAAAATTAATAACTCTTTTGTTTCTAAATATTTGTCTTTTATTTTTTCAGAGAATTTAGAACTACCCTTCTGACATTAATATGAGCAAGTATAGCACCGAGGAATGAACCCTCATTGTACAGTGGTACTTTGAGTCACATGGGTGAAATTCAGAAACCCCGTTGTGTTACTGTCGACATTTTAATACCAGAGATGCCCCAAGCGTAAAGGAATAATAAGTCATTTTCAAAGACAGGGGGGCAGTATGTGATCTCCCAAGACCTGACTAGTCCCGATTTCTTCCTGTGGGGCTGTCTTAAAGAAAAGAAGTTGGTGAATAAACCTCAGACAATAAACAACTTCAAACATAATATCGAGGATCAAATAAGAGCTATAAGCTCGGAAATGCTTCAAATGTTATACAAAGTGTGTTGGATCAGGCTATTCAGCGCCAAACCCAAAATGTTGAACATTTAAAAAACATTATTTTAAAAAATTAGGTCATTTTTACTTCCCGTTGTTTAAGTAGTGATAAGTTCAAGTGTAAGTGAACAATTATAACCGTATATATTGCCAAAAATCTCGGAAGGTTCATTTTACCTACTGCTACAATTTGGTGAGTATAACTTAAGAATTATAGGAGCTACTGAAGATTTAAAAGTGTCAGTGACTTTTGGGCCACCCTGTATTTTACTTTGGATGTTCCATATTGTGGCAGTAAAAGTATATTTTCCCACAAAGACAAGCAATATACACTTCAGGTCTGTGGAGCAGCAGTAAGAAAACACGTTTCGCAAAATAAATACAGTGTTCTTAATGCCATACTGTGGTGCATTTCACATAAGGTATAACGTCAACGGAGAGAAGTAAACCCTCCAGTAGAAAAGTTACATATTGCACTTTAAACGTTGCCAGGCCTCCATCTACTTGCCACTGGGTGAATCTAGTGACTTGCTGAGTTTCAGACAAGATTTATATATTCTGTGATGAGTTCAAAAGAAGTTGGACACCAGGGGACTTCCTCTGTCTGTCGCTAAGGATCTCCACTGTCATATTTCACACTGCAGGGATCTGACCAGCTCTCAAAAGTCGGGCCTAGAGCGATATATCACAACGCTATTTCCAATACACATTGAAAATAGCCTGACCAAACAGGAGTTAACTGCATCACAAAGTTTAATGGGGACTGTTTTACTGAAATAGTCATGGGCCAAACTTGAGAAGATGTTTATTTCTCTGCTGTAGTAGTTTAGATACAAAACAATACGGTATATTTCACAAAGAGAACTTCAATAATATGATGGAGTTACCTCAAAGTATGTCATATCTGCTGCCAGTGTCCAACCGGGACAGAAATTATAAACTTCACCTAAACTATAAAAATAAAATAACTAGAAATAATAGAAAAATAATAGACAGGTCTAACCCAGGGGTGTCAAACTCAAATTCACTGTGGGCCAAAATCTTTTTTTCACAAGCCAAAAAATCCCAAAAAACAATAATAATTTTGTTCACTGAAAATTCAGTTTTCAAACTATTAATAGTCCATGAATAGGAAAAGTGCAGAGAGACAACATTATATTCAACCTCAGTCATTTACTTTGTGCATTGGTCTTGACTACGAACCAGCGTACTAGCAAAGGATTCTGGGATTAGCAGTATTAGTGATGCATCCGGCATATACCAGCAGGCCAGCTCTAATGCACATTTGATATGATCTCATGGCCCAAATATAATTATACCATGGGCCAGATTTGGCCCCCGGGCCTGAGTTTGACATATATGGTCTGACCTGTCATATGCCGGTGTCTCTGTCTAGTATCTCTGGGTTTATTGAAACAAATAGCAAACACTGACAAATCCACAGTTTTTCATGATCATTTCTGTTAGTGACAAAGAGATGTATCCAGCCACAACACCTGGATTAACTATAGTGTTATTTTCTGATCCAAGCGACACAATCAACTGTATGCTCATTTTGAACAAACAAAAATACCTGTAATGTTTCCCGCAAGGTCTTGTATAAGGCCTGGTGTCCATGCATGATTTTTTTTCATCTTATCAGACTGCAAGATGTGGAGAATTTAAATCATACGACGGCTCACATACACACTGCAGTGGTTCATGCCAAGTTTGTCTAGGTGAATCTCAGGCTTTAGGCCCCGTATTTGCATCAGTTATCTGAGGCTGTCGCTGCATGCTAGAGGTGTTTCTTCATTTGTAAAAGCGAGTAAAGATGGTCCCATTCAAGGAGGAGCTTTTCTGCGTTTAAACTGTTGGATAGAGATTATAGACACAGTGAGAGGACGTCTGTAAAATATCAGACAGGTTTGATATCAGTCGTAGCTCATCTTTGGTTGTTCAGTGGTTCTGTGTTTCATCTTTGTCTCGATCTCACGCTGAGACCAAAGAACCACCATTTTTAGCTACTACTCAAGATTTTCCTCGACCATAAGTCTTTTATTCAGACGCTCGTAATCGTGCAGTTTAAATCTCTATTGGACCAAGCTATTGTAACTTATGTAACATCCTTCCTTTTATATCCTTTTATGCATTGGCATATTTTAAAAACATGGCACAGGTCCATACCGTTTGTGTGAGCCTTATGTAATGTCAGCACCTTGATCCCCCCTCTGAGCTCACAGGGCCCCTGAAGCAGCCATGACTGTGTTGTCCCCATACCAGGAACCACAGAATCCCCAAACAGCTCCAGAAATGATCATATCCTGCTTAATCTTAACCAGAAATGACTGAACAGTTTGTATAACATCATGTCACTAGAGGAGGATGCTAGTACTTTACTGTGCAGCTGGGGCCTGTCAGGAGGTTATGTAATCTAATAGTCCTGGTGCGGGCCCGGGGTGGTTGGATCTTGGGTGTTCCCCGCACATATGAGGTAGAATGGAGTATTAGACATGCCATAGCAACCGCTGCAGTGGCTAATGCAGAATCCATCTTTGAAATTGTGCTTGAAGTTAATGGCGATACAGTGATGCGGGGTGCTAATCTAACAAAGCACGTCTGGCTGTATTTGGAACACTTAAAGAAGATATATCGTGCTTTTGTCTGCAATATACTTATAATTTATGACACCCGTGGATCATGTTATAATTTGGACATTTTAACATGCAATATTGAACGATAAAACGACTTAATAAAAGAAAAATGTCCCAGACTCCCTGATTCAGTCGTCGCTACTTGCAATATTATACGTCAGCATATCTTAATTTATCTAGTGTATCAATAAATATATCATTAAATTAATTATCTATTTCATGAGGCTTGGTCAAAAATGTGTTCTCAGTTTCAGCAAAGGCAGGTGTTTGATTAGACTGTATAAAAGTTCCACATTTGGAGTTCCAGCTGCAAGTATCATAGCAACCAAAGAGCCAATCCGGAGCGAGGCTGTTTAAGGTGACGCCCCTTTGAAAGAAGGCGCCTGATTTGTCTCTTATTAATGTTCATATCTTGATTTACGAACACAATAGCGGAATACAAACATCAGAATCATGTAGAGCAGGCTAATAGAAACATTTTAAAAGCAAAGTTTTTCAATGTAAAGTGAATTGGAGTCGATAGAGCAGGAAGCGCACCCATGCTCACTTTCTATCTCTAGCCTTCAGGGGGCAGAGAATGTACCTGGGCTCAGCTATTGGTGAATCGCATTCGAAAACATTATGACCACGCTCTCATCACCTTGTCCATTTGTGTTTTAGATTTATATCACCAAAAGACTGAAATATTTTAATCCAACTTGTAAAACAGCCATTCAAAAGCACCTCAGTGGCCTCAGCGCACCTCGGGGGTGTGAACACATAGATAAAACAAATGTAGGCAGCAGATATATTGCTACTATAAACTTAAAAAAAAAACAAATGTAATCTTTATAGAGAGATATTTAGACACCCCAGTACTGTTTCTGGTATAACTTTACATATTATATTATTTTTAGTACAAATATATGGGCTCTTGGGGGACCTCTGATGGCTTTGGAGCCCTAAGCAGCTGCTCAGTCTGCTTAAAGGCTTACCCGGCCCTGCTTCCTGTTTAGAACGTGGCGGCTAACAGGTTAGCTATGTTCATTTATATATACAGTCTATGGTTGGAAATGTAACTCTTTCTTCTGTTCATACTGGTCTGGTAGTTTACAGTGTATTCCCCAGGTCTTTTTCAGTCCAGTTGTGTTTGCTGTTCCATTATTGCACTGAATAATGATCGTGACAGCCTTATTTCTTATTGAACGCCCCCATATTGTGGTCAGGCACAGATACCCCCTTTGTACACGTCTACATTTTAACAGTTGTCCCTCACTAAATCACACTTCACCTTTCGTGGTCTGTTTCGCCAATTTTTTTTTGGGTGCAATTTTGAAGGCACATGGTGTTCTGCGTCCTGATTGGCTAAGGGACTGTAGACCATTGTCCATCAGTTTCCTCCATGTCGTGTCTCCTGTACAGTACGGAATGCGTTCAGCCAAATTTACATAAATGTTCGATCTCGGTGTGACTCTGAAGTGCTGTATGTTTGCAAGTTTTCCCACAATGTCGATGAAACGTTCTGCACTGACAAATTTCAGAAACGCTTTGGACTTAAAAGTGTTTCCCCGCACGGAGAGGCACCGCTGGAACAGAGGCATGTGAACAAAATATTTAAAGCGATCATCGAGGAAGTGGGAGATAATACACCTTTAATTAACTTTATGTTTGCAGTAATTACACAGTTGCTACTTATACGAAGGTTTGAACTTTGAGAGAGTTTAAACAAGAGAGAAATGTGAATAATAGTAAAAAATAAAGCTGACTACTTCACAGATTTTGCCTATTTTGGGTTATTTTTAGAACGTAACCCCGGCGATAAACGAGGGACCACTGTATTCATTTTACCTGTATTAAACATTATCGACCTATAGGATGATTTTTATTGCTAAATGCTAAAATCTGATTATTGTTATTACTATTATCTCAATTCTCAAATCTTCAAGTTAATTTCTTACACTGAAAATATTAAAGTGTGCGAGTTTTAACCCTAACGATCACAGATTATAACTATATAGCAGACACAAGCACAGTATGTCCGCTTTAAAGACTTGAGAAGGTCCTTTCTAGCCTCGCCCTCCTTGTCGGCTTTTGTGCGTTAAGTGTCTGGTCCACATGATTGCTCTGCTAACTCTTAGCCTCTGTCCACCGTCCTCCTTCCCAGGGTGTTGTCATGGCAGTGGGGCGTCGCTATGGGCGTCGCTATGGAGATGAAGAGGTCAGGAAATGCAGAACAGAAAGCTTAAAGGAAAGTACTGTCGCTCGCGTGTGTGAAGCAGCTCGAACAAGGCTTAAAACAACAGCTGCTGCAGTGATCCAAATCTCTATTACCACCTGATGACATCATAAGGTGAAATAGAGCATTTTCAGCTCTGGAGAGGGAGACAGACTCAATGTGCAGGATTACTCCAACATGCATGAATAAAACTAAACATTGTTATATATAATAAAACCCCTCACCACACATTTTATACACTTTTCTCACACAGGCATTAACATTTTCTCACATTTCTCTCGTTTAAACACTCTCAAAGTTCAAACCTTTGTATATTATCTCCCTCTTCCTCGATGATCACTTTAAATGTGTTGTTCTCGTGCCTCTGCTCCAGCGGTATCCACAGAGGAGCCTCTCCGTGCACAGAAACACTTTTGAGTCCAAAGCGTTTCTGAAATTTGCGATATAGCGAGGGACAACTGTATTTGCTCCTACTTGAGTAACATATTGTACAGTGTAATAGTACTATCGCTTGAGTAAAAGTTGTGGTTCCTCTTCTCACTGTGAGTAAGTCTAAACTGACCTGAGTTTTACGTCGACAATATGACAAGATTTGAACATTTGGTTTTAGTTTGTCTAATTTTCGTATCTGTTTGAAAATAGCAGATTTTGTGCATTATTTCATGTTTATCCCTCCAGTTACATTCAGTTTAAATTATAGATCGGACGTTACAGTTGCTCTTTAAATTACTCTTACTTAAGTAGAATTGGCTCTGAATACTTTTTACTCTTACTCGCGTACCACAGCTGTATACCTCCGCTTGAATAACATCACTTTGCAGTAACATTACTCTTACTTGATTACTCCTCTGCTCCTCCTGCCTCAGAGCATAAACAGACCCATGTAAAACCCTAATGGTCCTAAACACTGTGTAATTACTGACATTTGAATAGAGCTTAATGGGCTGCAGCTGCACAGCCTTTGTCTTAGTGAGTAAACTTTTTTATTTTAGTTGCACAATTTTAAGTTTTTGGAGAATTTGTGTGTTAAATTTGTACTTTTGGCAAACAATTTACAACTAAGTCAATATGTTTAAACTTTTGCCTTAGTTTTAATGCCGCTGTACCTGATTTCTGCTGCCTTATCCATCTTATGCATTGTGATCATCCTAATTCCTCACCAGGATGAGTTTATAAGCACTTTTTTTTTTTTACAGCTTTCACAGACCAGAGCTGAGTTTTCACCTGACAACTGGCATGCTAACACACACTTGCTGATTATCAGAAAATGAAATGATTTGTAATTAGATGCAGACAGTACACAGCGGACTTATAAGTTTCATGGCAGAACTGCAGTGCTGCCCCCTAGTGAACGTTTGACTTTTTTTTTGATGTTTTGATCAGAAACAGTGTAGTAAAGTGGGCAGTACTCAGTTACATTTACTCAGTTACATTTACTTGTGTCACTTTTAAAGAAATTGTACTTTTCAGAGTACTTTTCTAGCAGCATACTTACGCCTACTTCAGTCACATTTTTATTGAAGTAACAGTACTCTTACTTAAGTAGAAGTTGTTAATACTCTTGCTGTATAAATCAGATTTTACAACCACTACTTTGTACATGTACTTGAGTAATATCGTACTTCATATCGTAAGTTACTCTTATTTGAGTGCAGTTCTTATTGGATACAAAGCTTACACAAAAAAAAAATACACAATAACATAACACAAGCTAATATTATCACTGTGCCTGTAATGTTCCACAATATGACATTAAGGACATGAAAAACTTGCAAACATACAGCACTTAAGAGTCACACCGCGATCGAACACTGATGTAAATTTGGCTGAACACATTCTGTACTGTACAGGAGACATGGCACAGAGGAGACTGATGGACAATGGTCTACGGTCCCTCAGCCAATCAGGACGCAGAACACAATGTGCGTCCATACACTGTAAAAAAGCATGCAAAATAGCACAAAAAATAAAAAAAATCCACGAAACAGCGAGACAGCGAAAGGTGAGGGACAAATGTAGTCAATTTTAAACAGTTTGCAGTGGTCCAAAGTTATTCCTCACTTACCTTATACATTCTGAACATCCTAATTCCTCACCATGTTGAGTTTATAAGCACAACTGAAGCTAACAACAACTAGTATGCTAACGTACATGCTAGTTGTAGATTGTGGGACAATAAAACGCTTGTTAATTAGATACAGACAGGACACACATTTTACCTCAAGAGCTGCTTATATAATACATCTGTACTGAGGCAGGACACATTTTGCTCAAACACATGGAAAAAATAAAATAAAATAAAACACAGGTACAGGCTCTTTAAAGTAAAACGTTTAATGCCACTATGGAACATTCCGGAGAGAGCATCCCCATTAAAAGTTACATAACACACCTTTAATTAACCCTAATGTTTGCAGTAATTACACAGTTGCTCCTTACGTTTGTGTTTATTTATCCACGTTTTGTCGTCTACCTGTAATTAGCAGTACTCCCTCTGTACTACTACATCCCCTCCCCCCCGCACCCGTCACATCTGGTCCCCACATGTCCCGCATGTTGGACTGGGAGTGAACTGCCGCCGGCGCCTACATGTTTGTTTATTTGTTGCTCTCTTTCGTTCATTTTGGTCAATTCTCTCACTGGCTTTGTGCGCCCTCTAGTGGTTGTTTAAGAGAATGCAGCCTTGACATTAAAAAAACATTTGGAAGTGTAAATCCAGGGATGGTTGCTATAGTCGGAGCGTAATGATTTGTTTAAATATGAAAGTGGAGAATAAATGAGGCTTAACGGGTTCATATTACTCTATTTTCTGATCTATGTTGTAATGTTTCCTCGTCAAACACAGACCTGGAGTTTTTGTTTCGTTCACACATGTTTAACACACAAACCCCTGAGCTCTTCTCTCAGACTGAAAACACTCTGTTCCACCTTGTGATGTCATGTGGTTATACAGGACTGTGCCTTCACTAGAATCATTTGGATAATTTAAGTTAAAAGGAGCTATTAACTTGAAAACTACCACTTCATGACATCACAAAGTGCAACAGAGCTTTGGAGATGTAGACAGATTACTAATAAAGTGTTACTCAAACATGTGTGAATGAAAGAAAACACAACTCCAGGCATGTTTTTCAGGAGGTAACAACATTATAACATGGCTTAAATCTCACAAAAGTCAATTTTACGTAATATAGACCCTTTAAAGCGCATATGGCAGGTTTTCATGTTTTTCTAATTAGTACTTGCTTTGGTTGGATTCAACACAGGAAATTCCATCCAAAATGCAGGGGCAATTTAAGCACATTTTTCATTTAACAAAATAATAGTGTTGTAATTTTATTTGAATTGATTTAATTATAATTATTGTGTAATTTCATGTGTCACATCTGCTGCCCAAGTCCAACCAGGAAGTAAATTAAAAAAAAAACAAAAAGAAAAAACAACTTGATAAGATTTTTAGTGAAAGCTTAAATGTTAACTGCGTCCTTACTGTGAGCAGGGTCGCCTCTCGACAGGTCTGAACTAGTGACTTAGCAGAAAAGTGGCACAGTGCAGCTTTAATGTTCATTGATTGAACAGCCTGATGTTGAAGCCTTAACCCTGGTGTCAGCTGATGGGCTTGGCCGTGTACAACAGCATCGCTCTGGACATACACTTCCCTCTATATGTTTACAGGTATGTCTTAACTATTACAAATGTTTAAAGTAGTTGCAGTATAAGTTGTAGTAATAGTGGTAGTACTTTTCTTGGCTTCCTGTACAATTCAGGATTTTGTATATGCAATCTGTGTGATTTAGTGCAACCTGAGGCTCTTGATTCTACAATGTTACATTATTTTCTTTTCATTTCATTTAATTTTATTTATTTATTTTATTTTATTTTATTTTGTTTTATTTAATTTATTATTATTATTATTATTATTATTATTATTATTATTATTATTATTATTATTATTATTGTTTTTTTCAGTGGTCAAAAGTAACGAAGTACAAAAGAATACCTCTACATATGTGTACTTAAGTCATTTGACAGTGGATACTTTTATTGCTTTTAAAAGTAGTAGTACCTCAACTGTTTTACTCTATATGGTTTTAGTACATTTTTAATTGAGTACTCACATTTTTATTTGATATTTTTATCTGTACTTGAGTATTATTTGCACCACTGAATGTTTTTCCATTCACAGTTAACAACATACTCACATACACCTATATGTAATATCCACATGTACTAAAAGTCTCCTCTGTCCTACAGAAAGCTCCTGACTCCGCCCAATGCACCATGTGACCCAAACGCCCTGGTTGGCATGGCAACGGCTACGCTAGAGGATTTGCAGCAGGTCATGCCGGTAGGTGGCATCATCCACAGATACGTCTGTATATAGTTATTAGTATAGTTTAGTTATTACGATTATTTAAACTGAACTGTCAGGTTCTGTACGAGCTGTTCACTCAACCTACTGATACTCTGCAGTGACCTTATGCTGGGGGGTTTCTGTATGTATGTTTATGGTGGAATGTTCAGCTTTTATCTTGGTGACGCAATGCACACATTAGCAAACACTGCAAAAAATTGTTTTAAATAGGAAAAAATACAAAATGGTTTTAACTCATTTTCAGGAGCCTGTGGTCAATACGAGCTGATAGTAACTGATACTAGTCTGTTGTAAACAACTGTGATGAGCAGAGTTTCAGTCTTAAAGCAAAATAAGGAAAATGTATCTTACCAGTGTATAAATTGTAATTTTTTTTAGATTTGGTCAAATCAAATTAAAAGCCGATATCAGGCCATGTCAGGTTTTGACCAGAGAGGCACTTTAAATGACAATGTGTGCACTGGTGCATCCTGGGAGGTTTGGAGCTGTTTAGAGACATTTCTGCTGTTTTGTTTTTTTTTGGCAAACTTGAGCCAAACAACAGCTGCGACCCTGGTTCAGATATATTATATAAACAGTTCTTAAGGTCAAAATAAGTTTGCTGTGTGCTGTCTAAATCTAATTATGAAGCATTTTATTCATTTAACATTGTACATTTTAGCATATGAGTTGTTGTTAGCTTTACAGTTATGGCCCCTCTGGCCTGAGAGGTGAGACAGGTGAGGCCGTGCCTCACCTGTCATCACAGAGAAAAAATAAATGAAACGGTTATATTTATCCAATCCAAAAGGCCATGTAGTTACCTGGCCTCATGGTAGGGGGCACTCATGAGCCCAGGGATTCTTGCAACTCCCGCAGACTAGGGGCCACAGAATAGTGACAGTAAGCTACAGTGTAGAGTTAGCAAATCAAGTTTAGCAATCCATGCACTTTTTTCTTCATGTTGGCCCTACTTTTTAAATGGAGGAAGATACATATTAAAGTTTCTAAACTGGACTTTCGGTCGAAGCAGGAGGTTATAATTAAAGGAAGACAAACGCTAAAGGAGCTAAAGGATATAAATCTGATTCTGACGACATCAGTGCCTCACCAGCCACGAACCTCACCACACGTCACTGTAGAGAATAATTAGGATGCGGTGAATGCATAAGGTAAGTGAGGAAGAACTTTGGCCTCTGTAAACCATTTAAAGGTACAGCGCCTTTAAACTGTTTAAAATAGTAGACCCAGAGCACATAAAAAAAAAAAAAAAAATGATATTAAGTGTATACAGAGCAGTGGGTGGGGATGAGGGGTAGGTGAAAATGGCAACACTCAAACCTCAAACGCGGGACAATGAAGGAAACATCCATGAATCAATCAAATACAACTCTGAGTAAGACACTGATGAGAGAATACTGTTCTAACATGGTTTCAATCTTATACAAGTTGATTTGACATCATATGTCCACTTTAATCTTCTGAATTCAAGTCATTTTAACCTATGCAAGATACTTTCCCACCTAGTCTGCTGCTCTCTGTCATGCCCATTCCCCACCACCAGAGGGCGCCACAGCATTAACAATACTGCCCTTGTCCTGTCCAGTTTTCTAATCTGAGTCAGGGATTAAAAACAAGTCTCATGTGTTTTATGTAATACACAGTGCTGTCAGGCTCAGAAATGATGTAGTATTTGTGCAACTAGCTAAATGCTCTTTATTTTGATTTCACACTTTATAAACAGTTTAAACGGGGACTCCCAGACTGCCACAACCCGGGCCCCGGATAAACGGATAAACATGGATGGATTTTATAAACAGACAAGTTTACAAAGTGCTGCGCAGTAGTTCAAGACTCTGTATTCATTTAAAACCAGTCAGTAACAAGAACATAAAACCAGTTAAGCCAAATATGAAGCATTACAATAAGAACTGGGGTTGTGAAAAATATTGCTCCCTAGATTCTAATCAATACACAAATCGAAGAATCATGACATTTTAAAACTGGGATGTAGCATGACTAGTATAAAGGCAATGGATAATGTTAAACAAACAAATAAATCAAACTAAAATAAATTTAAATGTAAATAAAACATATATATAAAATTCAAAATATTTTTATCAATAATAAATAAATAATAATTAAAAATGTATAAATGCATACTTGAAATGAAGTAAAATAAAATACAATGAAATTAAATGAAATAAAATAAAAAATAAATTAAAATACACTGAAATTAAATGAAATAAAATAAATAAAATGTAATTAAAATAAAATTAAATGAAATTAAATGAAATAAAATAAAAAATAAATTAAAATACACAGAAATTAAATGAAATAAAATAAATAAAAATTTTATTAAAATAAAATACAATGAAATTAAATGAAATAAAATAAAAAATAAATTAAAATACACAGAAATTAAATGAAATAAAATAAATCAAAATGTAATTAAAATAAAATACACAGAAATTAAATGAAATAAAATAAATTAAAATACACAGAAATTAAATGAAATAAAATAAATAAAAATGTAATTAAAATAAAATACACTGAAATTAAAGGAAATAAAATAAATTAAAATAAAATAAAAATACATTGGTCTGAAATCAAATCAAATAAAAATCAAATAAAATAGTGTAGTATAGTATAGTGGAAAAGTGGAGGGCCAGAGTCCTGAGTCAGATCTGTAGTGGTCACTTGATCTGCTGTCTCACTGCCCCTGCTGAAGGTCACTCGGATACGGGTACGGATATGTGCGCAGAGAGGAGGAGGAGGGAGGGATAGAAGAGAGCAAAACAGATGGAAAGACGGGAGAGGGAGAGGAAGGAGAGACCTAGGGGAGAGAGAAGGGAGAGAAAGAGAATGGGAGATGAGAAGGGTTCAGGAGAGGGGGAAAGGGGTCGGCAAATGTCAGGGAGAATGTGAGAAAGAGAGAAACGAGTGTGAGAGAAAGTAGCGGGAAAGAGGAGAGGAAGAGAGAGAAGGATGAGAAGGAAGAGAGGTGTAGAGGGGAGAGAGAGGCGCAAGGGATAGAGAAAGGGGAGAAGGAGAGGTAAGGAAATAAAAGGTCAAGCTGACAGAGATGGGTACGGGGTTAAGGGGGGGAGAAAGAGTAAAAGAGAGGGAGAGAGAATGAGTCTAAATTTATGAGGTGGTTATGTAACGGGGCTCTGTCAGATTAGTGGCTGCAGTTGGCATCACAGGCGACCATCGCGGCACCGGGCTCACAGTTTTCTACCAGCTGGGACTGGGCTCAGGAGCTTTACACACAGTTTGAAATTACTCAGTCGCTTTTAAGTTGCAGTAATCTGACATTTATACAACACAGAGACCCCCCCAAGAGCCTCAGTAGGACGGCAAAATAAGAGCATGAGTTTTGATATTTTCGATACAGTACTAGCTCATATCGAACTACAATTACAGGAGATTTTTTTTTTTTTCAAATTCATAGATAAAGTCTAATATAAGTATCCTGATTTTCCATAGGCCTGTTATTTCGGTGCATCTGTTGTCAATATGGCAGTCTTTAGTGGTATCGAGTGAGAAGCAGATGTAGTTGCCAAATGCCTCCAGCTCGGGTTTGTGCGTCACTGTGTATAAGTAAAAAAATAAAACACTGAATTCCGCTGAAGGTCACACTTCGTAGTTACAGTGTGAACGCAGACACAGACAGAGGTTGGTGTTTGTGCCATACAGCAAGAAGCTACAGAGTTTGATTCTGAATGTCATTGTCTACTGTTCCTGGTCCTGTTTTTTTTGGCAATTTTAGTGCAATAAAGGTCAATTTGCAGCTTTCTGGTTAAAAAAATATGTATAAAAATGGGTGTGTCCTGGCTCCAGTGGCCAATGTGATTTCATGTAGTTGGTGACATCACGCAAGACTGCTGCCCTGTTTACAGCCAGGCATTTCCAGGTGGCTGCAAGGGCGGAGTTTGAAGTGTGGATCCTGTTAAACCAATCACTCTGTTTCTTTCACGTCTAGGCCCCGCCCCTCCTCCCCACTCACTCTTTTTAAAATATTGTTGTGGGTGGAGTTTAGGTGTTTAGTTCAACTTTAAGGAACTTGAGGAGTTTTTTTAAAAGTGTAATAGAGCAGGCGACATACAGTTTCTTTAAAACCTACCTTTTGTGTCAAAAGCAGAGAAGGAATGTTTTTATAACACTGTCCGTTTTATATAATTAGGTGTGATGATTCTTTGAGCGCAGCATCTTGCTCGAAGGCACGTGGGCTTTAGCTGTTATCCGCACATACCTGACAGGAACACCCCGAGCCGCGAGGAGACAGCTGCTGCTAAAGTGTCCCGGTGTTAGCGAAGGTCCCACATACTCGGCATGGTTCACATTTACCCACAGCACATGAACGCATCACAATCTCAAATGTCACATGTGGAAATCATGGCTAGAGGGACGTGACATTTTGATTTTGTTCATGAAATACATCAAAACTACCGTGATTTAAATATTGGACTTGTTTCCCCTCAGATTTTAGTTTTGAGTCACTTATCTTGTGCATTCCGAGCATCCGAATTTTCACAACTTTCAGAAGCCAGATTGGAGTTTTGCTATCATGGTAAAATTAACAGCAACTAGCATGCTAACGTGCACTTCCTGATCATTGGATTCTATTTAGATGACTTAGACTTTAGACTTATTTTGTCCTCAAGAGCTGCCTATACGTTACATCTGTACTGGGGCAAGATAAAGCTCAAATATGTACTTTGCTCAAATAATAAATTTAATGACGCACTATGTAACATTTCTGGTGGATGGTCAGTCACCTGCTTGTCCTGGAATGTTCCTCAGTAGAGCATTTACTCATCTCTCTTGCATTTATTCAGTGGCATGTGTTTTTATTGCGCAAAAATGTTAAAAAACTTGGAACTCTTTCATCAGATTCATAGTTGAAAGTAAGACATTTGTTCTCACATCTCGGGCTGCGTGAACGAGACCAGCTCTGGTATTTCAGGCTTAAGCTGAACTCCTCTAAGCCCCTCCCCCGTGATATCCTTGACAACTGTTGCTCTGTTGCTGCGACCAGTGACCCCCCGCTATCTCTCATTTATACAAAGTAGGCCATTCTCAATAGCCACTGCGTTAAACTATTAATTCGAGTGAAATCTATTAAATGTGTAGGCAAATCTCTGCTGTCGCTCTGCTCAGCGGTTTTGTCATGTGCACAGTTGTGGTTCATCGTTTGATCTCTTCAGCAGCAGGTAAATCTGTAGAACCACAAAACAGAAGCTGAAGAACAAAATGACATCACTTTGTTCTCACAGCTCCAGGTGTAAGAACAAACTTTTCACTTGTTAAATATCAATTAGCCTTTCCTCTGAGTGAGCTCGCCTTTCCACACACCTGACCTGTAACTTGGCCTGGTTGCATCACCTGTTTGTCTCTATAGAAACAGCGAAGTTAAAGGAACAGTATGTAACATTTTGGAGGTGGCATGTCACCTGTATGATTGCATGAAAATCGAAAGTTGGGGAGATAGCTCATTGGTAGAGAGTTTGTCCACTGATCTGAAGGTTGACGGTTCAAATCCAGCTCTTGACATAAACGTCATTGGTCAAGTGTTCAGATCCACTGACTCACAGGTTGGCAGCGTGATTCCAGCCCTCACAGATGAATGCTGTTATTGGTCCTTGGGCAAGACACTTAACCCACCTTGCCCCCCAGTATCTGTGTGAATGGGTGAGTGGTTCCTCGATGTAGAGTGCTAAAAATGTGACAATTTACCAAAACTATGTCTGTGGAAATAGATAATTTTATGCCTAACTGTGGAATATCAAAGCCAAAGAAACAACACTTCCACGGAAACAAACTGGAGGAGGTCCAATTCCAGGCCTAATAAGATCAGGTTTGTGGAGATGCAAGCCCACTCCACAGCAAGGACGTTTTTGTATGCTTTTCATTGCAATTATTATTATTATTTTTGTCTTAAGTTACATACTGTGGCTTTAAATACTATTCTATGGACTGTTCCAGGTAAAGGTCCTTTAGGTCATTCATTTGAAACGTGTTGAATTGTAATCGTCAAACATCTGCAAACATGGAACATTTGACGTCGTATAATTTTATCACAGTGATTAAATGTGAGCTGCTGTCACTGAGGCTCGTATATAACACTCCTCTATAAACGGCCTGTGTTTACATTCCCCTGCAGAGGCCCAGGGACACACAGGGACGCAGAGGGAAACAGGGACACACAGAGACATGTAGAGACACACAGAAACACACAGAAAAACACATAGAGAGACACACAGGGGACACACAGAGACACACAGAAACACACAGAGACATGTAGAGACACATAGAGAGACACAGAGAGACACACAGAGAGACACAGGAGACACAGGAGAGACACAGAGACACACACAGAGACATGTAGAGACACACATAGAGAGACATGTAGAGACACATAGAGAGACACACAGGGGACACACAGAGACACACAGAGAGACACACATAGACACACACAGAGATACACAAAGAGACACATAGACACAGAGAGACATGGGGACACACAGAGACACATAGACACACACGGGGGGACACAGAGACACACAGAGACACAGGGACACACAGAGAGACACATAACATCGGGGTACACAAGGACTCACAGAGACACACAAGGACACACAGAGAGAGACAGTGAGACACATGGGATACACAGAGACACACAGAGAGACATAGAGAGATACAGGGACATACAGAGACACACAGAGAGACATAGAGAGATACAGGGACATACAGAGACACACAGAGAGACATAGAGAGATACAGGGACATACAGAGACACACAGAGAGACAGTGAGACACACACAGGACACACACAGAGACACAGGGACATACAGGGACACACAGAGAGACACGAGGACACACAGAGCAAAAGACGAAGTTCAAATCTGTCAACTGGACAAATCATTGTAGGAGTGAAGACATTTCGCTGCTCATCCAAGCCGCTTCTTCAGACAGATTTGAACTTCGTCTTTTGCTATGGATCAGACCTGGACGACTGAGGGTTTACACAGATGAGGACACACAGAGACACACAGAGAGACACGGGGACACACAGGGACACACAGAGGAACACAGAGATACATATAGATACACAGAGAGAGACGGGGACACACAGGGACACACGGGGGGACACAGTGTATTCATATCTGCTTCTGTGCTTTAGGCTCATGATATGGATATGTAGGGAATCTAATGCGCACCACCTGATCAGACACGTGGAGCTGGCCTGGCCCCAAAGGAGTTCTGCACGTCTGGGGACATGTCTCCTCTCGTGTTTATATGAGCCAATACAAAAACAACATTCAGAAGCATTAAAGGCACTGTCCCCAATTTATGAAAACACTGAGAGCTTTTAAACTCATCATGGTGAATAATTAGGATGCTCTGAGTGCATGAGGTAAGTGAGGAATAACTTAAGACCACTACAGACATTTTAAAATGAACTAGTTTTGTTTTTGTTTTGTTTTTCATATTTTTAAGACAGGAAACATCTGGGACAGCACCTATAAAAAGAGATTATGGGAATATAAAGGTCTCAATAGCATCCGGTGTGATTCAAACAGGAATGAATGTATTTCAATATTGCAAAAATGTAGACCCAAATACAACCAATTAAAATAAAATTATACATAAACATAAACCAAAAGAAATCATAGAAAATATAATAACACATTTGTTTTAAAGGGCCTATATTACACTATTTTCTGATCTATGTTATAATGTTGTTTTCTCATCACAAACATCCATCCATCCATTTTCTTTCTCTTATCCGGGGCCAGTTCGCGAGGGTAGCAGTCTAAGCAGGGACTCCAAGACTTCCCTCACCCCAGACATGTCCTGCAGCTTCTCCGGTGGGACCCCCATAGACATAGTCCCTCCAGCATGTCCTGGGTCTTCCCCGGGGCCTTTTCCCGGTGGGACATGCCCAAAACACCTCCCTAGGAGGCGTCCAGAAGGCATCCTGAGCAGATGCTCGAGCCACCTCAGCTGGTTCCTCTCGATGTGTAGAAGCAGCAGCTCGACTCCGAGCTCCTCCCGTGTGACCGAGTGTCCTCACCCTGTCTCCAAGGGAGCGCCCAGCCACTCTGCGTAGGAAACCCCATTTGGCAGCTTGTATCCACGATCTTGTCCTTTCAGTCATTACCCAGAGCTCATGACCATAGGTGAGGGTAGGAACGTAGATTGACTGGTAAATCGAGAGCTTTGCCTTTCGACTTCGCCTTCTCACCACAACAGACTGATACAGCGACCGCATCACTGCAGACGCTGCACAAATCCGCCTGTCAATCTCGCGCTCCATCCTTCCCTCACTCGTGAACAAGACCCCGAGATACTTGAACTCCTCCACTTGAGGCAAGGACTCACCACTCACCCAGAGAGGGCAAACCACCTTTTTCCGGTCGAGAACCATGGCCTCAGATTTGGAAGAGCTGATTCTCATTGCAGCCACTTCACATTCAGCTGCAAACCGCCCCAGTACCTGCTGCAGGTCCTGCTCGATGATGCTCGATGCTCGATCGCCATCAGGACAACATCATCCGCAAACAGTAAAGATGAGATCCTGTGGTTCCTGAACCAGACCCCCTCTGGCCCCTGGCTGCGCCTAGAAATTCTGTCCATAAATATAATGACTAAACCTGGACTAGACCAGACCCCTTTGTGTTTTTCAAATGGAAAAAAGTTAGGACTCGATTAATGCAGAGCTTTCAAAATATGAAATGTAATTTCAATGTGCTGATACGTGTGTGTGTGGTGTGTGTGTGCAGGAGCTGGCTCGTGGTCTGGGGGAGCTGCTCTCTTATGAAGGCAACGTGGAGGAGGACTTCTACCTCACCTTCCAGGTAACAGTCACTTTGTTTACAGCCACACCAGGAAAACCAGATAAATGTCCCAGCAAAATTTGAACCGATTTATCAAAATGCTGTAAACCCAAGAGCTACGGTTTGCCCTGGTTTAGTCCTAAACCAGGACTAAACCAGTACTAAGGCAAGACTAAGGCAAGGACTAACCCAGAACTAAGCCAAGACTAAATCAGGACTAATCCAGGTCTAATTCAGGACTAAACCAGGACTACACCATGATTAAACCAGGATTAAACCAGAACTAAACCAGGACTAAACCAGGACTAATCCAGGACTACACCAGTACTAAGGCAAGGCTAAACCAGGACTAAACCAGGACTAACCCAGAACTAAGCCAAGACTAAGTCAGGACTAATCCAGGACTAATTCAGGACTAAACCAGGACTAAACCAGGACTAAACTAAGCCAGGACTAATCCAGGACTACACCAGGACTACATCAGGACTACATCAGGATTAAACCAGGACTACATCAGGACTACATCAGGACTAAACCAGGACTAAACCAGGACTAAACCAGGACCTAATCAGGACTAAAGCAGGTCTAAGCCAGGACTAAACCAGGACTTAACCAGGACTAAGCCTAGACTAAACCAAGACTAAACGAGGGCTAAACCAAGACTAAACCAGGACTAGTTCAGGACTAAACTAGGATAGGCAGGCTACAGATGTGTCCAGGACTATTGTGGATCCATTTGCAGATTTGTTTGATTTGATATGAAAACACTGGTCTTACTGTTAAGTCAGAGGACCTGAAGAACATCACAGCTAACATTTGAACGCTTCCTCTTTTTTTTATGACGGACAGATGTTTTAGGGACTAAGTTGGGTGATATGGGTGACACGTCTTGCCCAAGGACACAATGGCTATATCCACCAGTGTGCGAGAACTTACTCAACGCACCACACATTCAGAAGCTCATGGATATCTAATATGAACTGCCCATCAACAACTGTCCTTTTGGATGCCACTCGTGCTAAATATTTCATAATCCACAGATCTAAATATACCTGATTAAACCTCACATGAGTGCTGATAATCTCAGGAGCGTGTGTGTACGTCAGACCTGCTAACATGCTTAGGTTATGGCAGCTGCAAGTCCAACGAGCCTCTAAAACTACGCTAAAACTTTATATACCTCCAGTTAGCACGTTAGCAAGTCATAAACCCAGCCTGCAAAACACTCTATGTGCAGTCCATATCTTTAATTACAGTTATGAAAATGAATGAAGTCAGAGGGGATAGGATGGGATTTACTCTGTTACTCCGTTTACAGTTACTTCTACTTCTCCTCCTATGATTTAGTTTGTCTCATTTTTTGTGTCTGTTTGAAAATTCCAGATTTTGTGCATTATTTAATCTTTTGTTTTTCCAATTACCTTCACTTTAAATCATAAATCAGATGTTACGTCCCAGCAGTTACTCTTTAAGTTACTCGAGTAGTACTTTTCCCAAAAACTTTTTAACTCTTTAGTCATTTGCATATTTACTTGAGTAATATTATTTTGAAGTAACGTTACTCTAACTTGAGTACAATTTTTGGCTACTCTGCCCCCCCGCCCCTCTGCTGAGTCCTCCCCGTCTCTACTCAGACTGGGCTGGTCCTGTGGCCTGATGTTTTAAAGTTCATCTCTCCTTTAAGTTGGCCCCATAGCCCAGTGTAGGCAACACTGAGTCACGTCTCCGGAGCTCCCCAGAGACCTGAGTCAATGAATGGCCTGACCTGGATATTATGTAATGCCAATGGACACTCTTTGATCTTAGTATTATGTAATGCCAATGGAAACTGTGTCAGAAATACTCAGGTTTACCTCAGACTATTTCAGACTTTAGTGTGGATCCCAGACCGGACCAGTGCAATACTGCTGTTGTGTCAGAAGCATAGCCTGTATATATAAATGGATATAGCTAATGTGCTAGCTGTGAAGTTCCGCAGAAAAGTGAACATGTGCACGAAGCAGTTCCTTCGAGCTCTGATTGCAGTTGACCTATTGAAAAAAAGCGTGGCCCCTCTCTCCATAACTGCTGCTGTCAGGCTTGTCATTTTAGTCTTAAAATGTTCGTACTTGTTCTACACGATCCTGGGAATTTTATTTAGCTCTTTTGTCCCTAAATCAAGATAAGAGCACTAATAACCAATCTGGTGCCTGCTTTCCCTGAGATGTCTCCTGCTAGCGTTAGCAAGAGGTTGATTTGTCCTCGTTGCTAAGCACCTGCCCCTTACCAAACCAATGGTGGTGGAGGGGGGCGCTCTTAATTGACTCTTTGGTTTTTGCACTTGGATTACCACATATGGTCCCTGGTTGCAGATTAGCTGCTATAACTGTTAGCCTCGATTAGCTTCATTTGGTTCCAACCAATCAATAATTGTGAGCAATAGTGCAACTGTGAAGTTTCTTCTCACAATTAACATTAACATAACATGACACAGGCGTCCCATTAAAGATGCACTATGTCAGTTTTCTGGTGGAGGGTCCGCCACTTCTTTATCTCAATGGAGATGTAATAGTTTTACCTGGAATGTCCACAATATGGTATTAAACATACCAGAAACTGGCAAATTATGCCACCAGGCCAAGTACAGGTCAGATCTGTGGAGAGAAGAGAATGTAAGCTTATTTATGTTTCAGGCTTAGTAACTACTTAAAGGCCAAACATGTTCAGAGCCAAGAGTACAATGAAAGTGTGTGTTTTTTTTTTTTTTTTTTTGTTTCTTTGTGTTTATTGCAATGAAAAAACATAGAAAAAGCATGCATCCTTACTGTGATCAGGCTTGCGTCTCCTTAAACCCGACTCTATCTGGCCTGGAGAAGGGCCTCCTGCTTGTTTCCTTGTTGTTATTTGGCTTCAGTATTCCACAGTATGACATAATGCATATAAAACGTAAAATGACAATGTTACGAAGTATGGTTTTAACTTTCTGTTTCCAAGGCAGCAGGTGATGTGCCACCCTCTAGAAATCTACATAGTTTTGCTTCAATTAAGTGGCAAGGGTCACGATTTAGGTTATTAATTAACTATAGTTAGTAAGGTTGAACCGTAACTCTTAATAAACCGTGTTCATTAAGAATAGTCTTTGTTCATGCTTCATTATGGCTAATTAAGGTATTATTAGGTACTGTTTACTGTTACCAAATGTTGAAATATATGCTAGCATGTAATAGTCAATATGCCAGCGCACGAGTCACTGTTCCCGACCAGCCTTCCACGTGAGTGCACCCCCGTACAGAATGTTTCAAAATGGCCGCTGCTAATTGTCATGCAGTCGGCAGTTGTCAGCTGGCACTTGTCACGGACTTTCCACCAGCATCCCTATATACCTACATGTCACTGGTCCTTATGCATTTGGCTGACAGCTTCATGCACTCGCTAACATTCCATAAATGACTCACTGTTGCTAGCTTGTACAGAAGAGTTAGCATTTTAATAGTCAATGCTGTGTCAAATTAGCTCTCATCACTTGAGCTCGGACGCTACATGATATGTGCTTATATATGGGTGGGCTCTGGGTGGGGGGGGCTGATCATAAACTGTATGAAGAAGTGGACTGAGTGAGTGTGACATCATCCATAGCGTTCAGTCAAAATGAAGCTCATTGAGGCTAGAGCACTTATACAGGCGAAATTGGAGTGCAGCTTCATATTAGGACCGATATCCGACGTCAAGTACCATAGCAACCAAAGAGCCAATCCAGAGCGAGGCTTTTGAAGGTAATGCACCTTCCCGCACTGCTGCCTTAGCTGGGAGCAGGCGCTTAGCAACACTGTCAATCAAACCTGTCGCTAATGCTAACGAGACCGATATTAGGGAAAGAAGGAGCCTGATTTGTCTGTTATTAATGTTCATATCTTGAGCTGCAAACACAATAAATAAAAATACTAGGATTTTGTAGAGCAGGGGTGTCCAAACTATGGTCTGGGGGTGAAATGCGGCCCTCAGACCAGTTTTTAATGGCCCTCAGGTCTCCTGCTGAATCGGCCTCAAGTCTTCCAGCTTTGAATATGTTTTGAGATGTTGCCCTTGATGTAAAAAAAAAAAAAAAAAAGTTTGGGCATCTCTGGTGTAAAGCAAGTCAGTACAGACATTTTAAGACCAAAATGGAGAGTCTGACAGCAGCAGTTACAGAGAGAGAGGTGACAGTTTTTTCAATGTAAAGTGAATTGAAGCCAGAGTTGAAGGAGCCGGAATATACTTAATTCACTACACAAAAAAAAAAAAAGGAAATCCCGTATTACTTGAATAACTAGAGGCATTGCACCTGATTTTTACAGACTTGAAAACGTGAAAAAACAAAAGTAAGTCCTTACCTTAAGCATTCCGAGCATTCTAATTATTCACCACGATGAGTTTATAAGAGCGTTTAACAACTTTCAGAGGCCAGAGCGGAGTTTACGGTGATGGTAGTGCTAACGACATCTAGCGTGTTCTTTTTTAATGCAGCTCCATTAGAAGTTAGGGTGAGGTCGGGGTAACGGTGTGGTGGCAGTGTGGTGTACAGAGGAAACAGTATGTCCATGTCTACGTGTGTTATTTGAACCCTGAGTGAGAGAGCTATAGACCCAGGCATGCTCCCACCGCGCACCCACTGACCCCTCCTGCGCACACAGTGTATATCTGCTCTGTTTACACCACACACCAAACAACGTGTAGGACTTTTATCGTCCTGCTACCACCTAGTATAAAATAAAACAATCTGATTTAAGTAAAAGTTCATTGTTCACTGCTGTGCACTTATAACCCCTGAACTTTGACCTAGGCTACTTCCATTAGCCTTTACTAAAGATGTTAACGATGCTAACGCCGTATAGACGGTTTCAACTGTGGTCATCTGGACACAAGACGTTTCGGCCCCCATCCAGAAGCCATTTTACATTTGACGGGGCTGCCTTGAAGCACTGGGCTTTATCCCCCTTAACATTACCGTTTTAAAGTGAAACTGACCTGTCCTTGTTTGTACTTCCTTACATCATTATGGGTCGTTATGTCCCTGTTGTGTATTCAATTCAATTTTCAATTCAATTTATTTTTGTAAAGCCTCTTAGGGCTGAACATGAGAATTGATTTAACCAACAGAAAGTTAGAAAAATCAATAATGAAAGACAAACAGACAAGCAAAGTAATCAACAGAAAACAATGGACTGCCCCAGAACATTCCCTGTCCTAAAACCCTCCTCCTCGGCAAGAAAAAACTCAAAAAAATAAAAACTGTGAGAAGGAGAGGAGAACCACAGTAAAGGAGAGGTCTACTTCGGCATGGACGGCAAACCAGGACTGGAGATGCCAGTCCAGGACTAAACCAGGACTTAACCAGGATGTACAGGCTGCAGATGTGTCCAGGACTAATGCGCATCCAGCCCACTCAACTAAGGGACAGAGAGGGGACCACCCACGGCAGGACTGGAGCCACTCCAGGCAGGCACCGGGTCATCCAGTCAGGCGAGGGAAGGGAGGGTCCGGGTCCAGGAGGGCATCTAGGGTCCAGTCATCACGGGCAGTCAGCGGCCAGGCATCTGAAGGGAGGGTCCGGGTCCACAGAACAGGATCAGGGCACAGAGCAGGATCAGTGTATTGTCTGTCTAACCTGTTAACGCAGTGCTAATCCTGTATCAAACGCTAATGTATGTATTTTTAAATGAACTCTCAAAATGCAGTATTTAGAATTGTGTAATAGTTATGCTCAAGTTTAAGAAATAGATTACCTCGTTACAAACTTTAAAACTCTTTCGTACAGAGAGTAACAGCAGTGGTGTATTTTTCTGCGTATTCCTGTGCAGGTGTTTCAGGAGGAGATGGGCGTGGTCAAAGCGTTTAACCTGAAGCCCGGAGGAGACAAGATCCCAGTGACCAAACACAACCGCAGAGGTGAGCTGGCTCGGGGGCTCGTGTCAGCTTTTTATTTCCATTGTATAGAGACGATGTGGAAGTTATTGGCAAATAGTTACTACAAACAAGGTGGGCTGTGGTGGAAGTAAAAGTACAGATACAGAGGTAAAAAGTTACTCAAGTAAAGGTTTCACATGAAAAATCTACTTCAGTAAAAGTGTTTAAGCATCTGTTTAAAAATGTACTTTAAGAGTAGTAAAAAGTAAAAGTATTGTTAATTTGTGTAAATGCAGGGATACAAATATATTTATTCATTTTTGTGCATTTATTTATATTTGCTCAAAGCTAAAATTTGGACTGGAAAAACTTTCAGGATGTTAGCACGAACATGGTAAAATAACCCCTCAAATCATCAAGTACTTTTTACTTTTTTAGTCCAATTCGAAAATGCAGTGCAGTAGAAAGTATAGATACTGCTCTCAAATGTAGTGAAGTAAAAGTAAAAAGTATCCACGGTAAAAAATGTACTTAATTAAAGTACAGATACCTAAAATGTATACTTAAGTGCAGTACTTTTACTTTGTTACCTTCCACCACTGTAGGTGTGGACACATTTATTATTACCATAGACTATTTACAGTAAACACAAATTCATCAAAACTTGATTTAGATTTTAGATTCTTCAAAGGTCAACTGCTTTGCACACTTTTGGCATTGCACTAATGAGGACGTCTGAAGGTATAAGGAACAATGTGATCGGTCTAACAGGTGTCCGCACTTCAAACTCCGCCTCTGCAGTCAGATGTTTGCAATCAGAAACACTTGGCTGTAATCAGGGCAGTCATGTGTGATGTCACCAACTACTCAAAATTGCAGAGGGCCACAGAAAACGGCACATACTTAGACGTAGGTGTTGGGTTTTTTTTAACCAGAGAGCTGTAAATTGACCAAGTTTATACTAAAGTTGCCCAAAATGGCTAGGAACAGTAGATAATGCTATTCAAATACCATATACACAGTTTAGTAGTGGAGTGTGAATCTTTAAGTTCCTGGCGATTCGATTTAGTCTCAATTATTGGGGTCCTGATTCAATTAAAAAATGTAATCTGGTGAAAATTAAGAGGTCTAAAAGTCTTCAGTGTGTATTTACAATGTAGAAAGTATTAAACAAGAAAACTTGAGTCTGGAGAATACAAGATCAGGGATTTTGAGAACTTCTCTAAATAGAATTGCAAGTTTTCATTGTGAAAATCTTTGCCCCCCCCCCCCTCTCTGTGTGTGTGCAGAGTACGTGCAGCTGTACGTGGACTTCCTGCTGAACAAGTGCATGTACAAACAGTTTGCGGCCTTCTACCACGGCTTCCACAGCGTGTGTGCGTCCGACGCTCTCATGGTACTCACCGCAGACACACACGCGCGCACACACACACGCACACACACACACATTTTCCATAAATATACAAAAACATGATACAAAACTGTACACAGCAACTTGACAAACCTGATATGATGTGTAGTTGTTTCATTAGGGATGTAGCTGATTGTGTTGTGATAGTGCTCTGAAGGGGGAGTGACTTAACACGGAGAGCAAAGGGTGATGAGCCTCAGAGCGTCAAAAACAGAAGTGAAACTTATAAAACATATTAATTCTGCGAACATATCATTTTCAAAACAATAAAAGGTAACATGGTGATTTAAATATGTTATGTGTCAGCAGTTAATACCCCATAGAAGTAAAATACCCCCTTTTTAACATGTTCATGTGGTGGAGCCTCTACCTTTGTATAAAATTACATTTTACTTCATATTGTTCAAATCAACTAAACTTAAAGGTGATATAAACATATAAATATAATGTGGAATTTAGCCTGCTGTACTTAACACCGCATTTGGTGTCATTTCACATTAAAAATACCAACTTCTCCTTCTCATTGTATTTTCTGTTTTCATTTTATCAGGTCTGGGGGTGAGTGTCCTGGAGGGTGAGCACAGATTGGCCTGAAGTGGCTCCAGTTGTGCTTCTTTATCAGATGTTTGTGTTAGCTCAGAGATACAGATCTGCCCTGTCCTCTGCATGTTTTTTTGTGTTGGACTCACATCACCGGGAAACACCCACCTGCCCCAGAGAGACACACAGACACACACGGACACAGAGACACGGACACAGAGACACACAGACACACAGACACAGATACAGAGACGCACAGACACAGAGACAGAGACACAGACACAGAGACACACAGACACAGACACAGAGACACACAGAGACAGAGACACAGAGACACACAGACACAGATACAGAGACACAGATACAGAGAGACACACAGACACAGATACAGAGACACAGATACAGAGACACAGAGACACAGATACAGAGACACAGAGACACACAGACACAGATACAGAGACACAGAGACAGAGACACACAGACACAGAGACAGAGACACACAGAGACAGAGACACACAGACACAGAGACACACACAGACACAGAGACATAGAAACACAGAGACACACAGACACAGAGACACAGACACAGAGACACAGAGACAGAGACACACAGACACAGAGACACAGACACAGAGACACAGACATAGAGACACAGAGACACACAGAGACAGAGACACACAGACACAGAGACACAGATACAGAGACACAGAGACACACAGACACAGATACAGAGGCAGAGACACACAGAGACAGAGACACACAGACACAGAGACACACAGATACAGAGACACACAGACACAGAGACACAGAGAGACAGAGACACAGACTACTAGATTACACAACTGTGGGCAGCAGTATCTCAGTTGGTACCGCGTTCACTGATCCAAAGGTTGGTGGTTTGAATCCCACATAAACATTGGTTGAGTGGTCAGATCCACTGAGTCACAGGTTAGACATTTAACCCACCTCGCCCCCAGTGTCTGTGTACACAGGTGTATGAAGGGGTGGTGAGGGGTGAGTGGTTCTTTGGTGTATATATCCAAAAATAACCATTTACTCCTGACTTTCTTACCTAAAGTTATTTTAAACAACTGACAATAAATAAAATCTCACTCTAACCTGAAACTATTAAAATGAGATGACATATCTATACAAAATGTAACTTTCACAGTTTCTTAAATAACAGGAAATAATAAGAAGGAAAATGTAAAGACATTCCCCAGTTTGAGGTAGTCGTACAGTGTGGCAAAAAAAAATAAAAATCATGCCTTATTTGAGAATATTTAATATATTAAAGTTACTATAATCACATCTGAACCTGTGTGTCCAGCCTTAACCTGCAGATAGAGACACACACAACTTCAGGTATGAATATGAGGAGGTAAAAACATTGTAACTTGTCTTAAAGCTCACAAGAGTCCATTTTATGTAATATAGGACCTTTAATAGCTTGTTTTATATCTCCAAACTGATGATACAGTCTATTTTTAATGCATCTCCCTCCTCCTAGCTAAGCACATTCCAGTCACTCATCACTGCTGACAGGTTGCATTAAGAGATGGGTCAAATGCAGAGGACAATAGTAAAGTATTTTCCCCAGCCTAAAAATAGCTCGGCCGGCAGCAGACCCGGCCACAGTGCCCTCTCAAAGTGAAAGTGCCATGGCCTACATATGATTCTGTGTAATTACGCCAGTTCTGGTTTCTGAGAAGCGTTAGTAAGCAAATCCTGCCCTGGCTCTGGCTTTAGCAGGCACCAGAGAAGCCCCCCCACCGTCCTCAGCTAGGGGGCAGTGTGGGGGAAACAGTGGTGGATTAGAATAGGACGTGAATGTGTGTAAGGTGCGCTATGTTACCTTTTGTGGGCTTGTCTCCATGGTGATGTCAATGCCTGGAATTTTTTGCTGCATGGCATTAAAGGTTGTACCTGATTTTTATTTAAAAAACATTTGCAGTTATCCAAAGTTATTCTTCACTTACCTAATGCTTTCTGAACATAGAATTGTACAGCACTTTGGTCGCTTTGGTTGTTGGAAGGTGTATTCTCCACAATGAGTTTATAAGAGCTTTTCACAACTTGAACTTGCACAACTTGCCATAGTGGAGTCTCGCTATCACAATAAAAATCCATGTTTTTTTTTTTCTATATTGCACAAAAAGTTTCTACAGTATGGCATTAAACTTAACTATTATGACTGTAGTGTTTTTCACTGATAACAAAGTACAATTATATATAAGTTGTTCAAACATGGAACTCATTCATGACATTAATAATTACTAACTTTACATTTTTAAATTGTCAGTAACTTTAATAATTACTGTGATATAATTAATCACAATTGTTTTGGCCATAATAATCACAACATTAAATTTTACTATCGTCCCATGCCTCCACACTCCACAGAGTTGGCTCGTAACTTGACCTGGGGGGGACACTTACATCAGTTTGCATGAAGGCGTATGTCACAGTATCACACAGGCATGTATTACCCGTCATGGGACAGATATCAACAGGCCCATAGCTGTTTGTTTGGGGTGCTCACAATGCCTCTGTCACGTAGGCCATGCATGATCCTGCTCGTTGCATCACGCCCCGCCCTGTGTGTGTGTGGTGTTTGTGGGCGTGCATGTGACAGAGCCCGAGTGCACGTAGGATTATTTTGATGATTACATCACAAGGTCAGGCTAGCAGAGTTCTGTTTAATCTGACAGCACCGCAGCCACTAGCATAACACCATCTGACCCGCATTTTAAGCATTTTCTAGAACTGTTCATTACATAGCATTACATAGAGTTTATTTCATCAGCTGCAGTCATGAGTTCTATTGCTCTGATTTTTTAACTGGCAATATTGCATCATCCAGGTTTTCACCAAAAATGACGTAATCAAGTTTCGGTGTGATCTGACAAGCTACCGCAGTCACACAATTTATCAAATAGTGAATGATGACTTTGGTGCTCTGACAAGCTAGCTAACACAACAGCAGGCCTCTTCTGCAAACTTGACCTTTTTTCAGAGCTTTAACCATGTTATAGCTGTTCCCCCCTCACTATGTACTCACTTAATGTCGTATTTGGAGTGATTCGTGCATGTTTGAGTAATCTTTAATCGCTTACTTTAATCGCTTATTTTCAAGACACCATTTTGACGATCTACCCTCGTTTTCTGACTCTGTAGTCACTATGAACTTATTTACTGTCATGATCGGCAGCCTGTGCCAAATAATACAACCCGAATGACGATGATGGGCCCACGGTCAACTTCGGGAATAAAGGAAACAGCAGACACAAGCAACAATAAATGTTCATAAGATTTTTTTTTTTTTCTTTTGACTGATACTTCTGATATTATCCAGTTTTCACCAAAATTGGGTAGTCAGAGCCCCGTGTGATCTGACAAGCCAGACAACTGCACAAACTTAGCTAAAACGATAAGGTATGAATTTTATTTCCTTATTAGATATACATCTGTTTCTGTTTTGTGTTGAATGATAATTATTGCCTCATCCAGGTTTCCACCACAGGAAATCAGATTCGAAAATGATTTTTGACAAAGCGAGCTAACAGAACCGCATCTGACTCCACCATAAAACTATTAAAAAAAAGCAAAAAAACAGGGCGGTGCCACAGAGGGGTTTGAGGGGCACTAAGCCTCCCCTAGAATGGTGGTGCACCCCCATAGCCTTCCCAAGATTTGTAACCCCACTTTCATTGTCAAATCTTGACTGAAAAATGTTGTTCAAAATGAGACTCCAATAAAAAAAAAAAAAAAGTAGTTTCTATTAGCGTTTATAAATCCCTTTAGAGGGCGCTAACCTACAATTTAAAGTGGTTTAAAACGCAGCAAAGGGCAAACATGTCAGGGGGGGGGGTCGCATCCATTGTTAGAGGTCTCTAACCCAGTAACATAGTAAGGAAGCAGCACATTGACGACCTATAGCCAACCCGTTAGCTCCCCCAGTCAAAAATAAAATAATAAATCGGTAATAAATGGCCCTTTTATTTTAAGACTAAGATACAGTAGTTATTTATTATTTGACTCATAATATTGCCTTATCCAGGACTTTAACCCCAATTAGGACATCAGATTCGTAGTTATAAGCAAGCTAACACAATCACTTTTGACCTCAAACATAACGTAGGCTATAAAAAAAAGATGTACTAACTTGTGTTTTAATTTAGTATTATGATTATTATTATGTATTTATATTATTATTATTATTATTATTATGAGGATATTATTATTATTATGATGTAGCATTATTTTAATTTTTTTGTCTTTTAATGACCTTTCTCCTCCAGATTATTTACCAGTGCGGTTAATCAGAACACACTCCCGGTATCTGGACAGTTACGTAGCTAACACAAACGCAACTTGACTATTACATAACTTAAATAATAATATTAGCCAATAATAGAACAAAATTTTGCCTTCTGTATTCAGAAGGTGGATTTTTATTTTTTGTTGGTTCTTCGTGACGTTATTTAAACTCGGCCTACATCGTTTTTTTCCGTTTGACTCATCCTGATTTTCACCCCCAGTATGTAATATGACAAGCTAGCTAACCCAACTTGCGATTTCCACTCAAGCAATCTCGTAACTTAAACAAAATAAAAAATGTGGCCTTTTTATTTCATAACATAAGATAGGCTACATAGTTTATTTTTTCCTTTGTCTGATAAAGATTGCCTCATGCAAGTTTTCACCAAAATTAGGCAAACTCCAGGTCATCTGACACGCTGCTAACACAGCTGCATTTGACTCAAACAATAACTTTAAAAAAAAAAAAATGTAAGGATGTTTTTTTTATTTCATTTTGTACATGTTACACTGTTGGATACGTGATATGAATGGTTTTTAGGGAGGCCTATTTATTGCCTCATCCAAAGTTTTTCACCAAAAAAACAAAATTTGGTAATTCACATTTCCTCTGTATGAGTCATGTGACAGTCACACTAGCTAACACACCGCATAATCGACCTAGACATATAAAATCTACTTGTGTAAATATTTCAAAACAGCATGATTTTTATATCAGCATTTATTTTCTAACATGTGTGACGTTTTTGGTGTATTTTGCCCTATTCAAGCAGCTTATCTGAGGACCAGTTTGAAAACTCTCTGATCATAGGCTCAATAGCCATTTGATACTACAAGCAAGCATTTTTGTAAATACATGTTTAGAATGAGTGTGTGTGTTGTGTAGGGCGTGATGTGACAGAGCACAGTGCACTTGGGATTATTTTGATTCCTGTTAAAAATTTTTGTTGTTTAATAATGGGAATTTTTGGGATTACCGTAAATTTCAGATTATTGAGCGCACCTGAATATAAGCCACCACACAGCTAAATTTGAAAAGAAAAAAACATTTTGTACATATATAAGCCGCGCTTGATTATAAGTGTAAATGTTATTTATTTACACAGAAAGATGGATACACGACGTTTTTTTTTTTTTTTTGTTTTAATTCAGGTTACACTTTTTTTTCAAAACTGCCTGAAAATCAAGGCAGTTACCTGGGCACCAGCACGGCATCAACACACAGGGGACGGGGACCGTGTCCTCGTGGTGTCCTGTGGGGGGTTGCTCTGGGACGTATGGGGTCCGGTGTGGGGGGGGGGTCCTTTGCTAAGGGCGGTCCGGTTCACTGTACAACCGGAGCAGGAGCTGTGTTCGCAGTGCCGGCCAGTTAAGTCAGAATTGTCTCCCGGTGGTGGGGTTGGACCCCGCCCAGGGCTGCTACCTTTGTCAATGGTTTCTGTTCATTATACTTTTAGGGGCAGAAAATTTTCGAGAAGCGCAGGACAGGGGCTGGAGGGGCGTTCGGTTTCGGGGAACCACAGGATTCTCATCTCTGCTGTTTGCGGATGATAGTTGTCCTGATGCTTGCTCGAGCCAGGACCTGCAGTGCATGGCAATGGGGCGGTTTGCAGCCGATGTTTTTTTGTTTTTTTGAAGCGGCTGCGGATGGGAATCAAATCTTCCAAATCCGAGGCCATGGTTCTCGGAC
>JAIEZT010000441.1:10285533-10346813 GCA_019594935.1 Periophthalmus modestus
ATAGGCCTGTATTTCGGGTGCATCTGTTGTCAATATGGCAGTCTTTAGTGGTATCGAGTGAGAAGCAGATTGTAGTTGCCCAATGCCTCCAGCTCGGGTTTTGTGCGTCACTGTGTATAATTAAAGAAATAAAAACCTGAATTTTCCTCTGAAGGTCACACTTCGTAGTTTAACAGTGTGAACGCAGACACGACCGAGTTGGTGGTTTGTGCCATAACAGCAAGAAGCGACAAAGAGTTTGATTCTGAATGTCATTGTCTACTGCGTTCCCCTGGTCCCTGTTTTTTTTTTTTGGCAATTTGGGGTTAGTGCCTATAAGGTCATTTGCAGCTTTCTGCAGCGCTATCTGGTAAAAAAATATGTATAAAAATTGGGTCAGTCCGACTCCTGGCTCAGTAGGGTGGCCAATGTGATTTCATGTAGTTGGTGACATCACTCAAGACTTGCTGCCCTGTTTACACCAGCCAGCATTTCCAGGTGGCTGCAAGGGCGGAGTTTGAAGTGTGATCCTGATTAAACCAATCACTCTGTTTCTTTCACGTCTAGGCCCCGCCCCTCCTCCCCACGTCACATCTTTTTAAAATATTGTTGTGGGTGGAGTTTAGGGTGTTTAGTTCAACTTTAAGGAACTTGAGGAGTTTTTTTAAAAGTGTAATAGAGCAGCAGCGACATACAGTTTCTTTAAAACCTACCTTTTGTGTCCAAAGCAGCAGAGAAGGAATGTTTTTATAACACTGCTCCCGTTTATATAATTTAGGTGTGATGATTCTTTGAGCGCAGCATCTTGCTCGAAGGCACGTGGGCTTTAGCTGTTATCCGCACATACCTGACAGGAACACCCCGATGCCCGCGAGGAGACAGCTGCTGCTAAAGTGTCCCGGTGTTAGCCGAAAGGTCCCACATACTCGGCATGGTTCGCCAGCACATTTACCCCCCAGCACATGAACGCATCACAATCTCAAATGTTCACATGTGGAAATCATGGTAGAGGGAACGTGACATTTTGATTTTGTTCCATGAAAATACATCAAAACTACCAGTGATTTAAATATTGGACTTGTTTCCCTCAGCAGATTTTAGTTTTGAGTCACTTCTTGTGCATTCCGAGCATGCCGAATTTTCACAACTTTCAGAAGCCAGATTGGAGTTTTGCTATCATGGTAAAAATTAACAGCAACTAGCATGCTAACGTGCACTTCCTGATCATTGATTCTATTTAGATGACTTAGACTTTAGACTTAGTTGTCCTCAAGAGCTGCCTATACGTTACATCTGTACTGGGGCAGAGATAAAGCTCAAATATGTACTTTTGCTCAAATAATAAATTTAAGAAATGACGCACTATGTAACATTTCTGGTGGTATGGTCAGTCACCTGCTTGTCCTGGGAATGTTCCTCAGTAGAGCATTTACTCATCTCTCTTGCCTTTATTCAGTGGCAGGTGGTTTTTATTGCGCAAAAATGTTAAAAAAACTTGGAACTCTTTCATCAGATTCATAGTTGAAAGTAAGACATTTGTTCTCACATCTCGGGCTTGCGTGAACGAGACCAGCTCTGGTATTTCAGGCTTAAGCTGAACTCCTCTCTAAGCCCCTCCCCCGTGATATCCTTGCCAACTGTGCTCTGTTGCTGCGACCAGTGACCCCCCGCTATCTCTCATTTATACAAAGCTAGGCCATTCTCAATAGCCACTGCGTTAAACTATTAATTCGAGGTGAAATCTATTAAATGTGTAGGCAAATCCCCTGCTGTCCCGCTCTGCTCAGCGGTTTTTTGTCATGTGCACAGTTGTGGTTCATCGTTTTTTGATTTCTTCAGCAGCAGGTAAATCCTGTTAGAACCACAAAAACAGAAGCTGAAGAACAAAATGACATCACTTTGTTCTCACAGCTCCAGGTGTAAGAACAACTTTTCACTTGTTAAATATCAATTAGCCTTTCCCCTCTGAGTGAGCTCGCCTTTCCACACACCTGACCTGTAACTTGGCCTGGTTGCATCACCTGTTTGTCTCTGTAGAAACAGCGAAGTTAAAGGAACAGTATGTAACATTTTGGAGGTGGCATGTCAACTGTATGATTGCATGAAACTCAAAAGTTGGGGAGACAGCTCAGTTGGTAGAGAGGTTGTCCACTGATCTGAAGGTTGACGGTTCAAATCCAGCTCTTGACATAAACGTCATTGGTCAAGTGTTCAGATCCGCTGACTCACAGGTTGGCAGTGTGATTCCAGCCCTCACAGATGAATGCTATTTACTGTGTCCTTGGGCAAGACACTTTAACCCACCTTGCCCCCCAGTATCTGTGTGAATGGGTGAGTGGTTCCTCGATGTAGAGTGCTAAAAATGTGACAATTTACCAAAACTATGTCTGTGGAAATAGATAATTTTATGCCTAACTGTGGAATATCAAAGCCAAAGAAACAAGACTTCCATGGAAACAAACTGGAGGAGGTCCATTCCAGGCCTAATAAGATCAGGTTTGTGGAGATGCAAGCCCACTCCACAGTAAGGACATTTTTGTATGCTTTTCATTGCAATTATTATTATTATTTTTGTCTTAAGTTATATACTGTGGCTTTAAATACTATTCTATGGACTGTTCCAGGTAGAGGTCCTTTAGGTCATTCATTTGAAACGTGTTGAATTGTAATCGTCAAACATCTGCAAACATGGAACATTTGATGTCGTATAATTTTATCACAGTGATTAATGTGAGCTGCTGTCACTGAGGCTCGTATATAAACACTCCTCTAAACGGCCTGTGTTTACATTCCCCTGCAGAGGCCCAGGGACACACAGGGACGCAGAGGGAAACAGGGACACACAGAGACACACAGGGGACACACAGAGACACACAGAAACACACAGAGACATGTAGAGACACATAGAGAGACACAGGGACACACAGGGAGACACACAGGGGACACACAGAGACACACAGAAACACACAGAGACATGTAGAGACACATAGAGAGACACAGAGAGACACAGGGACACACAGAGAGACACACAGAGACATGTAGAGACACATAGAGAGACACAGAGACACAGAGAGAGACACACAGGGGACACACAGAGACACACAGAAACACACAGAGACATGTAGAGACACATAGAGAGAAACAGGGACACACAGAGACACACACAGGGGACACACAGAGACACACAGAAACACACAGAGACATGTAGAGACACATAGAGACACACAGAGACACACAGAGAGACACAGAGACACACAGAGACACAGAAACACACAGAAACACACAGAGACATGTAGAGACACATAGAGAGAAACAGGGACACACAGAGACACACAGAAACACACAGAGACACAGAGCGACATGTAGAGACACAGAGAGACACATAGACACACAGAGAGACACAGGGACATGCATAGACACATGGGGAGACACAGGGACACACAGAGACACATAGACACACAGAGACACACAAAGAGACACAGGCACACAGGGACACACAGAGACACACAAAGAGACACATAGACACAGAGAGACATGGGGACACACAGAGACACATAGACACATGGGGGACACACAGAGACACACAGAGACACACAGAGACACAGGGACACACAGAGAGACACATAACATCGGGGTACACAAGGACTCACAGAGACACACAAGGACACACAGAGAGAGACAGTGAGACACATGGGATACACAGAGACACACAGAGAGACACAGGGACATACAGAGACACACAGAGAGACAGTGAGACACATGGGACACACAGAGACACAGGGATATACAGTGACACACAGAGAGACACGAGGACACACAGAGCAAAAGACGAAGTTCAAATCTGTCAACTGGACAATCATTGTAGGAGTGAAAGACATTTCGCTGCTCATCCAAGCCGCTTCTTCAGACAGATTTGAACTTCGTCTTTTGCTATGGATCAGACCTGACGACGAGGGTTTACACAGATGAGGACACACAGAGAACACACAGAGAGACACGGGGACACACAGGGACACACAGAGGAACACAGAGATACATATAGATACACAGAGAGAGACGGGGACACACAGGGACACACAGAGATACATATAGATACACAGAGAGAGACGGGGACACACAGGGACACACGGGGGGACACAGTGTATTCATATCTGCTTCTGTGCTTTAGGCTCATGATATGGATATGTAGGGAATCTATGCGCACCACCTGATCAGACACGTGGAGCTGGCCTGGCCCCAAAGGAGTTCTGCACGTCTGGGGACATGTCTCCTCGTGTTTATATGAGCCAATACAAAAACAACATTCAAAAGCATTAAAGGCACTGTCCCCAATTTATGAAAACACTGAGAGCTTTTAAACTCATCATGGTGAATAATTAGGATGCTCTGAGTGCATGAGGTAAGTGAGGAATAAACTTAAGACCATACAGACATTTTAAAATGAACTAGTTTTGTTTTTGTTTTGTTTTTTTCATATTTTTAAGACAGGAAAATCTGGGACAGCACCTATAAAAAAGAGATTATGGGAATATAAGGTCTCAAATAGCATCCGGTGTGATTCAAACAGGGAATGAATGTATTTCAATATTGCAAAAATGTAGACCCAAATATAACCAATTAAAATAAAATTATACATAAACATAAACCAAAAGAAATCATAGAAAATATAATAACACATTTGTTTTAAAGGGCCTATATTACACTATTTTCTGATCTATGTTATAATGTTGTTTTCTCATCACAAACATCCATCCATTTTCTTTCTCTTATTCGGGGCTGGTTCGCGAGGGCAGCAGTCTAAGCAGGGACTCCAAGACTTCCCTCAGCCCAGACACGTCCTCCAGCTTGTCCAGGTGTTCCCAAGCCATAGACATAGTCCCTCCAGCGTGTCCTGGGTCTTTCTCGGGGCCTCCTCCCGGTGGGACATGCCCAATACACCTCCCTAGGGAGGCGTCCAGAAGGCGTCCTGAGCAGACGCTCGAGCCACCTCAGCTGGTTCCTCTCAATGTGTAGAAGCAGCAGCTCGACTCCGAGCTCCTCCCGTGTGACTGAGCTCCTCACCCTATCTCTAAGGGAGCGCCCAGCCACTCTGCGGAGGAAACCCATTTCGGCCGCTTGTATCCACGATCTTGTCCTTTCAGTCATTACTCAGAGCTCATGACCATAGGTGAGGGTAGGAACGTAGATTGACCGGTAAATCGAGAGCTTTGCCTTTCGACTCAGCTCCTTCTTCACCACAACGGACTGATACAGCGACTGCATCACTGCAGATGCTGCACTGATCCGCCTGTCAATCTCACGCTCCATCCTTCCCTCACTCGTGAACAAAACCCCGAGATACTTGAACTCCTCCACTTGAGACAAGGACTCACCACCCACCCGGAGAGGGCAAACCACCTTTTTCCGGTCCTCAGATTTGGAAGAGCTGATTCTCATTGCAGCCACTTCACATTCATCTGCAAACCGCCCCAGTGCCTGCTGCAGGTCCTGGCTCGATGATGCTCGATGCTCGATCACCATCAGGACAACATCATCCGCAAATAGCAGAGATGAGATCCTGTGGTTCCTGAACCAGACCCCCTCTGGCCCCTGGCTGCGCCTAGAAATTCTGTCCATAAATATAATGACTAAACCTGGACTAGACCAGACCCCTTTGTTTTCAAATGGAAAAAAGTTAGGACTCGATTAATGCAGAGCTTTCAGAGTATTAATTATATGTAATTTCAATGTGCTGATACGTGTGTGTGTGTGTGGTGTGTGTGCAGGAGCTGGCTCGTGGTCTGGGGGAGCTGCTCTCTTATGAAGGCAACGTGGAGGAGGACTTCTACCTCACCTTCCAGGTAATAGTCACTTTGTTTACAGCCACGGCAGGAAAACCAGATAAATGTCCCAGCCCAATTTGAACCGATTTATCAAAATGCTGTAAACCCAAGAGCTACGGTTTGTCCTGGTTTAGTCCTAAACCAGGACCTAAACCAGGACTAAACCAGTACTAAGGCAAGGCTAAACCAGGACTAAACCAGGAATAACCCAGAACTAAGCCAAGACTAAGTCAGGACTAAACCAGGACTACACCATGATTAAACCAGGATTAAACCAGGACTAAACCAGGACTACACCAGGACTAAACCAGAACTACACCAGGACTAAACCAGGACTACATCAGGACTAAACCAGGACTACATCAGGACTAAACCAAGACTACACCATGATTAAACCAGGATTAAACCAGGACTACATCAGGACTAAACCAGGACTACATCAGGACTAAACCAGGACTACATCAGGACTAAACCAGGACTACACCAGAACTAAACCAGGACTAAACCAGGACTAAAGCAGGACTAAGCCAGGACTAATCCAGGACTACACCAGGACTAAACCAGGACTAAGCCAGGACTAAACCAGGACTAATTCAGGACTACACCAGGACTCCACCAGGACTACTTCAGGACTACATCAGGACTAAACCCGAACTAAACCAGGACTACATCAGGACTACATCCGGACTAAACCAGGACTAAACCAGGACTAAACCAAGACTAAACCAGGGCTAAACCAAGACTAAACTAGGACTAGTTCAGGACTAAACTAGGATAGGCAGGCTACAGATGTGTCCAGGACTATTGTGGATCCATTTGCAGATTTGTTTGATTTGATATGAAAACACTGGTTTTACTGTTAAGTCAGAGGACCTGAAGAACATCACAGCTAACATTTGAACGCTTCCTCTTTTTTATGACGGACAGATGTTTAGGGACTAAGTTGGGTGATATGGGTGACATGTCTTGCCCAAGGACACAATGGCTATATCCACCAGTGTGCGAGAACTTACTCAACGCACCACACATTCAGAAGCTCACGGATATCTAATATGAACTGCCCATCAACAACTGTCCTTTTGGATGCCACTCGTGCTAAATATTTCATAATCCACAGATCTAAATATACCTGATTAAACCTCACATGAGTGCTGATAATCTCAGGAGCGTGTGTGTACGTCAGACCTGCTAACATGCTTAGGTTATGGCAGCTGCAAGTCCAACGAGCCTCTAAAACTACGCTAAAACTTTATATACCTCCAGTTAGCACGTTAGCAAGTCATAAACCCAGCCTGCAAAACACTCTATGTGCAGTCCATATCTTTAATTACAGTTATGAAAATGAATGAAGTCAGAGGGGATAGGATGGGATTTACTCTGTTACTCCGTTTACAGTTACTTCTACTTCTCCTCCTATGATTTAGTTTGTCTAATTTTTTGTGTCTGTTTGAAAATTCCAGATTTTGTGCATTATTTAATCTTTTGTTTTTCCAATTACCTTCACTTTAAATCATAAATCAGATGTTACGTCCCAGCAGTTACTCTTTAAGTTACTCGAGTAGTACTTTTCCCAAAAACTTTTTAACTCTTTAGTCATTTGCATATTTACTTGAGTAATATTATTTTGAAGTAACGTTACTCTAACTTGAGTACAATTTTTGGCTACTCTGCCCCCCCGCCCCTCTGCTGAGTACTCCCCGTCTCCACTCAGACTCAGACTGGGCTGGTCCTGTGGCCTGATGTTTTAAAGTTCATCTCTCCTTTAAGTTGGCCCCATAGCCCAGTGTAGGCAACACTGAGTCACTTCTCCGGAGCTCCCCAGAGACCTGAGTCAATGAATGGCCTGACCTGGATATTATGTAATGCCAATGGACACTCTTTGATCTGAGTATTATGTAATGCCAATGGAAACTGTGTCAGAAATACTCAGGTTTACCTCAGACTATTTCAGACTTTAGTTGGTGGATCCCAGACCGGACCAGTGCAATACTGCTGTTGTGTCAGAAGCATAACCTGTATATATAAATGGATATAGCTATTGTGCTAGCTGTGAAGTTCCGCAGAAAGTGAACATGTGCACGAAGCAGTTCCTTCGAGCTCTGATTGCAGTTGACCTATTGAAAAAAGCGTGGCCCCTCTCTCCATAACTGCTGCTGTCAGGCTTGTCATTTTAGTCTTAAAATGTTCGTACTTGTTCTACACGATCCTGGCTATTTTATTTAGCTCTTTTGTCCCTAAATCAAGATAAGAGCATTAATAACCAACCTGGTGCCTGCTTTCCCTGAGATGTCTCCTGCTAGCGTTAGCAAGAGGTTGATTTGTCCTCGTTGCTAAGCACCTGCCCCTTACCAAACCAATGGTGGTGGAGGGGGGCTCCTAATTGACTCTTTGGTTTTTGCACTTGGATTACCACATATGGTCCCTGGTTGCAGATTAGCTGGTATAACTGTTAGCCTCGATTAGCTTCATTTGGTTCCAACCAATCAATAATTGTGAACAATAGTGCAACTGTGAAGTTTCTTCTCACAATTAACATAAACATAACATGACACAGGCGTCCCAAGTAGTCAGTTAAAGTCTATCAAGAATATTTCAGGCTTAGTAACTACTTAAAGGCCAAACATGTTCAGAGCCAAGAGCAGAGTACAATGAAAGTGTGTTTTTTTTTGTTTTTTTTTTTTGTTTCTTTGTGTTTATTGCAATGAAAAACATAGAAAAAGCATGCATCCTTACTGTGATCAGGCTTGCGTCTCCTTAAACCTGACTCTATTTGGCCTGGAGAAGGGCCTCCTGCTTGTTTCCTTGTTGTTATTTGGCTTCAGTATTCCACAGTATGACATAATGCATATAAAACGTAAAATGACAATGTTACGAAGTATGGTTTTAACTTTCTGTTTCCAAGGCAGCAGGTGATGTGCCACCTCTAGAAATGTACATAGTTTTGCTTTAATTAAGTGGCAAGGGTCACGATTTAGGTTATTAATTAACTATAGTTAGTAAGGTTGAATCGTAACTCTTAATAAACCGTGTTCATTAAGAATAGTCTTTGTTCATGCTTCATTATGGCCAATTAAGGTATTATTAGGTACTGTTTAGTGTTACCAAATGTTGAAATATATGCTAGCATGTAATAGTCAATATGCCAGCGCACGAGTCACTGTCCCCGACCAGCCTTCCACGTGAGCGCACCCCGTACAGAATGTTTCAAAATGGCCGCTGCTAATTGTCATGCAGTCGGCAGTTGTCAGCTGGCACTTGTCGCGGACTTTCCACCAGCATCCCTATATACCTACATGTCACTGGTCCTTATGCATTTGGCTGACAGCTTCATGCACTCGCTAACATTCCATAAATGACTCACTGTTGCTAGCTTGTACAGAAGAGTTAGCATTTTAATAGTCAATGCTGTGTCAAATTAGCTCTCATCACTTGAGCTCGGACGCTACATGATATGTGCTTATATATGGGTGGGCTCTGTGGTGGGGGCTGATCATAAACTGTATGAAGAAGTGGACTGAGTGAGTGTGACGTCATCCATAGCGTTCGGCTCCACTCAAATGAAGCTCATCGAGGCTAGAGCAGTTATAGAGGTGAAATTGGAGTGCAGTTTCATATTACGAATTCCGACGTCAAGTATCATAGCAACCAAAGAGCCAATCCAGAGCGAGGCTTTTGAAAGTAATGCACCTTCCCGCCTGCACTGCTGCCTTAGCTGGGAGCGGGGGCTTAGCAACACTGTCAATCAAACCTGTCGCTAATGCTAACGAGACCGATATTAGGGAAAGAAGGAGCCTGATTTGTCTGTTATTAATGTTCATATCTTGAGTTGCAAACACAATAAATAAAAATACTAGGATTTTGTAGAGCAGGGGTGTCCAAACTATGGTCTGGGGGCGAAATGCGGCCCTCAGACCAGTTTTTAATGGCCCTCAGGTCTCCTGCTGAATCGGCCTTAAGCCTTATTAATATACAGCAGCTTTGTCAAAGCTGTGTTTAAAGCACCACACTGCATTGATCACCTGTCTGTGGTCCTCCAATTTGAATATGTTTTGAGATGTGGCCCTTGATAAAAAAAAAAAAAGTTTGGGTATCTCTGGTGTAGAGAAAGTCAGTACGGACATTTTAAGAGAGTGTGACAGCAGCAGTTACAGAGAGAGAGGTGACAGTTTTTCAATGTAAAGTGAATTGAAGCCAGAGTTGAAGGAGCCGGAATATACTCAGTTCACTACACTGCAAAAAAAGGAAATTTCCGTATTACTTGAATAACTAGAGGCATTGCACCTGATTTTTACAGACTTGAAAACATGAAAAAACAAAAGTAAGTCCTTACCTTAAGCATTCCGAGCATTCTAATTATTCACCACAATGAGTTTATAAGAGCGTTTAACAACTTTCAGAGGCCAGAGCGGAGTTTACGGTGATGGTAGTGCTAACGACATCTAGCGTGTTTTTTTTTAATGCAGCTCCATTAGAAGTTAGGGTGAGGTCGGGGTAACGGTGTGGTGGCAGTGTGGTGTACAGAGGAAACAGTATGTCCATGTCTACGTGTGTTATTTGAACCCTGAGTGAGAGAGCTATAGACCCAGGCATGCTCCCACCGCGCACCCACTGACCCCTCCTGCGCACACAGTCTATATCTGCTCTGTTTACACCACACACCAAACAACGTGTAGGACTTTTATCGTCCTGCTACCACCTAGTATAAAATAAAACAATCTGATTTAAGTAAAAGTTCATTGTTCACTGCTGTGCACTTATAACCCCTGAACTTTGACCTAGGCTACTTCCATTAGCCTTTACTAAAGATGTTAACAATGCTAACGCCGTATAGACGGTTTCAACTGTGGTCATCTGGACACAAGACGTTTCGGCCGCCCATCCAGAAGCCATTTTACATTTGATGGGGCTGCCTTGAAGCACTGGGCTTTATCTTAACATTAACGTTTTAAAGTGAAACTGACCTGTCCTTGTTTGTACTTCCTTACATCATTATGGGTCGTTATGTCCCTGTTGTGTGTTCAATTCAATTTTCAATTCAATTTATTTTTGTAAAGGCTCTTAGGGCTGAACATGAGAAGTAATTTAACCAACAGAAAGTTAGAAAATCAATAATGAAAGACAAACAGACAAGCAAAGTAATCAACAGAAAACAATGGACTGTCCCAGAACATCCCCTGTCCTTAAACCCTCTTCCTCGGCAAAAAAAATACAAAAAAAACTGTGAGAAGGAGAGCAGAACCACAGTTAAGGAGAGGTCTACTCCCATGGACGGCAGGCTGCAGATGTGTCCAGGACTAAACCAGGACTAAACCAGGACTAAACCAGGACTAAACCAGGACTAAACCAGGACTAAACTAGGACTAAACCAGGATGTACAGGCTGCAGATGTGTCCAGGACTAATGCGCATCCAGCCCACTCAACTAAGGGACAGAGAGGGGACCACCCACGGCAGGACTGGAGCCACCCCAGGCAGGCACCGGGTCATCCAGTCAGGCGAGGGAAGGGAGGGAAGGGAGGGTCCGGATCCAGGAGGGCATCTAGGGTCCAGTCATCGCCGGGCAGTCAGCGGCCAGGCATCTGAAGGGAGGGTCCGGGTCCACAGAGCAGGATCAGTGTATTGTCCGCCTAACCTGTTACCGCAGTGCTAATCCTGTATCAAACGCCAATGTATGTATTTTAAAATTAACTCTCAAAATGTTTTTAAAATATATTCATGGCTGAGTGGGACCCCTTCGGCCTACTGATCAAAACACCGGTACAAATCAGTGAAGTATATGTGTAATACTTATGCTCAAGTTTAAGAAATAGATTACCTCGTTACAAACTTTTAAACTCTTTCATACAGAGAGTAACAGCAGTGGTATATTTTTCTGTGTATTCTTGTGCAGGTGTTTCAGGAGGAGATGGGCGTGGTCAAAGCGTTTAACCTGAAGCCTGGAGGAGACAAGATCCCAGTGACCAAACACAACCGCAGAGGTGAGCTGGCTCGGGGGCTCGTGTCAGCTTTTTATTTCCATTGTATAGAGACGATGTGGAAGTTATTGGCAAATAGTTACTACAAACAAGGTGGGCTGTGGTGGAAGTAAAAGTACAGATACAGAGGTAAAAAGTTACTCAAGTAAAGGTTTCACATGAAAAATCTACTTAAGTAAAAGTATTTAAGCATCTGTTTAAAAATGTACTTTAAGAGTAAAAAGTAAAAGTATTGTTAATTTGTGTAAATGCAGGGATACAAATATATTTATTCATTTTTGTGCATTTATTTATATTTGCTCAAAGCTAAAATTTGGACTGGAAAACTTTCAGGATGTTAGCACGAACATGGTAAAAATAACCCCTCAAATCATCAAGTACTTTTTACTTTTTAGTCCAGTTCAACAATGTAGTGCAGTAAAAAGTACAGATACTGCTCTCAAATGTAGTGAAGTAAAAGTAAAAAGTATCCACGGTAAAATGTACTTAATTAAAGTACAGATACTTAAAATGTATACTTAAGTGCAGTACTTTTACTTTGTTACCTTCCACCACTGTAGGTGTGGACACATTTTTTATTACCATAGACTATTTACAGTAAACACAAAATTCACTCAAAACTTGATTTAGATTTTTTTAGATTCTTCAAAGGTCCTAATGAGGAGGTGGTCTGAAGGTATAAGGAACAGTCTGATCGGTCTAACAGTGTCCGCACTTCAAACTCCGCCTCTGCAGCCAGATGTTTGCAATCAGAGACACCTGGCTGTAATCAGGGCAGTCATGTGTGATGTCACCAACTACTCAAAATTGCAGAGGCCACAGAAAACGGCACATACTTAGATGTAGGTGTTGGGTTTTTTTCAACCAGAGAGCTGTAAATTGACCTAGTTTACACTTAAGTTGCCCAAAATGGCTATGAACAGTAGATAATGCTATTCAAATACCATATACACAGTTTAGTAGTGGAGTGTGAATCTTTAAGTTCCTGGCGATTCGATTTAGTCTCAATTATTGGGGTCCTGATTCAATTAAAAAATGTAATCTGGTGAAAATTTAGAGGTCTAAAAGTCTTCAGTGTGTATTTACAATGTAGAAAGTATTAAACAAGAAAACTTGAGTCTGGAGAATACAAGATCAGGGATTTTGAGAACTTCTCTAAATAGAATTGCAAGTTTTCATTGTGAAAATCTTTGCCCCCCCCCCTCTCTGTGTGTGTGCAGAGTACGTGCAGCTGTACGTGGACTTCCTGCTGAACAAGTGCATGTACAAACAGTTTGCGGCCTTCTACCACGGCTTCCACAGCGTGTGTGCGTCCGACGCTCTCATGGTACTCACCGCAGACACACACGCGCGCACACACACACGCACACACACACACACATTTTCATAAAATATACAAAAACATGATACAAAACTGTACACAGCAACTTGACAAACCTGATGTGATGTGTAGTTGTTTCATTAGGGATGTAGCTGATTGTGTTGTGATAGTGCTCTGAAGGGGGAGTGACTTAACACGGAGAGCAAAGGGTGATGAGCCTCAGAGCGTCAAAAACAGAAGTGAAACTTATAAAACATATTAATTCTGCGAACATATCATTTCAAAAACAATAAAGGTAACATGGTGATTAAATATGTTATGTGTCAGCAGTTAATACCCCATAGAAGTAAAATACCCCCTTTTTAACATGTTCATGTGGTGGAGCCTCTACCTTTGTATAAAATTACATTTTACTTCATATTGTTCAAATCAACTAAACTTAAAGGTGATATAAACATATAAATATAATGTGGAATTTAGCCTGCTGTACTTAACACCGCATTTGGTGTCATTTCACATTAAAAATACCAACTTCTCCTTCTCATTGTATTTTCTGTTTTCATTTTATCAGGTCTGGGGGTGAGTGTCCTGGAGGGTGAGCACAGATTGGCCTGAAGTGGCTCCAGTTGTGCTTCTTTATCAGATGTTTGGTGTTAGCTCAGAGATACAGATCTGCCCTGTCCTCTGCATGTTTTTGTGTTGGACTCACATCACCGGGAAACACCCACCTGCCCCAGAGACACACAGACACAGAGACACGGACACAGAGACAGAGACACAGAGACACACAGACACACAGACACAGATACAGAGACGCACAGACACAGAGACACAGAGACACAGACACAGAGACAGAGACACAGACACAGAGACACACAGACACAGATACAGAGACACAGAGACAGAGACACACAGATACAGAGACACAGACACAGATACAGAGACACAGATACAGAGACACAGAGACAGAGACACAGATACAGAGACACAGAGACACACAGACACAGATACAGAGACACAGAGACAGAGACACACAGACACAGAGACAGAGACACACAGAGACAGAGACACACGGACACAGAGACATAGAAACACAGAGACACACAGACACAGAGACACAGACACAGAGACACAGAGACAGAGACACACAGACACAGAGACACAGACACAGAGACACAGACATAGAGACACAGAGACACAGAGACAGAGACACACAGAGACAGAGACACAGACACAGAGACAGAGACACACAGATACAGAGACACAGAGACACAGATACAGAGGCAGAGACACACAGAGACAGAGACACACAGACACAGAGACACACAGATACAGAGACACACAGACACAGAGACAGAGACACAGACTACTAGATTACACAACTGTGGGCAGCAGTATCTCAGTTGGTACCGTGTTCACTGATCCAAAGGTTGGTGGTTTGAATCCCACATAAACATTGGTTGAGTGGTCAGATCCACTGAGTCACAGGTTAGACATTTAACCCACCTCGCCCCCAGTGTCTGTGTACACAGGTGTATGAATGGGTGGTGAGGGGTGAGCGGTTCTTTGGTGTATATATCCAAAAATAACCATTTACTCCTGACTTTCTTACCTAAAGTTATTTTAAACAACTGACAATAAATAAAATCTCACTCTAACCTGAAACTATTAAAATGAGATGACATATCTATACAAATGTAACTGAGTTCACAGTTTCTTAAATAACAGGATATAATAAGAAGGAAAATGTAAAGACATTCCCCAGTTTGAGGTAGTCGTACAGTGTGGCAAAAAAAAAAAATTAAAATCATGCCTTATTTGAGAATATTTAATATATTAAAGTTACTATAATCACATCTGAACCTGTGTGTCCAGCCTTAACCTGCAGATAGAGACACACACAACTTCAGGTATGAATTTGAGGAGGTAAAAACATTGTAACTTGTCTTAAAGCTCACAAGAGTCCATTTTATGTAATATAGGACCTTTAATAGCTTGTTTTATATCTCCAAACTGATGATACAGTCTATTTTTAATGCATCTCCCTCCTCTAGCTAAGCACATTCCAGTCACTCATCACTGCTGACAGGTTGCATTAAGAGATGGGTCAAATGCAGAGGACAATAGTAAAGTATTTTCCCCAGCCTAAAATAGCTCGGCCGGCAGCAGACCCGGCCACAGTGCCCTCTCAAAGTGAAAGTTGCCATGGCCTACATATGATTCTGTGTAATTACGCCAGTTCTGGTTTCTGAGAAGCGTTAGTAAGCAAATCCTGCCCTGGCTCTGGCTTTAGCAGGCACCAGAGACAAACCCCACTGTCCTCAGCTAGGGGGCAGTGTGGGGGAAACAGTGGTGGATTAGAATAGGACGTGAATGTGTGTAAGGTGCGCTATGTTACCTTTTGTGGGCTTGTCTCCATGGTGATGTCAATGCCTGGAATTTTCTGCTGCATGGCATTAAAGGTTGTACCTGATTTTTATTTAAAAACATTTGCAGTTGTCCAAAGTTATTCTTCACTTACCTAATGCTTTCTGAACATAGTAATCGTACAGCACTTTGGTCAGCTTTGGTTGTTGGAAGGTGCTATAGAAATGAAGTTTGATTGGTTTGATTGATAATTATTCTCCAGAATGAGTTTATAAGAGCTTTTCACAACTTGAAATTGCACAACTTGCCATAGTGGAGTCTTGCTATCACAATAAAAGTCCATGTTTTTTTCTCTATATTGCTCAAAAAGTTCTGCAGTATGGCATTAAACTTAACTATTATGACAGTAGTTGTTTTCACTGATAACAAAGTACAATTATATATAAGTTGTTCAAACATGGAACTCATGCATTACATTAATAATTACTAAGATCCTTTACATTTTTAAACTGTCAGTAACTTTAATAATTACCGTGATATAATTAATTTCAACTGTTTTGGCCATAATAATCACAACATTAAATTTCACTATCGTCCCATGCCTACACTCCACAGAGTTGGCTCGTAACTTGACCTGGTGGGGACACTTACATCAGTTGCATGAAGGCGTATGTCACAGGCATGTATTACCCGTCATGGGACAGATATCAACAGGCCCATAGCTGTTTGTTTGGGTGCTCACAATGCCTCTGTCACGTAGGCAATGCATGATCCTGCTCGTTGCATCACGCCCCGCCCTGTGTGTGTGTGTGTGTGTGTTTGTGGGCGTGCATGTGACAGAGCCCGAGTGCACGTAGGATTATTTTGATGATTACATCACAAGGTCAGGCTAGCAGAGTTCTGTTTAATCTGACAGCACCGCAGCCACTAGCATAACCACATCTGACCCGCATTTTAAGCATTTTCTAGAACTGTTCAGATTACATAGAGTTTATTTCATCAGCTGCAGTCATGAGTTTCTATTGCTCTGATTTTTTAACTGGCAATATTGCGTCATCCAGGTTTTCACCAAAATGATGTAATCAGGTTCCGGTGTGATCTGACAAGCTACCGCCGTCACACAATTTATCAAATAGTGAATGATGACTTTGGTGATCTGACAAGCTAGCTAACACAACAGCAGACCTCTTCTGCAAACTTGACTTTTCAGAACTTTCAACCATGTTATAGCTGTTTCCCCCTCACCATTTACTCACTTAAAGTCGTATTTGGAGTGATTCGTGCATTAATCGCTTACTTTAACCGCTTATCTTCAAGACACCATTTCGACGATCTACCCCCGTTTTCACCTCACACATCCGCTGTGACGTATACACCTCTTTCTCCGACTTCATGTCCTTAATTGGTGATAGGCGTAGGATTTGGCAGCATCGCATTGTCATTTTGGTACAAATGTGCTCCTCACTGGCATAATCTACAGCCATCAGAGAATGTTGCGTTTTAAAATGTTCAACTTTTTTTTGGCCGGGCAGTGTGTAACAGAACGATCCACGGTTGTCATGGATTATAACTATATTGACCATATTCCATCCAGCCCACTTTTGCCTCTAAATGCTACTAAGCCGCTGCAAATCCTTTGTGGTGACACTTCCGGTTAAGCAGGACTCTCATTCATTACGATGGAGAATTTGGGAAAAGTTTTGCCGCTAAAATCTGGTATAAAGTAGCTTGACTCTGTAGTCACTATAGAACTTATTTACTGTCATGATCGGCAGCCCCGTGCAAAATAATACAACCCCAATGACGATGGTGGGGCCCACGGCAACTTCCGGAATAAAGTGAACAGCAGACACAAACTCAATAAATGTTTCATAAGATTTTTTTTTTCTTTTCTTTTGACTGATACTTCTGATATTCATCCAGTTTTCACCAAAATTGGGTAGTCAGAGCCCCGTGTGATCTGACAAGCCAGACAACTGCACATAACTTAGCTAAAACGATAAGTTATGAATTTTATTTCCTTAATAGATACATTGTTTCTGTTTTCTGTTGAATGATAATATTGCCTCATCCAGGTTTTCACCACAAATAGGATTTCATATTCTTAAGTTCTCCAGTAAGCTAACACAACTGCACTAGACTCAAACGTCATTCATAAACAGGGGCGGTGCCACAGAGGGGGCTTGAGGGGGCGCTAGCCTCCCCTAGAATGGTAGGTGCACCCCCATAGCTTTCCCAAAGATTTTTACCCCACTTTCATAGTCCAATCTTGACTAAAAATGAAAAAAAAAAAAAAAAAAAGTATTCTATATTAGCTTTTATAAATCCCTAGAGGGCGCTAACTACATTTAAAGTGGTTTAAAACAGCAAAGCAAACATGTCAGGGGGTGAGGGGTCGCTCCATTGTTAAAAGGCTCTAAAGTAACATAGTAAGGAAGCAGCCACATTGACGACCTTAGCCACCCCGTTAGCTCCCCCAGCCAAAAATAAAATAATAAATGGTGCCTTTTATTTTAAGACTAAGATACATAGTTTATTTATTTATTTTGACTCATAATATTGCCTTATCCAGGACTTTACCACAATTAGGACATCAGATTCTTAAGTTATAAGCAAGCTAACACAATCAGTTTTGACTCAAACATAACGTAGGCTATAAAAAATGATAATAATTGTGTTTTAATTTTTTATTATTATTATTATCATTATTATTATTATTATTATTATTATTATCATTATCATTATTATTTATTTATTTATTTTTTTTGTCTTTTAACTGACATTTTCTCATCCAGATATTTACCAGTCGGGTAATCAGACACTCACATTATCTGACAGTTAAGCTAGCTAACACAACTGCACTTGACTCTTACATAACTTAAATAATAATAATAGCCTAATAAGAACACATTTTGCCTTCTGTTTCATAAGTTAGATTTTTTTTTTTTGGTCTTTAAATAGGCCTACATCTTTTTTTTTTTCTTTTTATCTCATCCTGATTTTTACCACAGTATGTAATCTGACAAGCTAGCTAACACAACCGCCTCAAGCAAACGTAACTTAAACAAATAAAAAATGTGCCTTTTATTTCATAACATAAGATAGGCTACATAGTTTATTTTTTCTTTTGTCTGATAATATTGCCTCATGCAAGTTTTCACCAAAATTAGGCAAACTCCAGGTCAATCTGACAAGCTAGCTAACACAGCTGCATTTGACTCAAACATAACTTTAAAAAAAATATGTAAAGATGTTTTTTATTTCATTTTGTACATGTTACACTGTTGGATACGTGATATGAATGGTTTAGGCCTATTATTGCCTCATCCAAGTTTTCACCAAATTTGGTAATCACATTCCTCTGTATGAGTCATGTGACAGTACACTACTAGCTAACACTCCGCATCCGACCTAGACATATAAAATCTACTTTGTAATATTTCAAAACAGCATGATTTTTATATCAGCATTTATTTTCTCCATGTTTGACTGTTTTTGGTTTATTTTTGCCCTATTCAAGTTAGCTTATCTGAGGCCAATTTGAAAACTCTCTGATAATAGGCCTAATAGCATTTGACTACTACAACACATTTTTGGTAAATAAATGTTTAGAATGATGTGTTTGTGTGTGGGCGTGCATGTGACAGAGCCAGTGCACGTAGGATTATTTTGTATTCCTGTATTTTATATATGGACTTTTGTGCATTACCGTAAATTTCAGATTATTGAGTGCAGCTGAATATAAGCCGCACCAGCTAAATTTCATCTATAAGCCGCGCTTGAATATAAGTGTAAATGTTATGTATTTACACAGAAAGATGGTACACGAGTTGTTGTTTTTTTTGTTTTAATTCAGGTTACACTTTTTTTCAAACTGCCTGAAAGTCAGCAGTACGGCACCAGCCCTGCATCAACATGAGATGAACATAGATGCATGTTTAGAAAATAAAACAGCACCAACATGGGCCATCTGCTTTTATTTCCTCTGAAACCTCTTGTCATCTGTTTACACTGACTAAGTTCTTCCTGCTGCCGCCTCCAATGTCACACCATCGATTCATTCATGCCAAACTTATGTGCAGTGGCTCTATTTCCTTCATTGATGCCAGATCCATTGCCTTTACCTTAAAAGCTGCATCATTTGCATTTCTCCGTGTGTTTTCCATGATGCACAAAATAGAAGTTCAAAATTAAAACTTGTGTGTTCTTCAGCACATAATCATTCCACACGTTTGTCTCATTTACTGCTAGAGAGTGCCCCCGGTGGCCGTTAGCCAGTAAAAATCTATAAATGAGCTGCACCTTTGTATAAGTTGCAGGGTTCGAAGCATGGCAAAAAGTAGCAGCTTAGAGTCTGAAATTTATCAACATTTCGTTCCTGACTTCCACTTGACAGATACAAAATTATGATAAATATTACGATAAATACTCCACAAAATGAGCTAGTGGTCATATGCGTTTTAAAATAGCCTTTGTCCTGATTAATAGTTTGATGAGTTTGCCTGTGCAAACTCCCATGAACTCCCATGAATCCATGGGAGTTTGCACAGGGACCGTGTCCCTCGTGGTGTCCTTTGGGGGGTGCTCTGGGAGTATGGGGTCCGGGGCCCTTTGCTAAGGGCTGTCCGGTCCCTGTATGACCGGAGCAGGAGCTGTGTTCGCATTGCCGGCAGTAAGTCAGACTTGTTCCCGGTGCATGTTGGATCCCGCCAGGGCTGCCCTTTGTCACCGGTTCTGTTCATTATATTTATTGACAGAATTTCTAGGCGTAGTCAGGGGCTGAAGGGGGTCTGGTTCGGGAACCACAAGATCTCATCTCTGTTTGCGGATGATGTTGTCCTGATGGCCTCTTCGAGCCAGGACCCGCAGCAGGAACTGGGGCGGTTTGCAGCCGAGTGTGAAGCGGATGAGAATCAGCTCTTCCAAATCCGAGGCCATGGTTCTCGACCGGAAAAAGACGGACGCCTCCCTAGGGAGGTTTTCTGGGCATGTCCCACCGGGAGGAGGCCCCGGGGAAGACCCAGGACACGCTGGAGGGACTATGTCTCTCGGCTGGCCTGGGAACGCCTTGGGGTCCCACCAGAGGAGCTGGAGGACGTGTCCAGGGTGAGGGAAGTCTGGGGGTCCCTGCTTAGACTGCTGCCCCCGCGACCCGGCCCCGGATAAGCGGAAATGGATGGATGGATGGATGGATGGATGGAGTTTGCCTGTGCTCTTCTCCAAGGTCAGGTCAGGTCCTGTTTAGTTTGAGAGCACTCCAGCTTCCAGATACGGCCGCATTTGACCCGCGTGTTTTGTAATTAAAAATAGCATGTTTTCACTCATTAATTAACCTACTTTTAATTTTGGATCATATTTGCCAAATCTAACTTTTTTTCCAGGGTCAGGTCATAAAGCATTTGACCCCTATTTCTGTAATACTGATTTATTTATTTATTTATTTTTATTTATTTTTCTTTTGGCTTGGTAAAAATTGACAAGCTCATTTAAAGGCGCAGAATTTTTTTTAATTTTTTTTTTTTTTTTTTTTTTTTTTATGGTGTTAAAAGTATTAAAAACAGAAGTAGTTCATTTTAAACAGTTTGCAGTGGTCCATATTTATTCCTCACTTACCTTATGCATTGAGAACATCCTAATTACTCACAGCAATGACTTTATAAGTGCTTGTCACAACTTTCAGAGATCAGAGCTAATTGTTTCATGACCCCATCTGCTATTTTGGCCTAAAGAGCTGCTATACAATATTAATTCTCCAGTTAGCTAACGCAATTTCACTTGACCCACCTGAGGCTATGTTTGACATAATTAGGCTATTATTTTTTATTTTTTAGCCAGCCTAATTTCTCTGTTCTGTGCATGGGTTTCAGTTTCCTGCTGTATAGTGCTATTTTAATCACAGTTTACCATTCAAAAGATATAATATTTAGTTTTGAATTGTTAACTGTCATGGCAACCATCCTATTCTTTTCATCATTTTGAAATCCATGCATTGATATTACTCTATCTAGCTAACGCCACCGCATATGACCCAGGTATAGGCCTATTAGCCATAATAAATCATGAAAAAAAATCTAATAATCTTCATTTTAATTGAAGGACAGTACATTTATTAGTTTCTTTCGCTCTGTATAGTTGTGACACAAACTTTCCAGCTAAGCCTACCGCCCCCGCATTTTACCCAGTCACCGGTCTAAAATAATATTCCTTTTGATTGAGTCAAATCATTAGTTCCCTTTCCTCTGTAGGCTGTATTGACACACGCTGGTTTTCACAGGCTGCTGACGTGACTTAGCTAAAGTCAATGTTGCATTAAGCTGGCGTGGATGAGTCAGTGAGGTCACGGAGGGGCGGGACTTCCCATGCACTGTTTGTAAATAGTCTTATGCAAGTAAACAGGGTTAGGTAAGAGGCTGCCGGCAGTGGGCTCAGGGATTACATTGTCTTTTAGGAGAGATTAGTGCAGGAGTTCCTAAACTTTTAACGAAGACCTATTGTGCTTGTGTCTGCTGTGTAATTATAATCTATGACACCCGTGGATCATTATATAATATATTTAAATTGGAATATCCATCTAAACTGGCATCTCCTATGGATTACTGCAGCCAAATGACTACACGCCACTGCAGAATCACATGTGTATCATCCATTAAGAAAATGAGGGTTAATCAGCAAAATGGCGTGGTATATTTGCGCAGTTAAATATTGGTCAAACATGCACGAAATACAACAAATACAACTTCGAAAGGGGAAATGAGAAACAACTATAACGTGATTAAAAGCTCTGAAAAGTCCATATTGCATAATAGTTCTGCTTTAATGTATTGCACCTCCAAAATAACTACAAGAACAGCTCAGGACCCCCTCTGCAAAAAGTGTCATCTCTAGACCTTTAGCTGGTCTTGGTCAGGACTACCAGGACTAGATTGCCGAATAACTCTGCTGCTGATATATTTGGGCCAGTTTTATTTAAATCTCCCCAGTTTATATAATTTGAAACGACGCCAAACTCAGTTACTGCCCATAATGGAGAGCGGAATCACAGTTTGTGCCGTGTCCTCTTAGCATAAAAAGAAACATCTGTCATAATACCAGTCTTACAATAGTTACGTAACATTTCTGTACCTCTCAAGTCGACACACGCTTATGCCTCTCCGTGACACGCAGACTGTGGGACTGTTCTTTCCATGTGCTTTGCGTCCTATAAAATTTACTCAAAGATGCACCATGTAACTTTTCTGGTATGGGCTCCACCACCTGCTTGTCTCCTTGGTGATGTATTCCACAGTAGCTCTTAAAAAAAGATTCTTCCTAGGAGCGGGTTCGCCTCTCCTCAGATCTGACCTGTACCTTGGCCTGGTGGGGTCGCATTAAAGATAATTTTTAGCAATCATTTTTAACACTCACGTCAACTGGAGATTTTTACCCTCTGTCCTAAGCTTAGATCTATGGAATCTACAGAAGAACTGACAATCGATGCTTTTATCTTTTCACCGGCCTCAACAAGAGAGAGTTGTCCTGCAGTTTGCTCAAAACTCGGCCTCATGACCTGCACAAATAGGAGGGCTCACATCACACCTTTTTCTAAGAGGGCTTCACTGAGTTATCTCACTGTAGGCGAATAGGAACAATCTTAACTTTAGAGATGTCAATTTGAAACTTCTTCTGTGGTTTACTCACAAAAATGTAGTGAAAAATAGATTACGTTATTAAGTTTTTCATCATATAATGTTTTCAAAAAAATGGATCAAATTGGCCATTTTTGGGACACGAGTCTCAAAAATAGATGGAGCCAGGTTTAAATGTATTGCTTCATTTTGTTGTCATATTAAATACTAAAAATATAAAATATACAGAGGGGATTTTGGATCTTACTTGAATAAAGTAAATCTCACTGAAAAATTGAGAAGAATTCAAATTTCACCTCATTTTTTGAGTTAAAACTTGAATAAATCAGACTTGGAATTAGATAGCAAAAAAATCCCTCTGTGTGTTTCATCAAAATGAAGTAAAATTAAGATAAGTACAAGACTGTAAAGTTTGGGGTGTGCAAGTGCTACTTTAAGGGGTGATCTTTATGTCCCTGTAGGAGAAAAGCCTTTGATTTTATAATGTCCCATATAACTCTACTGCTGAAAAAATTAAAGATTAAAACATGTTGTGGTGCAGAGTGGACGGTTTTGTTGTTCCGTTGTAAAGTTTGTATGTAAAGAGACCAAAGAAAACACATAGATGGAAAAAAAAAATGAGTTTCTCCCCTTAAAATCCTTGTTTTGACCTTTGGGGCCTACATGGTCTGGCCCCTGCAGCTCAAATCAAACCAGCTTGGAGCCTCACATCCTCAGAACAGAACCTGCTGATGGCCCTTTGTACATGTTTTTAAACTGGAGGAGACCCTCCTTTAAAGCTGCCACCCCCCTGGCTCTCTCCCTTTGTTCTTTGGACTCCGTAGATGCCTTAAAAAGCAGAGAAACTATTCAAAGAAGACTTACTTCTTTGAGTAGAGTCCTGCTTTAATTTTTAACTGCATTTTGTTGCACACTTCCTTTTGATGTGAAGCACTTTCTGACTATATGTCTGAGAAAAGCGTTGTATAAATAAAGTATACTGACTGCTAAGCCCATGTGTCATGTTCCTACAGCTGCTGAGGCCTGAGGAGGTGGAGATGCTGGTGTGTGGCAGTCCAGAGCTGGACATGAGCGCTCTGCAGAAGGCCGCACAGTACGAGGGATACAGCAAGACCGACAGCACCGTCAGGTCAGCACTGCTCTATACTGTGTGCCTGGGGTCCACAATACTTGATTTTATTTTTACTTGATTTTTACCCGTACTTGATTTCACTCTTATCTGATTTTACTCTTACTTGATTTCACTTTTACTTGAGTTCACTCTTACTTGATTTTACTCTTACTTGATTTCACTCTTACTTCAGTTCACTCTTATCTGATTTCACTTTTACTTGATTTCACCTTTACTTGATTTCACTCTTACTTGATTGTACTCTTACTTGATTTCACTCTTATCTGATTTCACTCTTACTTGATTTAACTTTTACTTGATTTCACTCTTACTTGGGTTCACTCTTACTTGATTTCACTCTTATTTGATTTTGCTCTAACTTGATTTCACTCTTACTTCAGTTCACTCTTACTTGATTTCACTCTTACTTGGGTTCACTCTTACTTGATTTCACTCTTGCTTCAGTTCACTCTTATCTGATTTCACTTTTACTTGATTTCACCTTTACTTGATTTCACTCTTACTTGATTGTACTCTTACTTGATTTCACTCTTATCTGATTTCACTCTTACTTGATTTTAACTTTTACTTGATTTCACTCTTACTTGGGTTCACTCTTACTTGATTTCACTCTTATTTGATTTTGCTCTAACTTGATTTCACTGTTACTTCAGTTCACTCTTACTTGATTTCACTCTTACTTGGGTTCACTCTTACTTGATTTCACTCTTACTTGGGTTCACTCTTACTTGATTTCACTCTTGCTTCAGTTCACTCTTATCTAATTTCACTCTTACTTGATTTCACCTTTACTTGATTTTACTCTTACTTGATTTCACTCTTACTTCAGTTCACTCTTATCTGATTTCACTTTTTACTTGATTTCACTCTTACTTCAATTCACTCTTACTTGATTTCACTCTTACATAATTTTACTCTTACTTGATTTTATTCTTAATTGATTTCACTCTTACATGATTTCACCTTTACTTGATTTTACTTGTACTTGATTTTACTCTTACTTGATTTCACTCTTATTTGATTTTACTCTTGCTTGATTTCACTCTTACTTCTGTTCACTCTTATCCGATTTCACTCTTACTTGAGTATTTTCCTAGGACGATTACTCTGTACTTGCGTAAAATGACATGAGTGAAATGTTTCATCTGGTAAATATTCCTCAAGCGACATCATTTTTCTCACATTCTACGATTTTAAGATTGAAATGACTAATTCATCAATCAAAAAAGTAATCACTAAAATATATTCAATCAGCAAAATAATTGTTCCAGCCCTAGTAGAGTTAGTAGTGTTCTTCTTTTAACAGGGAGCTTGATGGTCGTACTAGCTCTGAACAGTGCTTCCTGTCGTGTCCTTGTGCAAGATCTTGTCTGTATGAGTGAGGTCTGTGAGCTGCGGCTGGAGAGGCCGTTGGCGTTGATTGACAGCCACACCCCCAGGGCAGCTGTGACGACAGTAGTAGGTTTCACCGTGTGCGGGAAATAAATGAATTATGCAATGAAACGCAGCACTCGGTGAACACTAGATAAACTATTATATTTATTTCAAGTGACATACATTTAGTGTTTATCAGAACTGAACAGTGTATTTAGGGCTTTAACATATATCGTAATCATATGAAAACCGCAGTTTAAGTCATGGTACAATTATAAATCATGAACACTCTGGACAATAGAATGTAGGACAAAATATCACATCTTTTGAAAAATCTTGTGGCTGTAGTTTGGACCAATGTATCTCAACTATGGGGTACTACATATTACATATTTTTGAAAGGATTTGAATAGTATTTACGTATAACATATTCAAAACACATTTGAAAATTTCTGTAGTAACATTTTGGGTGTCAGTATGTTTAAAACAAGAAAATATAATAGAAATAATTGTTAATAATGGATTTATTTAGCTAAAGAATCACCTGTACCTGAGTTAGAGTATGTGAGAGCTACAAACATGTTCTTGGATTAGTTTATCAGTTCATATTTCAGTTTTGTTTCTACTGTTGTTTGCAACTTTTTAAACTTATATCATAACACAAACAATAATAAATATTACAAATCTGACCATAATTGAAATCGTGCAGCCCTAGTATGCTTACAAACCTGCAGAATGCAAAAATAGAGTGAACAGGAAGTTGAAGCAGCCACAGCATACGGCGGTTTGCACAGAATAGCGCAGGTCAGAGGTCAAAAGGACGCACCGCTGTGTACAAGACCAGAACAGGAAGTGCTTTCACGCTTTCACACTCATGACACAGCGGTGGAGGATAGATGCAAAAATCCGAGTAGTCTTCGATCGGTACTGAGTGAAGGCAGGATACTTCACTCAGTCTGAATGAATGCGAGTGTATGAAAGATTCGGGGTGGTCAGCGGGGTCTCGCTCGCACTCGTTTGACCCCGTATACGTCTGCTCTGGTGCAGGTGCTTCTGGGACGTGGTGCTGGCCTTCCCTCTGGAGCTGCAGAAGAAGCTGCTTCACTTCACCACAGGCAGTGACCGCGTGCCCGTGGGGGGTATGGCCCACCTCAACTTCAAGGTGTCCAAGATCGACGTCTCCACCGACTGGTATGTCACCATCAAAAGTCCACGTTTGGGCTTAACTCACTGTGATAATAACGCATAACCCAAACATGCTGCATAACAACTATAATATGTTCACAGTGTAATATAATGTAGTTGTAGCCAGTGGTGAGTTGCACAAGTTTAAGCAGAACAGTAACTACCCAGTGTAAAGTTTAAATACAGTTTTATAGAGGGCCATTCTCCAGTCATGTTCATAAAAGAGTCTTTATCCAATCGTAGCGAGCAGGAGATAAGGGACATTAATATTTAGTGGGTCAGGTCAGACCTGGGTCATGTTGTGAGGAGCTCACACACAGGACCTGCATTACACTGTAAACTACAGGCCTGTGTGGTCTGAGAAACACCCTGTAATTTTAATCAGTTGTAAAGGTAGTTTTGTAATATCTCTAGTATTTGGATCATAATTGAAATTGCAGTTGATTAAAAATGTATATGTTGGGTCAAAGGTAAGCCTTTATCGGGAAAGAAATAACTTTTTAACATTTATTTGTATAGTTTCATAGTAATATTTTAACAGCCACTGCAGATTTTCATATATCCCAATCCTTTACTCGATTCTAGTGTAAGCATGATTAAAACTACAGTAACAGCCCTGCCCTTACCTCACAGAAGGACCTTTGTGGTCTCTTGCAGGTTGCCGATCTCTCACACGTGTTTTAACCAGATCTGCCTCCCTCCTTACCGCACCAGGAAGGAGCTCAAACACAAGCTAACCATCGCCATCTCCAACGCAGAGGGCTTCGGACTGGAGTGACCACGACGAAAACAGAACATTTTATTTATAACGAATACGCAATTTCATCGACAACTGCTTCAGACAGGCTCAAGATGGCGACCCATTCTACGACCAATGGCTTTATCACAGCTACAGTGAAAGATTTTTGCACATTTGAACAGTTATTATATTGTGTATTGTTTATTTTTAAGACGTTTTGGATGACAGGGACTCGAGCAGGACGGAGGCCAAATGGATTTTTGCAGTGTTGGTGTATATTTTTGATTTGTTCATATGTTGATGTCATATGGAGATGTATAGAGTTTATTTAGTGTTTGACATTGTGGCCAAACATAAGGCTGCAGCAGGTAAAGTGTCCACTGCAAAAAAGGAATTATGGGTTCAAATTACTTAAAGATCACTTATTACTTGCTTTTTTTTACCTTTTAACCATGTTATTAATGAATTGTCCCCTCAAGTTGTCTTCTCTGAGCTCTTAAAACTGCTGTTTGTATTTTGCCTGTTGTGTTGCGTCATAGGTAAAACTCCAGACTTTTACACAGTTTTTAAGTCCATAAACCATCACCGGACTCATTCTGTGGTCAGATTGTGTTCACAACAAAAGCATGGCTCTATTAGCGTAGCATTCCCAGAGATACGGCTTTCAATTCAATTTTAAGTTCAAACATGTGAAGTACTTATCCCTCTGTGACCAAACGCATGTTTGAAAGGGAGAAGAAGAAGAAGAAGAAGAATGCATCATCCATCCATCTTCTTCCGCTTATCCAGGGCCGGGTCGCGGGGTCACCAGTCTAAGCAGGGACTCCCAGACTTCCCACACCCCAGACACTTCCTCCAGCTCCTCCAGTGGGACCCCAAGGAGAAGAATGCATCATATTTGTTCTTTAAATTCTGAAGGTTTCTCTTGATTTAAGGGACTAATAAAGATGTATTTATATGTCTAGATTCTTTGATTTGTTTAAGTTTATATTTATAACTCTTACACGTTATGTTTTTCACCTCAAAAACAACTTAGAACTACATTTTGAATGCATTCTCCTCAGGGCCCAGTTCCTAAACGTTATTGAATAGATTTTTTATTTTATTATTATTATTTTATTTTTTTTTATGTGTTCTTCACTTACCTTTTACTTTCTAAGATTTCTGATTATTCCTTTATAAGCACTTTTCACAACCTTCAGAGACTGTGACGGTAACAACTAGCATGCTAACCGTGCATTTTCTCATTCTCTGACTCTTTATAATTAGATGCAGACAGGACACAGTGAATATGATTGGACCGGGGCGAGACACATTTTGCTCAGAAACATGGGGAAAAATGTGGTGTTTTAACTGTAGAACTGAACCGAGATCTATATAAAGTAATCCCAGTGTATTCCTTTTTTGCAGTGTGCCATGTTAAAGCGAAACAGAGCTGTGCGTGAACAGTTCGGTGATGTTCGGGTCTTTGTTATATTTCAGCTTTGTCATTTACCTTTGAGTTGACATTGGACCAAAGTTGAGTTGTTGTCATGTTTTTGTGTTGCGTTAGACGTGTGGTAGACTGCAGAAAGGTTTGATTTGAGAATAAACTGAAGACATTCTCACTGAAGTCTCTAAGTCATGGTGTTATAACAGAGAAAGAGTGGTGAAAACTCAAATGGTTTCTGGTATATGTATAATAATAAAAATGTGTTGTTGTGACGGTACAGCTAAGTTCAACTCGTATGCTAACAGCGCACATTCTGATTATCGGGCTTTATAATTACATTTAGACAGCACACAGCAGACTTAATTTGACCTCAAAAGCTGCTTATACAATATATCTGTACTGGGACAAGACACATTACATGGGACAAAATTGGGCACGGGGCCTTTAATAGAATTTTAGAACAATTATTTCATTCTGGATCATTTTTAGATCAACAATAAGTACTTTAAAATACATTTATTGGTATTGGTGTTGAAAACCACATTTTAGTATCCATGGGTTTCATAATCTAGAAGTCGGGGCAGTATCTCTGGACTGGCAGACTGGGGTGAGGGTCCCTCTGTTAAAGAAGGGGGATCGGAGGGTGTGTTCCAACTACAGGGGAATCTCAGTCCTCAGCCTCCCTGGTCAGGTCTATTCCAGCGACTGGAGAGGAGAACCCGACCGATAGTGGAACCTCGGATTCAGGAGGAGCAGTGTGGTTTTCGTCCTGGTTGTGGAACACTGGACCAGCTCTATACTCTCTGTTGGGGAACGCAAGGGTTCATGGGAGTTTGCCCAACCAGTCCATAGGTGTTTTGAGGATAAGGCATTCAACCGTGTCTGTTGTGGTGCCCTTCGGGGGGTTCTTCTTTGCTCAGGGTTGCCTGGTCCCTCTATGACCGGAGTAGGAGCTGTATTTTCCAGGGCTGCCCTTTCTCACCAGTTTGTGTTCATTGTTTTTATGTATAGAATTTCTAGGCGTAGTCAGGCAGCCGGAGGGGGTCCAGGTCAAGAACCACGAGATCTCATTACTGCTGTTTGTTTTTTTAAAAGCTGAACTGATTGGAGCTGACTCCCGTTGTGCACAGAGCCAGTTCAAAGTCAGAAAGTCAGTTTAGCACAATATAGGACTTTAAAATGTTTTTTGCCAATCCTTAAATTAGGTCAACACCTCCCCCATCTTCCTCTGTCCAATGGATCTACTCTGGGCCTCATGTTTTTGCTCTGGGCCTCATATTTTTGCTCTGGGCCTCATGCTCCTAAGCAACCCCTCAGACTCAGCATTCATCCTCATTCTATAGAGCTTATGCAAATGACATCACAGCCTTCAGAACTTAATTAGTGAGAGGCAAAGGTATGTGAGAGTAAAAAATGAAAAGTATTTGGTGTCAGCGCATTAGTCTGAAGTCAGGCTAAAAATAGAGCCCAAAATGATAAGAATATGTTATTTTATGGCTGCGTTATATGACCCCAGAGGAACTTCAGCATATCTCGACTGGAGGAACACACAAAGGTTAAACATTTACAAATACTTTATTTTTTCTGGTGCTCGTTTTACAGCTTGTCTCCATGGAGATGTTATTGCTTTGCAGGAAATGCTCCACAGCATGGCGTTAAAATTCAACATTTTGTATTTATTTAGCTATAAGTGTTATTGCTCAGAAATGCACTGAGGGGTCGTTTGCTCATCTCCATGGCGATTAGCAATGCCGTACGTTGTTATGTCTTGTCTGTCCACATTAAAAGACTTTACACTGCAAAAACTGTATGAACACGACTTATTTATTTGACTCATTTCATGTTTTATTCATTTATTGGGCTTAATTGGTCTAACTGATCTGACCAGTTTCAAATTATTTCTAATTACTGCACCTGATTTTGTTGAACCATGAGTGGAGAACATATTTTAGTCTCTATTGTAAGCCCTGCCCTCTTAGTCACTTCTCTCACTCGGCTGCATCATAACAGACTAACAACTAGTTGGATGAGAACCACGTAGAAACAATTGCCTCTGTGACTATCCCAGAGGCAGTTGTTTCTACGTGGTTCTCATCCAACTACACGTCTGACTGGCCAAAAAAGTTTCCCAGCTGTTTTTTGTGATTTTTGTGATGTGTTTTTGATTTTCTCCAGTCTGACTTTCTCAAATAGCGGCTTGTACAGTGCTTCATAAACTGTGAAGGGCGTTTAAGTGTGCCAGGAAACAGACACATTATGGTACTTTGTTAGCATATTCTAGCAAATATGTTCTTTAAAACAGGAAAACCAAGCCTCTATTGTATACCTTACAGTGCAAAGGGCCTAAAAAAAATCCCCTGACGCACTCTGAAAAGTTGAAAACCCTTTATTACAAGAAGTTTAGACGATTACAAGTCTTTTTCAGGTTCCCTTAAACTATATCTGCACTGTAAAGGTATACGATAGTAGGTTTGATTTTTGTCATTTTAATGTTTCTAGTTAATCCTTGAGAACCAGTTTTTTTACTTGTAGGACCCACTGATGATGCGCTGTCATCTCTACTCTCAATAAAATGTTTTTGTCGCAATATATCCTCTTTCTGCTGCTCACCAAACTCGGATAGATCAGTGGAAACCAAGATGGAGTCTCATCAAACCCACTGCAGCAGAAACACAAGCCTCCTCAGACTCTCACTCTCCTCCCCACTGCAAAGACTGGAGATATTTTTAAGGAAAAAAAAAAAATCAAACCTTATTGTCTTATTGTACCCAGTGAGTTGAGTGTTCGCCTACAAACCAGAGGGTATCAGGTTCTAATCTCACTTGAAAATATGACCTACAGTAATTGTGTCCATGTGCAGTCACAATCAACCATTTTTTTCCCTCTACTATCTGGCTTGGTGTGACAGGAAGAGCATCTGATTTAAAACCAAAATGAAATTATCTGGGTAACGTGGCTGGGTGCTTCCTTAGAGTGAGGAGCTCGGAGTAGAGCCGCTGCTCCTCAACATCGAAAGGAGCAGCTGAGGTGGCTTGAACATTTTTTCCGGATGCCCCCTGGACGCTTTCCTGGGAAGGTGTCTCTCGGCTGGCCTGGGAACGCCTTGGGGTCCCACTAGAGAAGCTGGAGGACATGTCTGGGGTGAGGGAAGTCTGAGAATCCCTGCTTAGACTGCTCTCCCTGCAACCCGGCCCCGGATAATCAGAAGAAAATGGATGGATGATAGAAATTACTGGTTCAGCTGATTAAAATAATTAAGCTTGAACGGTTATAAAATATGATGCAACTAGGCTTGACATGTTCTAAATATACAACTGCTAAATGAGCATGAACACTAGCTATCTTAAATGCTAGTATAAATATTTTGACACTTATCGGGAGTGAAATGTGGCTTTGTTCTTGGCCCTTCATGCAAACATCACCGCGCTAACAATTATTGCTCAACCCTGCCCCACTTTAATAGCTTATCATTAGCCAAACAAATAGTGCTATGTAGGCCACGGCTGTAAACCCAACCACAATTATCTTCAGAGGGAGCCCAGACAGATGACTGGGCCGCGTTTCACCATAATGGTCAGATAATACTTGTTTAGTGGTGCCAAAAGCGCTAATACCGTTTTGGGTGTGTAGCTTTGATGTGGGCGCTAACAGGCTGCGTGTTGTGTTTGCTAACGCTAACAGCTGATCCGTTATTATCGATCTGTTGATATGTACACAAAAAGAGCAAAGGTCGTGCGTTCACAGACTGTTCAAGAGGTCATTCCACCCCATCCTGATTATTTAAGTATTCAAGTACTGTATATATACTCAGCTTACTTTGAGTACTTCTCTGATTACTTTTCAGACACTATTACCTTGAGTCATATTAGTATTAGTCATGTATTATTTGTATTAGTCATAGTATTTTTGAAGGCGCTTTACATTGCATCATTATGAAGGTAAATTACTGTTGTAGCCACAGCTGCCCTGGGGCAGACTGACAGAAATGAAGCTGCCAATCTGCACCATTGGCCCCTCCCACCGCCAATCATTCCCTCAGACACAGCTTCCATACAAGGCAATGTAGGTGATTTTTTTTTTTTTTTTTAAATTGTCTTATAAGATGTTAAACTTTGTGCCTGTGTGGATATTGCTGGATATTTTAGTTTCGCCCCTACACAGATTTATTGTATTAACAGTTCTTGGCATCAAAATAAGTCCACTGTGTTCGGTCTGCATCTAATTCTCTAAGAGAGAATCAGGAAGCGCACACTTAGCATGCTAGTTGTTTTATAGTTGCTCTGGCCTGTGAAAGTTGTGAAAAATGCTGATAAACTCATGGTGAATAATTAGGATGCTCAGAATGCATAAGGTAAGAGGTGATGGACTTTGGATCGCTGCAAACAGTTTAACGTGAACTAATTCTGGTTTTACGCATATTTCAGACTCTCCTCCATCCAGGTCACTGTCACGTTTGGCCCAGCTCGCCCCTCAGACCACAATGCAAAGGGTGGCTTGGTCTGGCAGTGAACCACAGCTCTCTTTGTGCCTCTGAGAAAACCTGCCAAGTTCAGTCCTCTTCACTACGGCTTCTTACACAACCAGGGCAGTCTTGGGCTCGGCTATGCCCCTGTTTGATGTTTCTTAAAGGGCATGCTCATGACGCACTTGGCAAAAAAAAAAACATATTTGAAGTTTTTGCTCTGGTATAAGTGTTGCACACATTTTTTCATGTTCATAATCCTTCAGCAGGGTTGGCCTGATTGTCATAAACTTTAACTAAACTAAACAAGAGCCATGTTGCAAATATATATTGTCATGGGTTGTTCATGTTAATAGGCGCCATTTTGAAAACTCTGCCAGTCAAATTTGGCAAACTTTTCAGATCGGGACCCCCAAAAAAGACATACAAGTGACCAAAATAGAATTGACACAGGTAACAATTTTGACCAAAATGTGTAAAATCTTGATTGATATAATTTATTTGAATGGTTTATTGCGTAATTTGTCCTAATTTCACTATAAAAATAATCCTACAACTCATATCTTGCCATCATCGTGTGATGCCCTGGACCCCTGACATATATAATATTGATTTGATTAGTTAATTTCTATGTAACAGTCCAAGTTTCTCTGCACTACAGCCTTGTTTCCACTGGTTCACTTTGGAGCGGATTGGTACGGGACACCGCCCTGTTTGAGGGATCTGAAGCCTGGACCCTGGAGGGTGTAAGAAAGCATTAATTACATTTAGGTGACATCAGGGTCTCACATAGCAGAGCCCCGCCCCCGGTCCCTGAGCCGGACCCTGAGCAAGAAAACACAACTAGACGGAGCATAGCAGCCCCAAGCGAACCGTGCCAGTGGAAAAGAAGCTTCAGAAACTCATGACTCTTTTCTCAGCCGACAGCTCCCAGTGTTCCAGTAAAACATGTTTGGTACCAGTTTATAATAGCGACATCCATCAGCCTTAATAAAGAATGACAAAAGACTTGACTCATAATGAAAAAACGGTTTAATAAGAATGACTGAGGTATTTATTTAAGAATTTGTTTTTAGGGACTGTGTAAGAACTTAAAAAACGTGTTATTTTATTGACTGAAATGTTCCAAAGTATTGCATTAAACTTCATTCATTTCATTTATTCAATCCCAGGTGCTTTTGTTGCCTTGAAATACATGCATTCTTACCGTGAGTGGGGTCTTCTCTCCACAGATCTGACCAGTAACTGACTGCATCACCTGCTTGATTCCTAGGAGACTTGTATCTAAGTTACCTAGTGCACCTTTAAACATGAATAATTCTCTTTGCATCATTATCAGGCGTGTGTGACATTGTTTAATCATTGATAACCTAGTTTGTGTATGACTTGTGCAGTGAGACAGCAGATCATCCCTGGTTCTGTTCTGTGGTTCCAGGATCAGACTTGTCCTAATAATAATCACACAAGGGACACACCTGCTTTTTCGTTCTGCCCTAGATACACTCGATATGATACAAGAGAACAATGCTATGTTTATCAGCCGGGTCGTTATGCCATTTACAAGCGTGTAGCGTTTCTTATTCTTCCATATTCAAGTGGAGCTGCACAATGTACTGATGACAATATATATCTTTTTGTTTTAGATATGATTTATTGAATTGGGACGGATTTGATACAACATGATCTAATTTTCATCTCTTGTCCAAATGGGCTGGGGTCACAATAGGGGTCACTCTATGTTATTGCACACTCCATGTTATTGCACGCTCCATGGCATTGCACACTCCATGTTATAGCATGCTCCATGTTATTGCACACTCCATGTCATTGCACGCTCCATGTCATTGCATGCTCCATGGTATTGCACACTCCATGTTATTGCACACTCCATGGCATTGCACACTCCATGTTATAGCATGCTCCATGTTATTGCACACTCCATGTTATTGCACGCTCCATGTTATTGCATGCTCCATGGTATTGCACACTCCATGTTATTGCACACTCCATGGCATTGCACACTCCATGTTATAGCATGCTCCATGTTATTGCACGCTCCATGGTATTGCCCACTCCAATATTATTGCACACTCCATGTTATTGCACAATCCATGGAATTGCCTACTCCATGGTATTGCACTCTTTAAGGTTTTGCACACTCCAGGGCTGTGTCTGAATGTCCATTCTTGCCCCTAACCCCTCATTCACTCCACAGCACTTCACTCTTTAGAGCCACATAGCTCAGTCCATTCAGGTCACGTGACTCTGGGTCTGGGTGAAAAAAAAAAGACTAAAGGCTAAACTGATAAAATTTTATTTCTGTCATAAATAATGATCAGATTGGAGTGGTTGGACTTTTATCTAAAATTGCTCTTTTAACAACTTAAGCTAAGACAATTGCCGTTAACGTTACCAACGTATGCCATAACGGTTTATTTAAGAATTTTTTATTCATAATCAGGGTCAACGGTGTGAGAAACCAGTGCTTCTATCTGCTTCATTCAGTCTTGTCACGAGACCGGCGCCGCACTGTTGTTTTTCTGGCTCTCACAATGCTTTGTGGTCTTATCCAGAGAAAAGAAATGGTTTGAGAGGGGAGTTAATGAAGCCATTTTTGTTAAGAAAGACAATCCTTCCTTAAACACCAGTGACATGTGGTCAGGTGAGTCAGGCTCTGTCATCACAGAGAAAAAATAAATGAAATGGTTATATTTATCCAATGATTTGTACTATAAAGTTATTTTCTATTTAACTTTGCAATTTTATTTTATTTTTTTTTACTCACAATTGCTGATTTTTTACATTTACCGTTGAAATCCTGAGAAGTGACGTGCGGTGAGGCACTGGCCATTCGTGCCTCATGGACTGACTGTGCTGTAGCTCAGCAGTGACGCTGCTGCTTTAAGCGGCTGTGAAAAGGCGCCGGGTGAGGCACGCGTTTACCCTGCCTCATGTTAAGGGGCGCTCGTGAGCCCAGGGATTCTTGCAACTCCGGCAGAATAGGGGCCTCAAACTGCGATTTAGAATTAGCAAGTCAACTTTAGCAATTCACTTTCTTTTACATGTCTGGCCCTACTTTTTAAATGGAGGAAGATTACATATTAAAGCTGAAGCAGTTCTCTAAACTGGACTTTCGGACGAAAAGCAGGAGGTTATAATTAAAGGAAGACCAACGCTAAAGGAGGTAAATGGTTTGCTCCAGACGATGGGATGAAAGACTCGCTCTTTTCAAACAGAGTGACACGAAATGGTAATAAATTTAATGACTTCAATCCACTGAAAATTGGGGAACCAGAATAAGGATAAAAAACAATGCAAAACCAGCTTGCTTTTTACTTCATACTATTAGAGCTATTTCATACGGACTTCGGAGCTTTTATTTTGAAATTCTTTTTTATTCTGGCCCCAAGTCACTGGGAGAGAAACTGACCCGGGGCCAAATGTACTGACACCTGGTTTATATGTTTGTAAATCTGACTGTGACAACATCAGTGCCTCACCAGCCACGAACCTCACTGCACGTCACTGTTAAACACCAACTAATCTCTCTCCCTCATCTATAACCCCATCCTCAGATCCAAAGCAAACAAAAAGAACAAAGAGAACAATAGGCTGGACCAGTAGGGTCATTAAAGGTTGAATGGAGGCCTTTAAGATTGAAACTGGAGACAATAGCTGTTTACAGTTTAAGTATAGGTAGCCCCTCCCTTCAGATAGATATAAGGCAGTGTCCACCAGCAATCTGAGAATCAGGAAGTGCACGGTTAGCATGCTGAGTCATGCTTTGTGAAGTAGTTTTGTGGGTTTTTGTAGATCTGAGAAGGAGCTGCTGAACATTTGGCTCTCACCGAATGGGAATCTGCTCTTGCAATTTACTCCAAATCATTGGTTCTTACAGCTGTGATTGGCATAGCAAAGCGCTCGGAGCTAGCTGTGTACATAGTTATCTTACTATGGGCCAGGACTTGTTCATTTAAATACCAGTGTTGTGCATCAGCTGCTAATCATCGCGCGGTAAGCTAACAGCCCCGAGCGCTCCCTCCCTCCCAGTGTCTGTGTAACGTGAGTGAAGGAGACAACCCAAACACAACAAACTCCATTCCCAAAGTCATCATTGTGGTGATGTGTTCTGACAGGAGACACAGCCAGAGGAGGGGAAGTCCATCAAACTCATCACCAACCTGATTAACAGCTAACATCTACTTTTGAGTTATGAGCAAATTATGAAAATGATTACAGGAAGCATTGTCACTTCTGATTAAAACGGTTTGGTAGAGAGAAAAGGGAGTGTGAGTGTCTTAGGATAGTGTGCAATCGCAGTGTGAGCTGTCAACTTTCAACTGACTAAGATATTACTTCTACACTTTTTATGTTTGTTTCTTCATGTTAACGTGTCTTTGGGTCATGTGATTTTATTTGGTCCCATTGCGAGTTTAGGTTGTTTTCACACATGTTCCTGCGATGTGTGGAGCTGTGTGGAGCTGTGTGGAGATGTGTGGAGGTGTGTGGAGGTGTGTGGAGATGTGTGGAGATGTGTGGAGGTGTGTGGAGGTGTGTGGAGATGTGTGGAGATGTGTGGAGGTGTGTGGAGCTGTGTGGAGCTGTGTGGAGCTTTGTGGAGATGTGTGGAGCTGTGTCGAGCTGTATTGAGCTGTGTGGAGATGTGTGGAGATGTGTGGAGATGTGTGGAGCTGTGTGGAGCTGTGTGGAGCTGTGTTGAGCTGTATTGGGCTATGTGGAGATGTGTGGAGCTGTGTGGAGATGTGTGGAGCTGTGTGGAGCTGTGTGGAGATGTGTAGAGCTGTGTGGAGCTGTGTGGAGCTGTGTTGAGCTGTATTGGGCTATGTGGAGATGTGTGGAGCTGTGTGGAGATGTGTGGAGCTGTGTGGAGCTTTGTGGAGATGTGTAGAGCTGTGTGGAGCTGTGTGGAGCTGTGTGGAGCTGTGTGGAGCTGTATTGAGCTGTGTGGAGCTGTGTGGAGCTGTGTGGAGCTGTGTGGAGATGTGTGGAGCTGTGTGGAGCTGTGTGGAGCTTTGTGGAGATGTGTGGAGCTGTGTGGAGCTGTGTCGAGCTGTATCGAGCTGTGTGGAGATGTGTGGAGATGTGTGGAGCTGTGTGGAGATGTGTGGAGCTGTGTGGAGATGTGTGGAGCTGTGTGGAGCTGTGTGGAGCTTTGTGGAGCTGTGTGGAGCAGCCCCAGTGGCACTAGGTCTAGGTCTGTTTACTTCACTTTTGCGTAGGTCTCGTTCACATACCCTGCACATCATTCAGTGTCGCTGATATTAAGTCGACTCCGTTTCCTTCGTCAGATGAGGTGTCACGTTACGGCCAACTCTGCAGCACTCACCCAAATATATGTGACCCAAGAGCTTTTTGATCCAATGTCAAGCAACTTCATGGACTGCATAGGTCAGCCTAAGGTCGGCGCTCTGCCACTCCACAGAGAGACACCTGTTTAAAACATTCTCAGTCTCTCAGAGTGTTGGGGCATGTCACAGAGAGGGTCATGTTCACAGATGACATGATCGCTCTGTAGCTCATGTTACATCAGTTTACACATGTTTTTTCTCCATCACGAGGCTCATTAGCCATTAAACCGTTGCATGAATAAGTCCAGTAAAGCTTTCATATCAGTGTGTTTTAGTGGCATTAAGTGAAGGTGAACAGTCACTGAACTCAACTCTCAACAACAGTCAAAACATCTGTTACACGTCATTTGATGAAAATAAACTCTGTGTGGATTCAATTTAATTTCTAACAGTTTGTAATTTAGTTGGAGGACAATAGTGAAAAGGACCTCAGTCGTGTCAGAGTGATGACACATTCTCATGGTACAGAGCCAAAAACTCCCATGAAGCATCACTCAAAGACTCACTACTGCACAGAGGAGCTGTCACGTCTCCACACTGCAGCCTGTGACCACAAGTGAAGGAAACAAACACACAGGGACTGGAGTAACATGCAGCATTACTGTAAAGTGTAGATTAGGATTAATGAACAGAGCAGACAGTACTGTGAACGCGAGTACTGTGGACATGAGTACTGTGGACATGAGTACTGTGGACATGAGTACTGTGAACATGAGTACTGTGAACATGAGTACTGTGAACATGAGAACTGTGAACATGAGAACTGTGGACATGAGTACTGTGGACATGAGTACTGTGAACATGTGTACTGTGGACATGAGTACTGTGAACATGAGTACTGTGAACATGTGTACTGTGGACATGAGTACTGTGGACATGAGTACTGTGGACATGAGTACTGTGAACATGAGTACTGTGAACATGAGTACTGTGAACATGAGTACTGTGGACATGTGTACTATGGACATGTGTACTGTGGGCATGAGTACTGTGAACATGAGTACTGTGAACATGAGTACTATGGACATGTGTACTATGGACATGAGTACTATGGACATGTGTACTATGGACATGTGTACTATGGACATGAGTACTATGGACATGTGTACTATGGACATGTGTACTATGGACATGTGTACTATGGACATGAGTACTATGGACATGTGTACTATGGACATGAGTACTATGGACATGAGTACTATGGACATGTGTACTATGGACATGTGTACTATGGACATGAGTACTATGGACATGTGTACTATGGACATGAGTACTGTGGACATGAGTACTGTGGACATGAGTACTATGGACATGAGTACTATGGACATGTGTACTATGGACATGAGTACTATGGACATGAGTACTATGGACATGAGTACTTTGTGTGTGTGTGTCCTCAGGTGACCTCTCAGCTCTTAAATCTTAAATTTTAGTCCAAAATCTTGCATGTTACTGTTTGTACAATATCAGACAATAGTGGCAGATAAAACTGCAAATAACTGCAGCCAACGCATTATGTATTTATTTATTTATTTATTTATTCATTCATTTTCACATACTTAAAGGTGCTGTACCAGAAGTTTTACAAAAATGTGAAAAACAGAACTAGTTCATTTTAAACAGTTTGCAGTGGTCCAAAGTTATTCCTCTCTTACCTTATGCATTCTGACCATCCTAATTATTCACCATGATGAGTTTATAAGCACGTTTCACAACTTTCAGAGGCCTGAGTGGTAATACTAACAGTAACTAGCATACTAACAGCATATTTCCTGATTCGCAGACAATAAAATGCTATTGTAACAGATTATTAATAATTATAGATTATTAGTAGACTGTTGCTGTTGTACAATGAGATTTTAACCAAATAAAGGTTGAAATCTGGTGACTGAAGGTTTCCAGATAGAGAATATTTATAAATCAAGTTTGTTATTGATGAAAATGAGAAATAATCTTTTTTTTTTTTTTTTTTTTTTTTTTTACATTTTGATTTAATATTCTTTACTTTCTTTACTTCTTATGGGGTATTAACTGTAACACATAACATATTTACATCACCATGTTACCTTGTACTGTTTTGAAAATGCTATATTAACATGTTTTATAAGTTTCATTTTTGTTTTCCGCCCTCCCTTTGCTCTCTGCACTAAGCCCCTCCCCCTTCAGAGCAAGCTAATCCAGCTAATTAAACTACTCCACATTGCATCGGGTTTGTGAAGTTGTAGTGCACAGTTTTGTATCACGTTTTTGTATATTTATGTAGAATTATCATGTGGGAGCATGGGTGACGTAGGCTTGTGGGCGGAGCAACGCACAGAATCTTACAGCTAACCATAAGGAGGGTTTGACTAGGGCCTGGGAGAGATCTCTAAATGACTCAAACATGCACAGATGACAGCTAAAACCTTCAGACGTGTTTTTGATTCATTCTTGCAGCTGTAGTGGCAGGTATGGGCTTGAGACAGCTGTCAGGTGACCGTATATAGAAGTGAATGAGAAAATATCGTCTTACACTGCAGGTCAGGTAAGGTGAGGTTTTATTAGGCACGGTTTGCATTGGGAAGTTTGTCCATTTGACCCATTCTTAAGAGCTGCTGCCACCTCAGAATGTGCCTATTGTGCATTTGCTAGCTTGATTTGTCATATAATGTTTGACTTATCCAGGAGAGATTTCCATGTATACAACAGCAGTTATAATAATATGCATGCTGTCCATTAACGTTTTAGTATCTTTGTGGTCAATAATGTTAAAGGAGCATTACGTAACATGTCTGGTGTAGGGTCTGCCTTGTCTCCATGGAGATGTTATGGTGTTACCTGGAATGTTCAACAATATGACATGAAACATCTATATTACAGTGTTTTATTATTGAAAAAACTACTTGAAAATGTGCATTCTTACTGTGAGAAGCTAAATGGAGATAGGTAAGTTTAATTCCATAGTGTGGAATATTCTAGGCAGTGCAATAACATTGCCTTGGAGACAGGCTGGTGACAGAACTCAACCGCAAAAGTTACATAGTGCACTTTTAAAGCAGACATGCTGTGCTTGTGTCAGCTCTACAGTTATAATCTGTGACACCCGTGGAACATTATGTTATAATTTAGACATTTTAAATCACAAAATTAATCTAAAACTACTTGATCTCTAAAACAATGTGATCTCAAAAATATGTACTTATTTTTGTTTTTGTTATATTTGTTATATTTTGTTTGTTTTCCTGGATAGAGGAATCGGCCCTGTCTGAGCGCCCGTGCTCATAATCATTCTGCAGACACACTGACAAACCTAATCCTAATCTAATCCCTCCAGTGGTTTATAATTGTTGTGAGCGGACAGGAACAGTCATGTTCCATAGGGATTATCCAATTACCTTTATTATGTGAAAGTGAATATGATGAAAGGCTGATGGAGGCACACACTGTCAGGAGGACGGTTTAGATAACAGGCAAAATGCTCCAGAATAATTATATCACATAGACACCTATATATATATATATCCATCCAGGACAAAGCCCCAATACATAACTGAAGTGGCTGATATCAAGAAATCCTACCAATGGCTTGAGAAAGCTGGACTGAAGGACAGCACAGAGGCACTCATCCTGGCTGCACAGGAGCAGGCCTTGAGCACAAGAGCGATAGAGGCTCAGATCTACCACACCAGACAAGACCCAAGGTGTAGGCTGTGCAAAGAGGCCCCTGAGACAATCCAGCACATAACTGCAGGGGGTAAGATGGAGCGGCATAACCAAGTGGCGGGCAGAGTGTACAGAAACATCTGTGCAGAGTACGGACTGGAAACCCCAAGTTCAAGGTGGGAAACACCTCCAAAGGTCATGGAGAATGATTGAGCCGAGATCCTGTGGGACTTCCAGATACAGACTGACAGAATGGTGATGGCGAACCAACCGGACATAGTGGTGGAGGATAAATGACAGAGCAAAGCCGTTGTGGTGGACGTCGCAGTACCAAGCAATGGGAAAATCAGGAAAAAGGAGCATGAGAAACTAGAGAAATACCAGGGGCTCAAAGAAGAGCTGGAGAAGGCCTCGAAGGTGAAGGCCTCAGTGGTGGTCATCGGAGCACTCGGGGCAGTGACCCCCAAACTGGAGGAGTGGCTACAGCAGATCCCAGGAAAAACATCAGACATCTCAGTCCAGAAAAGTGCAGTACTAGGCAAAGATACTGCACAGAACCCTCAAGCTCCCAGGCCTCTGGTAGAGGTCCCGAGCGTGGAAAAAGAGGGGATAAAGACCACCCGCGGAGGGTGAGGAGATTTTTTATATATATATATATATATATATATATATATATATATATAAAATAAAAAGCAGGAGATTTACATTATACATATATATATATATATATATATATATATATATATATATATATATATATATATATATATTATTATTTATTTATTTATTTTTTTTTATTTTTTTTTTATTTTTTTTAAATGCCTAAGGTAAGTGAAGAATAACTCTGAACCACTGCACCTGTACCTTTAATGTGAATTATAACAGCAAAATAATTCAGCCTGGAAAAAGCAACGCAAATGTGCCTTTTTCTTGGATGGATATGCAGATTTTTTTTTTTCCCCCTTTTGCTTCTAGAACATTCTTTGACCTTTGCCGCAAACACATGATCACAAACCAAAGGTGCCCCTGATTTTTGGCTGCAGATCTGATCAAACACTGGGGTTATCACAGCTTCTAAATGCCCCGTCATGCCACGCTTCCATGGCTCAGTTCATTATGGTGTTTCTCTATCTCTAAAGTAGCAAACATAAACAGTATCTTTGGGCTGTTTGGTTTTATGACCCTCGCGAGCCCTTCCCCCTGCTCTCACATTACATCACCACAGCCCGTGTCCTCAGGCGACCTCTTCATCCAGTCTGTGTCCTCATATGTCCTCTTTGCTCATACCACAAGAGACCAGTTGCAACTCGGGCTTTAAATGTGCATTATGGAACATTTCTGGTGGAGGTTTTGCCGTGTGCTTGTCCCCATGGAGATGTTTGCCTGCGATCCAGAATACACACTTTACTTTATGAAGATGTGAATCACCAGTCATCAGTGAATCTCCCTGAGCTCAGATGGGCGTGATTGACAGGTGGATTAGCCAATCAGGGACATGCATGGTCCATTCATATCAAAACAAATATGGCTGCCTATGAGGAAAAAACTAAGGGACAAAACATGGAGGATTTCAGCAGACTCAATGGCCGAGGCACTAACCTTTAAGTCTGGGGTGAAATTTTGTTCAAAATAATGGATGACCAATGAGCTCGCTGATTTTACCTGTGCCACTGAAATAAACAAATCTGATTGGACCATGGCCGTGTTTGAGCTCGAGGCGTGACGGAGGAGGTGACTCAAATTAGTATTTTGACTGATGCACACGTTTGAGTAATCCTGCATTGTCCTGCATTTGATAATGATAATTTATTTGTTTCAGACATTTTTGTCTTCAGTCCACAAGCAAATCAAAGTACACAAGCCACAATTTGAGGCTAAAGTGCCCAGAAAATGTGTTTTTACCTACCACCTATCCCCACCCACAACACCTAACCCCACCCACACCCACATATTCCCGCCTACACCCACCTATCCCCACCCACACCACCTATCCCCGCCCACACCCATATTTTGCTGCCTACACCCGCCTATCCACGCCCATCCCCGCCCACACACTCACTTATCCCCAGCCACACCACCACCTATCCCCAGCCACACCACCACATATCCCCGCCCACACCCACCTGTCCCCACCCAGAGCTCTATACTGACTTTTAAAAAATCTGAATCATGTAGGGTAAAAAAATGCCACATTTTTCAACGATAAATTCTGTTCACTTCTGAATGCATAAGGTAAGTGCGGAATAACTTTGGACCACTGCAAATTAACCAATTCTGTTCACATTTTTAAATATTTTTCAGACGTATTTGAGCCATTTCTTTATAGTTTTGTGTTCAAACCCCTTCACCAGCAGCTTACTGGTGTCCTGTTTGTCCTTCAGAGCCAGTTTGAAGCTCTTTTGTACATATTTTTATAGAAACTCATAAGGTTAGACCAGTATTGAGTATCAAAAGTAACAATATCTAAACCTGACTTGGTATCACAGTGGTACTAAAAAACGTGGTATCACCCGTCCAACAAAATGTGTATTTTTGCAGCTTTGAACAGGAAGTCAACATTCCCATTTCTACACTATTATTAAGCAGTTTCAGATCAATAATGCAGTGAAGCAAATGTAAAATAAAGCGCTGTGTTTGTTATAGTTAAAACAATAGGAGGGCCATTAAAGGCTGAATAGAGTCGAGGAGGCTGAACCTGGAGATTTCGTCTGTGCTATAGTTACTCCATACTCCATAAAGTATGATATGTCTTCTTTAAATTCTACATGTATCACGATTAAGAAAAAAAAAATAAAAATGAACAAAGTAAGTACGTCACAGTGGGTGTGCACCAGTGGAGGTGAAAACAGGAGCCGATTGGCAATATGGCGTCTTGAAAATAAGTCATTAAAGATTAGTCAAACATGAATCACTCCAAATACAACTTCAGATGGTCAGTGAGAAGCTCTGAAGTCCATTTTGCAAAACATGTCTGCTTTAACATTCACTATTAGCATCTAGCTAGCAGAATCCTCATGACTAACTGTTATTTACTCACAGGGCTGAGTCAGGTGACCTCCCCTCATATCTTCCACTCACAAATCTGCTCAGATGAAAGCAGAGCCTCTGTGTGCTGACCAATGACCGCACAAAGTATCCAGGCCAAAGGGAGACCAGGTCGAGTTCTGCCCTCTGATCCAAACTATTCTCAACATTTGGCAGTGGATTACAGGCACCAGGAGAGAGAGAGAGAGCAGCTGATAGAAATTGCAGTTGTCAGCAGGAAACGCTAATATCCCATCATGCCGTTGTTGCCGTGCTGAGCTTTGTTTTGTAGCCAGTTTTAACAGTTCTAGCTTTAGAGCCGACTCAGCAGACATGAGGGCAGTGCTCCCGGTTTCTGTGATCAGTTTTCGTGTTTTTTTGCAAGAAGATCAGAACAGCAAATCCATTAGAGTTTAGCACCTAAGTAGAACGTTTAAGGGAAGAGTTTAAAAGCATCACGACAGCAGCTCAGTTGGTAGAGTGTTCACTGATCTGATGGTTGGTGGTTTGAATCCCGCCCTCGACATAAACATCGTGACCCACAGGTTCCAGATCCCACAAATGAATAGTGTCATTGAGCAAGACATTTGACCCGCAGTTGTCCCTAATGTCTGTGTGCACCGGTGTATGAATGTGTGTGGATGGGTGAGCGTTTCCTTGATGTAAAAGGGTTTGTGGTATAGAGCTATATGAAATGTGACCTTTTACCATCATACAGGCTAACCAGCTGTGTGGATGTTCATAATGCGGCTGTTTTAAGTCCAGAAAGCACATTTAAAAACCAAAATGTGGCAAAATGCTTTAATAACTGAAACAGTTTATAAAGTTTCAGGTCAATACCAAGCAGCTGATTAGCCCTGAGAAATAAAACATGTATTTATTTATTTTTTCAGAACGTCTATGGATAAACACTGTTGAACTCCATAGACGTATGAAGAGGTGCATATTTTTATTGGCTCACAGCCAATCATGAATCATCATTCTGAAGGTTCTGAGTTTTCACATGAGGCCTGTCCATATACTGAGAATGAGACACACCTGTATGTGTCTCTATCTGCAGGTTAAGGCTCTGGACGAACAGGGTCAGATGTGAGTAGTAACATTTTTACAATAGCACAGAAACTCGGAAGAGAAGGCCAAGGGTTGTATCTTGGAGTTCTAGTTTAGCCCTAGTTTAGCCCTATTTTAATCCAAGTTTAGCCCTAGTTTAGCCATAGTTTAACCCTAGTTTAGACCTAGTTTAACCCTAGGTTAACCCTAGTTTAACACTAGTTTAGCCATAGTTTAACCCTAGATTAAGCCTAGTTTGACCCTAGTTTGAACCTAGTTTAGCCCTAGATTAAGCCTAGTTTAATCCTAGTTTGAACCTAGTTTAGCCCTAGTTTAACTGTATATTAAGCCTAGTTTAACCCTAGTTTGACCCTAGTTTAACCCTAGATTAAGCCCAATTTAACCCTAGTTTAACCTTAGTTTAGACGGGGTAATGACCTGGTTTCGATTTGGTGGTACGTGTAAAGCCACTACCACTTAATTTTTCATTTAGAATACTGTAATATAGTTTGTGTGAAAAGCTTTGAGAACCACTGTAATATATATTATATATTTAATAATACTATGCAATGAAGGGGATATCAGTGCATACAGACACAGGTAAAGCCCAAATAACAAACCTAGACCCTCCTTGTTTTGAGGTGAAAGCCCTAACCACTACACCACCTGTAACATTTCACTTTTTGAGATGTTGTAAGGACGCAACGACCAGGAAGTTATGTGGATGTCATTTTGTGACTCACTCGATCAAGACAAAAGTGTGACTGATGCAACTGCCACAAAATGCCTTCTTCTGTTTCATCATCTGTGAGAGAGTGAGAAAAACGTGCGTCTGTGAATCTGGTGTGAAAATGTGTCTGAGTGACGCACATGCTCTGTGAACTCCTCACAGCACAGAATAAACATGTGAATGAGACAGAGCGAGTGTCTGAGGACAGAAGGAGCCTCTGCCACGTCAGACAATGGACTCAGAATACTCACAACTGAACAGAATGCAGAGATCAGTCAGGGAATATGTCGGGCTATGGCAGCTTTTAATCTAAGTAGGACCACAATATCATTTCAATCTCAAAACCATACACGGATTAGGATTTTGTCACCATTATCATTATTAATATTATATTTAACTCACACATACATCCAAGTTCTGTTTTGTGAGATTGTATATAAATTGTATATAATATAATATAATACTGTAGCCAAAATGTCATTTCCAAATGCTTTTACTTCCCATTAATCAAAGTGTTCAGCATTAAACTCATTTAAAGCACTGTTGAAAAGTAAAATCTCCTTTTCCTTGCATCGAGGGCTATGCGAGCGAATGTTAACTTTTGATAATATATTTAAAATTTTCACAATCAGATTAAGGCTACGAATAAATTTTTAGGGCTTTGGGATAAGTTTGCTCACTGGGTCTTGGCAGAAATGATGCTTGACGGAACAATGGGGTGACAGACAAACTCCGCTTTGGCCGAGGAGAGCTGCGAAACCCACTTGAAAAATAAGTGTAGTGAAGAAAAAAGGTGAGAAATTAGTTTGGACAACTGTTTAAACCACAGTGTAAAATGTATTTGTTAAAAATCTTGTTTAAGAATGCGTTTTGGGATCATTTAGCGTGTGAAGTAAGAAAGTGCAATCGTAATTAGGGATGGTATATCGATTATTAGTATGATTGGTATCTACCCGATATCGAAGATCAATATCGACATTTTTTCCTGCATTCTTCTGTGAGCCCATGCATCACTCACAGTTCATCCTCAGTCAATTAACTTTGTCTTTTACGCAGATTAAATGAGCAAAAATATAAAATTAAATCCCACTTAAATTGATAGTTATTATTTTTACAAAAGCGATTAGTTCATTTATAAACTTCACTATAACTTAACATAAATTTGGTTTGTACAATGGATTTTAAAACTGTAGCATCAGTATTGGCAAATATCGATTATCAGCCACAACAGCTAGTCAAGTATCAGATATCGGTATCGGCTCAAAAGATCCATATCAGGCCATCCCTAATTGCATTTTAATAAATGCTTTGTCTAGTTTTTATGAAAAGGTGCAGGGGTATTGACCTTATTCTGCCTTATTCTTATATTTGCTCATATTAATGTCGGAAGGGTAGTTCTAAATGCTCTGAAAAAATAAAAGAAAAATATTTAGAAAAGAAAGAGTTATGATATTTTTTCAACCGTCAGTGACTTTTGGGCCACCCTGCATTATATAAACGAGGTTGGTTTGCGTCCAATGTTCAGCGTTTAAGGGCAACAGCAAGTCAACAGTGCACCGTTTCTCTGGGACGCTTCAAAATGGCTGCAAATGACGATGAATAAGAAGCACTTAGCTAACATGCTATATGAAGTAAACTCTTAATTTTATAACTTGGCTTAAATTTTGTTTTCTAAATGGCACTGTTGACACGATTGAAGTGTTACATATCCATCTTATTGACATGTTCCCCAACCCAGGGTTCAGTCCATGTTGTGAAAGCTCGTGGGCACAGATAACCCTCACGGGGCAGTTCACACCGAGTAACAAAAAAGCAAACAGTGCCTGGGCGTCGTTTTAACACCAGTCACTCCACGTTCCCGTGTCTGGACTCTGCACGCTCCAAGATAGGATTTAAATATTTAGATTGGAATAAACACCCCAAAGCATCAGGGTCATGGTGTGAGTTCAAAATGACCAAAATACACAGGATATGCTAATAGAGGATGACATTTGGGGCAGGAGTGTATCACAAAACAAGCTGTCCTGGGTGAAATGATTGTTGAATAAGTCAGAAGTTTGGACATATTTTTTCATTTATGTTTCTTGGTTATTTCCATGGATACTTTACATTGTGGAGTGTGTGTACTAGCAGCAACAAGTGGATACACTGAAGATTTGAATATAAAATAAAGTGAAAATGATTTCCTTTATCTCTTTCTACATAATTCTATATATTTTGCTTCATGTATTTAAAGTCTTCTGTGTGTATATAACATTAAACTTTAAATGTGCTGTATAAATAAAACTAAAATGGCGCTAGAGTAAATTCAGCCTGGAAGATCTAACTCCGCTCCCGTTCACTCACTCCAGAGTTGACCTGCTCCTCAACCTTCATCGCCTCTGTCCGTTACTCCTCCCCGCTCCTCCTCTTCGTCCAACCCGTGCTCAGTTTGCGCTATTTAAACCCCAATCGCAGGTGTATGATCAGTTCAGTCTGTGCAGTGCCTCACCACCTCCCCAGCAACCCCCTCAGCTCCACATCATCTCGTCTTCGTCCTTTCGCTCCCTCAGCTTCACCTCGACCACCTCCAGAGTCCAGGGTAAACATCATCTCACTGGCACACCCTTCATCGCCGAGGTCTGAGCGCCAAAGTTAACTCAATCATCAAAATTCAGTCTTCTAAAACTTTTTGTCTGTCTGAGTCTCTCCAAGTCCAACCACTGGCTGTAATCGAGGCAGTCCTGTGAACACAAGACTGAAAATGGACCTACCGTATTTTCCAGACTATACGTCGCTTTGGACTACCAGCAAAAAAAAAAAAAAAAGTAATAAACGAAGAAAAAAAGCATTTAAGTCGCACTGGAGAGCTGACAGACACATCAAATATAACATAAGCTCTGGTTCATATCACCTATACACACAAAACTGCACATGAACACACGGAAAATATATACATACTACTTTGGCCTTCTAGTTTTTTACTTTTCAATTGTTTCTTAAATCGCACTCTATCGGATAAGACTTAACATTAACTAGACTTATGATAAACTAAACATTTACAATATTGATCCAAATGAAAAATGCCTTTATGGTCTTATAAATGAAGGGGAAATTACATTAAAATAAAACGAGTCAAGTACATTTTCTTACAGGTATTACTGACCCACCAGAGCCATCTATTGGTCAAAAAAGTGAACTGTAACATGTGTAATCAACCGTTACATAACACATTTATTCAACTACATGAAGCATAAACAGCAAATACGTGTGTGGTATGTTAATGTAAGATATTAACAGTTAATCATATAACTAAAGCACAAAAAACAAGCTAACAAGTTTACTCTCGATCTCACTCCAAATCACTAAATCCATTGAATTCTTCATCCTCGGTGTCGCTTCTGAACAGCTCCGCCTGCTCTGGAAGTAGATGCAGCACTACTCCGGAAGTACATGGCTGTCATACTGGTACACAAACCTAAAGACCCTCGCGCAGTTGTCAATGTAACAATAACGAAGATGTGAAATTATACGTTTTAATAATTTCACATATAAGTTGCATCTGAGTATAAGTCGCACCCCCGGACAAACTGTGAAAAAAGTGCAGCTTATAGTCCAGAAAATACTATAAGTTTGCATTAAAGTTACCAAAAGTGACTAGGAACAGTAGACGATACTATTATTGGTAGCAAAAGGAGTCGATTTAGTTTTTAGTTCCACTTTAAAGGGCACTATACTTGGTTCAACATGCATTTGATTGAATATTTGATGAGAATCGGTGCAAGACTATAGTTCTCCACCTGATGGCAGTTTGTGTGGTCCAAAAAATCTCAGAGAATTTTAGCCCTATGTGGAATTTTGAGTCTTACACCCTTGAATACATTTTACATTCCAACTCAACAAACCTGCTTAATAAACATGTTCTACTTTGTATTTTTGTGCCGTAATTTTAATAACATTTCTCTAAACCCTCAGTGATAGAGCGAAGCAAATTTGACCCACACTTACCCCTATGGTCTGTTCATATTTTGCTAACCTTGGACTTAGCCATTTGGGAGTTTGGCAGTGACAGTCATCCAAATCTAATCTCTTTATCAGATTCTGACCTTCATTGGGACAGTGTCTCATATAATCAGACAATCCAACGTTATACAGCACATTTTTGTCATTCACTTCACGTATTCTAAGCCTCCTATCATAAACGCTTAAGTTATTTTTCAAAGTTTTTATGAAAATACCAAAATAAACTGCGTGTGTGAATAAGATGTGATGATCTTGTTGTAGTAGAAGAAATTGTCATAACAGCATAAATCTGTGCTCTTTTTGTTCAATTCCAGTTCAATTCAAGTTTATTTCTATAGCACATTTAAAACAACTTCAGCTGACTAACATGCTTCACATAAAAGTCAACAAAAAACAAATATACAGATCATACGATACATAGGAAAAGAACAATAAAACACCAAGATATCAGTTAGTTAGTGTTAAATGCCGGTGAGTTTGTGTTATTTTATTTTTCCTAAAACGGCATGTTTTATTTACCGGAATGGAGCAAGCGTCTCTCTGATTGGTTAATCCACCTGTCAATCACGTCTTCTGGGATCAGGGAGCTGGGATACGGCTCCAAACCCGCTCGTCTTCGTAAGGTTTTGTCAAAGCGTGTAGTTCTGGCTGGACAGATAATTGAAATGGCTGACATCACCATCACTGTAGACCAGGGGTGGTCAAACTTTTTGACACACGGGCCACAATGTGTTCTAAAATTTGACAGAGGGGCCGGGCCAGGATATATATATTTGTTTATATTACATTAGAGCTTTGGCCTTTAACATGTAGCAAAACATGAATATGCAAGGCTCATTGTACAAATTCTTTTCCAAATGCATTCTTTTAAAAACTCGCCTTCAGAGAAATCCTTGCTAGCTTTTGCTAATTTGAATGCCAGCAAATAACTTGCCGTAGTACTTTGATCGGACTTTGGTAAAAAAAATATTTTGTTGTCCACTCCGTATTAAACACTCAGCGCTCACTATCCACTTTTCTTTTCTTTGATAAGTGCATCTTTGCAAAAGGGCTGATAAGAAAATAAGAGAGTAATACAAGGTTGATGTAGCTGAAGTGCGCCATAATTTGGTCACATTCGGCGGGCCGGATTAATAAGCCCAACGGGCCATATGTGGCCCTCGGGCCATAGTTTGCCCACCCCGTTGTAGACTCTGAAGGACATATATAGACTTACTGACATAAAGAGTTATTTGACTTTTACATTTTGATTTTCGGACTGTGGTTATAATCAATGTCTAAATGTTTTGGTTAAGTTTCTATAACGGTATGTTCAGCAGTTACCATGGCGACACTATGCACACATTAGCAAACACTGACAAAACTTCTTAATAGTCTGAAACTCATGAAAAAAATACAAAATGGATTTAAACACATTTTCAGGACACTGTGTTTAGGTGTTTGATTTTCAACAAAAAAACCCAACAAAAACTCAGAGTGACTAATTGGAGAAAAACAAAAAACAAAACTGTTGGCTAATGATAGCTAGCTTGTGACTGTACTGTTACTTAACAGAGACTTGTTTAACAGCACAAATCAGCTCACCTGCCGCAGTTTTAATTTAGTCAGTCCTTTTGGTCAGAAATTCAGATTAAAGTCTAAGTTGAGTAACAGCAGTGCCCCTAGTTAGCTTCACCCTCCACCCACCCCTCAAAGTCTGAACTGGAGCTGTCCTTGGCTGACTGGTGTGCCCCTGGTGTCTGTGTCTGTGTACTGCGGTCTTATCTCTCTGCTCTCTCACACCCGTCTGTTTCGATGCGTCTCTTCTGTCCTCAGACCTCACTCTTTATCTCCAGAAACCCATCCATCCCTCCCTCCCTCCCCGGCCCCGGCACCCGCTCACGCCGCCCTGTCACGAGCAGCACCCATGGGTGTCACCTTGCCTCCCCTCAGCAGCGTGCCTCTGATCACATACGGGGTTGGCCTTTCCCCCAGACTCTGCAGTACTCATCACATAAAACCATCTGTTTGAACCATGTCAACTCAAAGTATTTCAAGTGCATGTTTTTCTTGATATGGAACATAAACTTTCACTGCATCGATCTATTTACATGTCGTCTGTATTTACCCAGAATAATTATTGAACTTTCACTTTTTTTAAAGGGCTGGTTTTCTGTGTTGTGGTGTCAGTACTTAATAATAATAATGCATTAAATTTATATAGTGCTTGGGGATGTATTTCAATGTATTTTTCATTTTGGATGTTTTATTGCATTGAAAAGCATTGAAAAGCATTAAAAAACATACATCCTTACTCTGAGCGGGCTTGCATCTCCACAAACCTGACTCTTCCTGCTTGTCTCTATGGAAATGTTGCTCCTTTGGCTATAATCTTCCACAGTATGGCACAAAACGTATCTATTTCAGTAGAGAATGTTCCAAACTACGTCTTTTATTGTACTGAAAAACATTGAAAAACATACATACACATAGCAGCTCTGCTTGTGAACAAGTCTCTCCATGGCGAAGTGTCTTGCCCAAGGACACAATGACAGTATCACACTACACTGGAGCTACTGTTGTTCTACTTCTTCAACTACTTTCAGCACCAGTTCATCAGTTCTAGATCATCCAGTTCTCTGTCATCGGTGGAAATATGAGCTCTCTCCTGAATAATTACAAGAGTTGTGCCATAGCAAAGAGACAAAAAGCTTTACCTGAGCCCACAGAAACAGGTGAGAAGCTACTGCGGAGTGTATATATAATATCATTTTTTTAACATGCTTGACTCATTTGACCACATCACCCAACCCCAAATTACTCAGGTACAGAGGTGGGTAGAGCTGCCAAAACTTGTACTCAAGTGAGAGTAGCGTTACTTCAAAATAATATAACGCAGGTAGAAGTACAAAGTAGTGGTCCAAGAAACTACGCAAGTAAGTTCTACACATTTTCCAGTTGTCTGTTAAAGAGTGGGTATTTTACTTCAAATATAACATATTTACACCACCATGTTACCTTTTACCGTTTTGAAAATGCTATATTCACCCAAAACGACGTATTAACATGTTTCACTTTTGTTTTTTGACTTATGAAACAACTGCACATCGCATCAGGTTTGTGAAGTTGTAGTGTACAGTTTTGCATCGTGTTTTTTTTGTATATTTATGGCGAATTGTCGTGTGGGAGCATGGGTGACGTAGGCTTGCACAGAATCTTACAGCTAACCGTAAAGAAGGTTTGAATAGGGCCCGAGAGAGATCGCTAAATGACTCAGACATGCACGGATGTCGTCGAAACCCTCTTCAGGTGTGTTTTTTTGATGAGGGAATGACATTATAACATGTTAGAAATAGTTTTTGCATAATACCCCCTCTATAAACTATAGAGGGGGTATTATGCAAACTACTATTACTACTACCCTAGTAATAGACACTGTAAATTTGATTGTTTTTAGCATTTCCTTTGGACTTTTTTACAACCATATCCCATTGTCTGAGGCTCATCTCACGCAAATTCCCCATATACCATTAAATGTGATTTTAAATGGAAGGGAAACACATTCAAGGCCTCAACAGCATAAAGGTTATAAAAGGAACTGTAGATATGAGACAAGATATTGTGGCACATTTTTCTAGATATACGTGATACTGGATTAATTAAGTTACTGTCATTAAGAGAAGATAGGTCGACCTCTGACTTTAGGTTTTTTCATGATTTTTCGCTCATATTCTGAAGCTTTTTATAAATCTGGTGTAATTGGAATATGCATTTTAACATGTCCTTAAACATATTTACTGTTATAATTATCTGGACGCAGTTTCAGTCAGTAATTTTCCATTGAAACCTACATTCCTCTCTCTCAGGTAGTTTCTCTCTCAGGTGCATCTCATCACAGTCCAGTCCCCTCCTCATTATTCATGTCATGATGACTTTGTATGTGCCACTTACCTCCTGTATGAAACCCAGTGTGAGTCTGCTCCATGCTCTTTCTTTCTCTGTGTCTGTCTCTCTCTCTCTGTCACTCTCTCCCTCCTTGTCTTTCTCTTTCTGTCTCTCTTTGTCTATATCTCTGTCTATATCTCTCTGTGTGTCTCTCCCTGTCTCTTTCTGTCACTCTCTCTCCATGTGTCTCTCTCTCTCTGTCTCCCTCTCTCCTCTCTCGCTATCGCTCTGTTTCTTTCTCTCTCTCTTTCTTTCTCTCACTCTCTCTCGCCGTCTTTGTGTCTCTCTCTCTTTTCTCTCTCTCCCTGTCTCTCTATCTATTTCTGTCTCTCTGTCTGTCTGTCTCTCTCTCTCCATGTGTGTCTCTCTCTCTTCCCCCCTTTGTCTGTCTGTTTCTTCCTGTCTCTCTCTCCTGTCTCTCTGTCTGCTCTTTCTCTTGTCTCTCTCTCTCTGTCTCTCTTTGTCTTTGTCTCTCTCTTTCTTTGTCGCTCTCTCTCTCTCACTGTCTTTGTGTCTCTCTCTCTCTCTGTATCTCTGTCTCTTGCTCTGTCTCTCTTGCTGTCTTTGTGTCTCTCTTGCCGTCTTTGTGTCTCTCTCTTTCTCTCTGTCGCTCTCTGTCTCTCTCTCTCTGTATCTCTCTGTCTCTCTGTGTCTGTCTCTCTCTTTCTCTTTCTCTCTCCGTCTCTCTCTTTCACTCTCTGTCTTTCTCTCTCTCTCCCTGTTCCTCTCTCTCTCTCTCTTTCTCTCTTTTACTCTCTTCTTTACCTGCTCCTTCTTTTTCAAGAGAATAAACCACACAAAGACAACTGTTGTCTTTGAGTCAAGAACATTCATTTCCAAGCATTCCCACTGGCCAACCTTTTACGCACTTTTCACACAAGACGCAAGACAATTCAGAATGTTTGAAAAAGTAAACTTTGTGAACATAATGTAAAACGCTCTTGTAAAAACAAACACAGTGATCAGATGTATAAACTGATCTCACCATCATCCAGACACTGACCAGACACCGGGAGATGTGTAGTATGAGGGACCTGTATCACGCTGTTCTGATGGTTTGAGAGTGAGGCATGTGCTGTAAATATCTGTACAATACTACACAATCTTTTAAGGAACAAAAAAAAGCACCACTTTCAAAACCCGTGCTGTTGGCTGAACTATGTCAGACTTGGACAACACAAGTCTTTCACATTGCGTTCCTAGTGCTCCTGTGTGTATAACATCACTTCATAATGTGACCTCTAGTTTCACTTTTGGACTCCATAGAGGCCCTAGTCAAATGAAGCTCATCGAGGGCAGGTAACAGGGGCCAATTTAGAGCCGAGTTCCCACCATGAGCATCGTAGCAACCAGAGAGCCAATCCAGAGCCAGGCTGATGAAAGTAATGCCCACACTGCTGATTTAGCAGGGAGTGTGCGCTTAGCAACGCTAGCCTGTCAATCAAACCTGTTGCTAAGGCTAGCGAGAGAACCTCAGGAAAGAAGGCGTTGTTATTAATGTTCATATCTTCAGTTACAGACAAAATGGCAAAATAAAAATACCAGGATCGTGAAGAGCGGGACATGTTAGGGGCAAAATGAGGCTCTCTGCAGCAGTTACAAAGAGGGGGCGACAGTTTTGAACGTGAAGTGAATTGAGTTGATGGACCCGAAAGTGCGCCCATGTTCATTTCCTATTTAGCTAACCTGCTAGCTGCTGCATTCTATGTCCATTATATGTACAGTCTATGATGGAGACAGACTATAAAAATGAAATAAATGCAAAGCAGAGTTACAATTGCAAACTTAAATAGCTGATTGTTGTGTTTTAGGTTCTGCAAAAAGTGTTTGTAGCTTTCATATGAGAGTTTGTCTCTTGGCTGGCCTGGGAACACCTTGGGATCCACCGGAGGAGCGGCTGGAGGAAGTGTCTGGGATGAGAGAAGTCTAGAGTACCTGCTTAGACTGCTGCCCCCCGACCCGGACCCGGATAAGTGGACAGAGAAAATAGATAGAGTAAAGGCTTGCAAGGGATATACTGTAAGGTTTGTGCCACATGGACTGAGTGTTTGCTCCCAGGGTAACGAAATGTAGATTTTAGTGTTCAAAGCGATTGAAAAAACCTGATACTTCACAGCAACATCATGAGACACTTCTGAGGAGAAACTGCAGAGTGAGGCCCAAAAAGGTATGGGTAAGGTAAGGTAATCTACAGTCTATAAAACAGAAACCTAATCAGACTTAAGATGAGATAAGATATAAGATAAAAGAACCTTTATTTGTTCCACATTGGAGAAATTTCCTGTATTGCAATGCACAGTTCAAGAACAGTGAGTGAATGTGAATATGCAATCAAAAATCAAGATACATGAAAAAACCATCACAACCAATCAACCATAATCTTAGAATGACTTTGAATAGAGTTTTGATTAAAAATGACATGGATGATGATCGTATGAGGCGTGAGAGTTGTCTGTTTTTCAAAATGACTTTTTTATCCACTCTGCTTTGTTTATCTTAACCCATTGCTGGCCATTCAAAATCATCTCATCCAATTATATGTAAAGTAACTGTAGACGTGCTAGCGAGTAGTATCATTGAGAACATGGCAATATAATACCTACAAAGCTAACAAAATGTACTTAGTCTATACATATGATGGGTCTGTAGGTGCTGCAATGTAGTCACCTCCATAGTTGAAGAAACAATAGAAAAAATCTCCAAAAAGATAGATTTAATGCAGTACTGGCACATTCCAGTCAAAGCAATACGTCACCATGGAGACAAGCAGGTATAGCCTCCCATCCCTCCATCGGAAAAGCTACATTAACACCTAAACTCACGCCCACAACACATTTCCAATAGAGCTGTCAGACTGGTCAGTACCTGTAGGGAGGAGGGGAGGAGGGCGAGTTCTGGACGTATAAGAAACGCTGTGATTGGTCGAACAGGTATCCACACTTCAAACTCCGCCACTGCAGCCACCTGATGGTCACATAGTACTTGAAACTGCAATGGCCAGCACTGGAGGCAGCACTCATTCAAACTTTTGACCGTTTTGTTTTTAACCAAGAGCTGCAAATGTACCTAGTTAGCCCCAAAATTGCCAAAACGCACTAGGAACAGTAGATAACGCTCAAATCTCATATACCCAGTTGTTATACTAAAAAGTTGATTTAGTATTTACTTCCACTTTGCCATCACAGGACTCACAAAGACGTTTAATGAGGTAAAATTACAAATGCAAGCACATATTGTAGCTAATTTGTCTTCCTTCTCTGACTTCGACCTGCTGTAAAAAAAAGCCCTCGTTTCTCCTCATTAAGTCCCTATTGTCCGGGTTCATGGACAAACACATTTCCAAGCTCATTTGTGTGACGGCTCTGGCCCCCGCCCCCTGTGCCGCAGACAAACCAGGGACAGACATGACAGTGCTCTGGTCTCTGCTACAGGCCACTCAGCTCTAATGAGGAGCGATGGCACTTTAATCACTCTGATCTATTAGAGTCTACAAAAGCATCACGCTGGCAGCATTCATAATGGCTCTGGAGCAGCTGTTCCCAAAAATAAATTATTTAATCTTGGGGTGAATTGGCAAATGCACTACTTTTGATACGCTATGTAACATTTTTGATTTTAAATTCTATAAAATGACCTCACTGTGTGTTCCCATAAACAAACACAGCTTTTACTGATAACAATCTAATGATTAAGGGGGTATTTTAACATCTATTGGGGTTTTAACCTGCTAACCTATACTATATTCTTTATTCAGTGTTTTATGTTGCACTTTATCACCAAGTCAGTTTCCTAGTTTGTGAGCTGTGTTCACTGACAATGCAATAAAAGTCTTCTGTCCTGATTGTAGCGGAGCATTGACAGAATCTTACAGATAAACATAAGGAGGGTTTGGATGCTGTCACGATGGGGAAAAACTGACCTCAAACGCAACACAGTAGAGCAATCAAATGTTATAACTACAACGGAAAGTGTCCTTTAGCAGGTATACAGAATATGGAAAATCAGGCAAGTAACGACTGAGGATAAGGTCTTATTTAATATCAACATAAACAATGCAGCTTCAGGATATCAGAAATACAAACAGGTATAGTCAGAGTTCATATTTTTCAGGGGCTTGAGAGTCGGTCTTGAGTGTTCAACAATCTAGCAAGAACTAACTGCAGTGAGGGAGTATATAAGCAACCCTGGCTGATTACCAAATGAGAGGCAGCTGCAGGGAAAACAGGGAGGTGACAAAGGAAGGACTGGAACATGGATCTGGATTGGGGGAAACAGAACTATCACAGATGCAGCCTGGGAGAGAGATCGATAGATTCTCAAACATGCATGGATTGACATCTAAAACCTCTTCAGGCGTGTTTTTCATGAGAAACGTGATTACCTGGAGAAAATTTAGATTTAGCACAATACCCCCTAGACAGCGACTTATCAGTTTTCTGTCAGAACTGAAGAAACTACCCAGATGAGCCGTATTTACTCCTAAAACTTTTGTCCAATATGTTGCTATGAAAACCTACCTGGCACCTGGATTACACAAGTACTTTCAACACTTGGACTGCCCCGGGGTGGTGTTCACCAGCACAAAAGACCAACGTGTGAGAGTCCAGTCTGGAATAGGACAGATCTGGCTTTTGTGTTCGTGGGAAAGCTGCGACGGGCTGGTCAACCTTGACCACTTTAACTGGATCAAAACAATAAAACAAAAAAAGAGTTGGAATAGTTTGTCCCCTGGTTGACGGCTGAAACAACAATAGAGTTCAGTGAGCTTGTTCTTTGTGACATTATGCCTTCTTTAATCAAAGCCATTTCAAAATAAGACAGTATTGTGCGTTTTGTAGTTTTTTGTACCAAACTGATTTAAACACACATATATGCAAAATGTACTTCTCTGACCTTTTGCCAGGTTTATAAAATGTTGTATCCTTTTCTATCCTTTTCATTCACACTAGTTTATATTATCCACTTATTCAAAGTTGTCTTCCCTATGCCTCAAAATGCTCTGTTCACATTTTGACCAGCTTTGTTGCGTCATAGGTGTGAAACTCCAGACTTCTCCTCTGCAGTTTCAACTGCCATATAGCCATCACTCATCCCACAGTTCAACCAGGGAGCTGTCGACTATATCCCTCATTGGCAAATTGAGGTAAGTCAATTTTCAGATTATTTTTGAGCCTAGAAAATGTGAATACCGATCCCAAGGTGACCAAAAGCCCGTTTTAAAGGAGAACTAAAGTCACAAGATGTATCACATGTGTTCTTAAAGGTCCGACTAAATCGGGCTCCAAACCAGAAATGAGAATACTCCATCATGCCTCCTGTTGTGCCGTTTTGACGCCTCTGTTACTGCCTTCCTGTCCCGTGTGAGATCTGGACAGTTTTACAGCCCTGTTACAGCTTACAACGGCAAGCATCTCGAGAGAGATTACAATGGCTCTTTTTGGGGTGTTCATTTTCAGAGCTGTAACTATGATGATTTTCTATTAATGTAACAAGTATTTTTTCAATTAAACTTTCCCTGAATGACACTTTATGTTCGGACAGAGTTTTTGGGAAAGCGCAGAAACAGCGTGGACAGCCTGGCATATACATCTCTGTGAAGTCTGCAGCCTTTTTTTCGTTTCACTTTCTCTTCACACGCTCCTGATCCAGTAAGAAAAACGTTTTCGGGGTGTATGTTAAAAGTCTACACTCTGTCCACACTCTTACCTCTCCCCTCCTCTCTGGTCAGCCCCCTACTCTCTCTCTCTCTCTCTGTCCACGCGCTGACCTCATGGACACAGCGTGGATCCCGGCTGAGGTGAGCAGAGGTGGACAGGAATAGCACCAGAGAGGAAGATGGTAGGGGGGGTCTGGGTGACACGTGGGAGACACCAAATGTCTGGATAGATGGCATAATGGGTCTCTGAATGCTGGAGCCGTTTTGATTAAAATAGTGTTGGAGCAGGGTTCTGATGCGCGGTTTAAATAACCGTTAAAGGGGAATCTGAAAATGTGAGGGAAGAATTCATCGAAAGTGGCTCCATGATTACCGCAGAGTTTGCAGCTACGGCTTTAGTTTGTAAATAAAGGTTTGTACTGAACTCTATGTGAATTTGGTGTTTAATTGTCCATTTACCAATGTTTTAAC